>JBBMJY010000014.1:3821229-3853056 GCA_037833715.1 Toxotes lorentzi
ACACACACACACACACACACACACACACACACACACACACACACACACACACACACACACACACACACACCTCTCTCAGTTGTTACGAACAGGGAATGAACTCTCACTTTTCGCACCCTGAACTGCACTTTGACCAGCAGAGCATCCCCACCTGAGGAACCCTCTGGGCCTGTTATTGGCCATAAAGGGTTGGGATTCAAAAGTACTCAACTCAGCAAGGACCCTGGTCACAACTCAGGAGTCTTCCTGACACCTCCATATGAAAGGGTGAAGAGAGGCAAGTGTCCTGATGTTAGAGAGGCCAGACTAGAGACACATAAAATGACTCAATTGGTCAGTTTGAAAGGAGAATCGCTCACATTCAACACATTTATCGCTGAAACACAACTAAACATACTGTAAAAAAAAAAAATATATATATATATATATACATATATTTTTTTTTACAGTATGTTTAGTTGTGTTATAATTTTTTTTCATTCATACACTCCATTACATTGTAAATATGTTGATATCCATGGTGATCTAATTTCTTATTCTCATTCTATTTATGTTTATTTATGTTCCACTTTGCATTTCATCATTTTTTTTAGAAGAAAATACAGAAATTAAGGTAAGGGAAGTATTATGATGATGGCAAGTAAATTAGGGTTAAGGTTAAGTTAAGTTAAAGAGCCTGCTAAAAACAAGTCTAGTATTTTACAGTCTGAGTGTCCCAGTTACAGTGTCCCAGCGACTGAGACTTTCATCCTGGGTAACCATGACAAAACCCAGTCAGTCACTCCAGTAAGACAGCTATAGCCCAGGCACAGCAAACACTGAAGATGTCATGTGTTTGCTGTGCTCTGGCCATTGTTACTGCTGTCCACTTGGCTAACTGCCCCCCTGTATACTGTGGACGGGAAACCCAGATCCGCTGATATACTGTATACCATGATACACTGCTTCGATCCCAGGCTGCCAACACTTCCTTTGCCCCTGATCGCTGTTTGTTGTTATGGTGATGGCCAGTATGGTGGGACGCAGAGGATAATAAAGTGAAAAATTAGCACTGCATTTCACCCAAGACATCAGAGGCTGCGCATGTATCTGCAAACACTATTAGACTCACACATATTATCTGCAGAGCATGAGTCAGAATTTGGAGAGAAAAAAAAAAGTGAAAATGGAACAGGGTCTCTCGGTTTCTTTATTTCTCCACCTCTCTGAAGTTACTCTCCCTGCTCCCTCGGCCATTCCTTTCACTCCATCTATTCTGTCAAGGTGCAGCTCTCTTGCTTCCTAAAACCACTTAATCCTGCTCCAGCTTGGCCCCTCCCTATCATCCATCCTCTTTATGACTTCAAATACAGGCAAAATAACTGAGTGAATTTAAAGAAAACACAGACAGGGCATTATAGTAATGGCAGCCCAAAAACTAGCCCATGCAAGTAAGGTCAGGACAGTTTTATTTATAGCCTATGGCCCAGAATCCTCACATTTTCTCAGAGGGCTAATCTGAAAAGCATACCACACCCTCTGTCCTTGCACTGGTTTCAGACCAAACGCACAAGGCTGAATTTTTCACAGGAGTTAGCGTGCAGAATTAAATAACACATGATCACACAGAGCAGCAAACTAGGATGGAGCTAACTAGGACGCCTCAGACTACACTGCAACATAAATAATCACAATATTAATTTTCTCTGTGATAGCCTCTGTGATACTTTCTGTTAGCTTAATATTCTTTACACAAGTCCCAGCAGGGTTACAGAACACCAGATTGCAGAGACCTTTAACCAGCTCATTTAGAGACATCATCACAATTACACACGGTAGATACAAGTGGAAGCAGTACAACTACAAGATAGAGATCCTAAAATAGAGTGTGTGTAGAGTACTGTCAGTACTTAACTCAGGTATTGCCATGTGAAATGTCAGAGGACAGACATAACAAGGTAGGAGATCTGCGCAAATTGCATAGCGCAAGGCAAGGTGCTGCTATGCTGATGAAAACGTTTCAAAATACTACTGAGTGTCATCACTATGCATGGAAAACATATAAATAAACATATAAACATATTTCTGGTGTTGTAATTTTTTCCCCTACTACTTCAAACCACTCAGACAAAAAATATTTTCCTACTTGGACAAGCAAGTACGCACTTCTTTCTCCACTTGTTAACCCATTTTAAAGCCACAGGGACTGGCACCAGCTCACATTTTAGTTTTTTGGATCTCAATTTACTGTATGTAAGACATGTAAAGGTGTTAATTCAGTGTCCTTTAGATTCCTTTAGTGTGACGGGTAGAAGACAGAGATGCGTGGGAAGAAAGAGGGGAATGGTGCTAAAATGTCTTATTAGAGCCATTATACAGTGTCTTGGTTACCTGGTTTTCATCACCAAGCTTGAAGGCTCTCATAGCTCCAGTCCTGCTCTCTGCCAGCCTCTCTCTCCTCTCCCTTTCTCTCTCATCCTCCCGTTTCCATCCGTTACCTTATCACTGCCATTGCTCTCTCCCTGTCAAGTCCATCTTGCCCTTCCTCCATCGTTCTTCTCATTCAGCTGCAGTATTTGTTGAGGAGCCAGTAAAAGTGGCACCAGCAGCTGTTCAAACACTGATGGCCCCCCGCTGTGTGTTTGTGTGTGTGTGTGTGTGTGTGTGTGTGTGTGTGTGTGTGTGTGTGTGTGTGTGTGTGTGTGTGTGTGTGTGGAAGACCCCCCCCCATGTTCCAGTTGATTCCGTTCGAGCTATTATCACAGCCCGGCGTTTCCACTGCTGTCACCATGGCACCCGGAGAAGAAAAGGCAGATGAAGAAGGATGAAGGAAGACAGAGGAGAAGTGGAATATGTGGAGAAATGAAAATATTTGAGGGCTGCAGGGAGCTGAGGAGGAACCAGAAGATGAAGAGATGCAGGAGGAAGTGGAAAAGAGTGATGTGGGGGGAAATTCACTATAAAGAAATGTAATGGAACAAAGGGCATGAGGGATAAAACAACATGAGTGATGTAAGAAAACAGGTATCAAGGAAGACATGAAACAGCAGTAAGTCAGCAAGAGGTTCAGTGTGGCTTGAAACCAAACAGCACAGAGAATGAAATGATGAAAAATGAAAAACAAAGAATATTCCCACACCATTTTTCACACTTTCTGCAGAAACTCTGAGACTCTGTGCTAACACTGCTGGAAGTCGAGGATGGCAAAGTAAGGTACAGCACACTGAGGTATTTTTGGTTCAGAGCATTTTGGATCCAAAACACCATCATTAGTGACATTTGAGGACCTGTTTCTTAACGTTTTTCACAACTGACTTTCTAGTTAGGTTTGATGAACATATGAGGGAAAACAACTGCTCATAACTACTGGATATGTAGTGCAAGATACCGAACCTCATGCAAGAACCACCCCTGCTAATTAAAGGGCAGGTGCCAGTATTCTGGGCCTGTCATGCGAGTCACATGCAGGAGGACTTCAGAGTCATCATGCCTTTTTAAATATGTTTAAGTATGTCATAGAATTCAACTAAAATATAAAATAAAACCCTGTACTAAAATTATAAGTTGGCATATTTTAGGACATTAGCCTGTTCAGCCAGTTCAGTAGCTGTTGGAAAGTTTCTCACACTCCCACAGCTGCCTCAGGGTCTTTATGCTTGTCACAATCCAGGATCATCTATAATTTCATGTCAAGCCGTTCCTCCTTCTTTATTTCTGTCACATTATAGCAGTCTGTTAGCAGCTGTATTAATATTATTAGATAACTGTATAACTGACACTGCTTAATATATTGTGTTTTCATCAGCTAATTTCTGAGGACAGAGCTTTCTGCTCTTTATTCTAGGGTGACAATATTGTGAATGAAACTTGCACAAGTGGAGTGCAACAGGCAGCCCTATAGAGCGATTTGGAGGCAGTAAATTATGCTATTCATCAAATCTCTCAAGCACCCATCTCCTTGTAAACAGGTGACATTCATCAGGTTGAAATAGGCGATTTAAAAATACAAGTTTTTGCAGATAAAAGAGAGTTTAGTGAATCCAAGTCTCGCAGGAAAAAGTAAGAGAACACCATGAAAATGTCCTTGCATGAGGCCCAGTGTGTCCGTCTTCCATTGCTCACCAGCACCTCTGAGCAATTACACAAGTACATTTATGATCAAAGCACATTCACTCACATATGGCACTATTTTACTGCACTGGCAAAAACAAAGGTCACATCAAAGTGTAAAACTAGGCAATAAAAGAGTACTACAATACATCAGACTCTGGTTTTAACATCTTCATCTCAGGACTATCAGGTTTTGAGGCTGTACTATCAATAGACAAAGAGATCAGTCTGACAGCATTAACCACTCTGCTGCAACATGAGGAAGTCAAAATGATATTTGCAATGTATGTCATGATGTTCCTTCTAGAACTATTATGTCTTTTAAGGTATAAACAGTGCTTGCTAAGTATTCATTTATATAACTATACCACCAGCTGAATTGAAAAGACTTAACCTCTATTGCAAACATTGCTGGAAAATTGCTTTCCTGTTGTAAATTCTTTCGGCCAGCATGCGCCTGTAGTGAGGGCTTTATACCTTGAGACATCAAACCCGTTTTCACCACAACTGGTCGGAAGGTCTAAACGCTTCAAGAAAGCCTTATTTGCCCATCACTGCTGATACATATCTCTTTCTGCGCAAGTTCATTTTCATCCCTGCTGCCTCAGACTGCTGAGAGAGTGCAGTCACTGAACTGCTGCATGGGTGGTTTTAGGGCCAGGAGGGTCAGCTGGCCAATTAGCTCCTGCTGAGTTTAGAGGGGAGGCAGGAAATGACTGCAGTAAGTCCTAATGGCTACCAGTGAGGCTAAGCAGACTCTCAGTGCAGCTGTAAGTGAGTATCTACTCATTAAATGTTTTTCAACAAGTGACAGGACTAAGATTGAAGATAAATCTCGCTGAATGTCTGAGTATTTAACTTAAACATGAACTTAAATGGAGTTTAAGTTTTAGCCTGTTTGCTTCATTTGCTTACACTGAGGAAAATCTGCATCACGAAAATTCATGTTGCTTTGGCTACAGTTCCTGTTTGAACTGTACAGACATATGCACCAAGATTACTTTTGCTAAGAGTTTATTTAGGGATGTTTATCTTTGATGGAGATCGGTGATCCTCCCAGCACTGTAGAGACTGAGCTATGATGACTGTACACTGTTTAACATCGTACTGGAATCAGTAGAACCACCACCAGTAGAACCACCTAATCCTCTGCCATTAACTTCCCACAGTGAACTGTTTGAGAGTTAATACATGCTTCTTTTTTGTAGTTTGACAACATACATGCTGGAAACTTGCTGTGTGCCTTTGATAAACATGATGATTTATACGTGTGTAATGTTTGTGTAAATTGTGTCAATCTAGAGACAGGTCAGTGGAAAAAAACGAGCAAAGTAATTTACATATGCACACACAATATGTGATGGCAAAATAGGCCCAAAACACAGTGCATCACTAAAATTTAGAGCAGAAATGCAACTACACCCTGATCAATATGATGTTATCAGCACCAGGCAGTAATCTCTCATTAACTTTTAAGAGTTGTGGGTGAATAAAACATAGTAGACCGTGTGTGTGTGTGTATGTGTTGTGTTTATATGAGTGTGTCATCTTGCATGAGTGTGCATGACGGTGATGTGTCAGCCGCTCCTTCATATGTAATTTGTGTCATTGCTGCTGTCCTGGCGTGACTGCAGCAGCTTAAGGCAACAGCTGTTCTCTGCTGCTCCGACTGTAGTGGCTGCATCACATTTCTGTCTGTCTCAGTCCCCGTCTCTCCACGTCCCTGTTCTGTTAAACTCAGGTCAGACGAAGGGCTCAGTGTTTGGTTTAATCATTAGACACTGCTGACAAGTGCAACGTTTTAGAGCAAGAGACAATTTTCTTTTTTGGAAATGGTCAAAAGAGAATTATGTATCAACCCTTGGTTAACTTTCTCATTCGCCTGTCAAATGGTCATTAATTAAAATACATTACATTCCAAGCAGGGCTGCACAAATAGTCATGTTAAAATAATAATGACCTAGATTCAGTTTTCAAAGTGAACGGAATCATAAACGGCATTAACTGTAGATCACTTCAGTTCAGGCCAAGTCCAAATGTGGTCGAGTCAAAGTCGAGAACAAGTCCAAAAAAAGAAAAACACAGATTCAGATTCTACACAGTATGTGTGTATGTGATCAACAGTACCATATTACAGCTGGTCATTTGTTGAGACCAGAGACTTAACAGGCAAGACACAGGGCGAGACTAAGACAGCTTTTGTGAAATGTATTATGGTAGCAATTTAGTTTCTAGATCCCTGATTCCTTAATATTTCCCTTGAAAGTAATTTCTGAGGAGGTCTTCAAAAAAAAGGATCATGTAATTATGTAGTAATCACAGTAAAAACTGACAAAAAGGACAGAGCTTGAAAAGAACCTTCTAATTTGACTCTCTAAGAAATGGAATGAAGGTCAGGACGATGTCTCAATTTATCCAATTATGAGGACAGATTTCTGCAGTTCTTTGAAGTTGTTCATTTTTTTTTCTAATTTAGCTATTTTACACATCAGAAGCTTAAAACTGACATTTTTTTTCTACTGTATTAGTTAGAAATATATGCACACACAGAACAAGCGCATCTGTGCCTCTAATTTAACTTACCACACAGAAGCTGACATGGATGTGAATGAGTTTCTAGCGTTCTCTCTGAGTGATCATCTTCCAATATAGCTGAAATCACAGCTTGGAAGTGACCGCTCATCGTGTCGTCTTAATGCTCCATGTTTCAGTCAATATTTCATACTCGTTCCATTGTCTGTTTTCAACGTCCTTAATGTAGCCCAACGACCATACACTGTTCAGCCATATACTAGGGTTTGACCTGGGTCCTTCTGTTTTCTGAATAGATGGTGATTAATACTATAAAAGTAACCTCATGGATTTCAGAACATTGTCAAAAGACATAAATTCTTGTCACATCTAGAGGCCCCTGATAGTGACAGAGCCATATTACAGGAGACCCACTTGAATTTGGAAGAATCACTCAAACTAAAGCAAAGATGGGTGGGCCAAGTGTTCTCCCCCCCAGGTTCTAGAGGCACTAGAAGCGTTTGCATTTTTAATATCTAAGAGAAGATCCTTTAATCTAATCTAATTGATGTCGATACTTGTGTTATACTTTCCACTACAGAATGAAAATTATGCTGACATGAATCCTCATTCCTGTGAACATGCATACTACGCCAAGGAGCACAACTCTTATTCTAGGCTTGCCAATGACTTCCTCTTGACATCCAACTGTCTTATTAAAAATGTAATCAATGCTGAAATACTATGCATAGTGCAGGTATATCAGGCCAAGCCCCCAGGTCAATTACCTTTAGCCTGATTGCTAATTAAAACAAAAACAGGACATTTAATAATTCACTCTTAATGATTGATGTTTCTATTTCTGCCACTGAAAAGAAAATAGGAGAATTATGAGTAATATAGACTGTTTGTCTATTCAAACAGTATGGGAGGGCTTTAAGGCCACCTGCTGAGGTCAGATAATCGGTTGTGCATTGGCTAAGAGCAGGAAAGTAAAAATAATCTACTAACAGAACTAAAAATAATGGGCTTGCAACATACGCAGGGTCCTAATAATATGCTACTTCAGAAAGCTCTACTCAGACAAAGGGCTGCATTTCAAGCAATATTACATGAAGAGACAGCCTCTTCTCTTTATCGACTCCATAGGAAACGCTTTGAGTGTGGTGACAAAGCAGGAACGATGATTGATCTTCATTTCAAACACTTGGAGAGAAAGAAGTCAATTCCAGCTATAAGAGACTCTAAAGGTATCATTATAAAGGATCAGAAGTTAATTAACCATGCATTTAAAGATTTTTACTGCAATTCATACCTAGCCGAGTGCACACTACAAAACAATAGCTTGTCTCACTTCCAGCATTACATGCAACTTAGAAAGATGAGTTGGAAACTCTCATTATAACAAAACAGTCTGCCACAAAATCTGTTTTATCTGGTAAGAGCTTTGGCAATGACAGCATCACTATTGAATTTTAGAAATGCTTTCTGCTTGTGTTGTTTTCACTTTTGGCTAAGTTGCACAATGACACGATAGAAAATCAGTCAGTGCCATTGACAGTGTGTAGCCCCCACAATGTGCCTTCTTCCAAAACCAGGGAGAGACGACCAGCTAATGGGCAATTTCCGACTTTTAAGTCTTCTTAACAATAATTACAAAGTGTGTGCAAAAGTCCATGATCTCCGTCTGAAGAAAGTTATTCCAGCTCTCTCTGGCATCTAGCTACTGCAGTATAGCTGAACGCAGAGAAAGCCTTTGACAGGCTAGAATGACCATATTTATTTTATGTGTTTTCAAAATAAGGCCACTCTAACCTGTCAAAGACTTTCTCGCCTTCCAGCTATTGCAATACAGCTGAATGCCAAGAAAGCCTTTGACAGGTTAGACTGGCCATATTTATTTAATATTTTATCAAAATTCGATTTTGGTCCCATCTATATGAAATGGTTTAAAGCACTCCACCATTAACTGCTCTCCACAGTTAGAAGCAACAACTTTCTTTCTGACCCTTTCCATCTATATCAGGGGACACGGCACGGGTGCCCAGCATCCCCTTTAATATTCATTTTAGCTCATTCATATGGCAGATACCTCATTGTATGGGGTTATGGAGGTACAACTTCAAAAGCAAACTGGGACTGGCTGGAGGAACAGATGATCACAGAGCATAACAAATCTATTTCTCCAGCATCATTATGTACTATACCAAACCTACTACGAGGTTGAATAATTCATTGAGACAATTTTTCATTATTGTGGTACTTCTCTCCCTTCATGTCCACTATGGAAAAATCTGATCCTTTCAGCAGGAGGAAAATCAACATACCTATTCAAGGACATATTATACATCAAATTGTAAAGGACAGTGCCATTATTCCATTTTCAGAAATGACAAACAAGTCTTATTGTAGGTTGCCATGAAAGAGGGGAATGGTCTCAGGCATACATATAAGCTTCCTCTCCAATCTTCCTTCAACAGCAATACCCAGACACAGAAAATATGGGAGCAAGACCCACCCGAGAGAAACAGTACTTAGAGGCCAATGTGTCCAAATGTGTAAGATTTAGGGTAATAAAGTGGAAAATACTGCACAGAGCGTATATCAATCCCCCTGGACTTAAAAAGATGGATCCAACCCCCTTAGGCTCATGCATGATTGTGGGGAGGTGGGCACTCTTGTGCACTCTGTGCTTCTATCCAGCTGTCAAGGCCCTTTGGGATCCAGTCAGAGATACACTTTCATGCCTTGCCACAAAACCCACAATCCTTATGAATCGGAAAGTTTAAAAAGCCAACTATTTTAATTCAAATGAATGGTTGGAGGGCTTTCTGAACCTTATTAGCATGGAAGAAGCTGCAATAATCTCTGTCATCTCTGGATAGGGCAGGGAATGGCTTATGGGACACAGTAAGGTCATTTCCCTGACTCACAACATCTTTCCCTCTTCTCTTTGTAATTTAACAAGGTCATTGTTGGACTCACGATATTCACTCCTGAATAAGCCTTGTCCTCGTAGTGTCATACTGTCTATACTGTCTTTCTTGTATATTTGTCGGCCATAGGAAATCTATAATCAAATCTAAATGGGGAAAAAAAGAAGAACAAAGGCAATTTCGCTCAGCATGACAATAACACTGAAGCACCCTCCAACATCCAGTCATTTCTACAAACTGCTCAGCGGAAGTCAGACGGAAAATCAGTGCTCTCAACACGAGTGCTGCAAAGTACAAAGTCATTTTGTTCCGTTTGTCAAATGTCCGCTTTTGTAATGTAAATTTAAAAATGTACCACATTTCTAAATATTACACAGTAAATAGTTTGTACTTTGGACTGCCCAGATATGCACAACGGATATGGGTGGTGGTGAAGGAGACGCCCCCCATACATTTCCCCAGCTTGAGGGATCAATAAAGTAACTTTAGATTCTTTTCCTCTATAATGATCTCGTACAAGGATGATAGAGACAGGTCTTCAGTATTCAGAGTGTTCACGTACCACTACAAACACTGCTCTTACAATATTCTGAATGATATATACTGTATGTGTGTATGTGGTTCTTACCAGCAGGGGCATGGCCAGGTCAGCTAAATAAACGAAGGCCGCCCCAAGCGTGAATCCCACAGCCACAGGTACAAAGGCAAATGAGCCATACTTCCCAGAATCCTCTGCCATGTCAATTGCAGGTGCAAGCAACGACCAGTAGGAAGCAGCCAACATTACCTGAGAGAGGAAAGAGTAGGCAGAAGATAGAAAACAAGGAAAGAATAAAAGATTAAATTTAAGACACTTCCGCTGAATTGTTGTTCAGTACCAACAAGAAAGAAAAGCCTGATAAGGTTAAAGCTCACACAGTTTGCATTAAGCACAGTTTCCAACTTGTAACAGCTCAGGATTTCTGACCTGATGTACTACAGCCATCAACAGTGAAAGAATTCAAAGAGCAACACTGGAAGTAGAACAAAGGGAAAACTGGGCAGGCTTCATAGCATCAACACACTTCAGCAGTAGCATAGTAGTAGCAGTAGCCGCTGGATGTTGAGTCTGAAAGCCCAACTGTGTAACATCATCTAGGTAATAATATTCTCTCGTTCATCTCCATGACTGTCACATCCCTGATAATTGTGTCTCATCTAAGTCATGGACCGCTTTGCTCTGGTAAGACGTTTTTCATGCCGAGCCATCCAAGTTTGTTTGCCTGTGTCCATGTTTGGATATGTACACTATGTCTTCCTGTGCGAGTGTCCAGTGTATTCAACATCCTCGTGGGTAAATCCCCCTGTAAACATCTTTCACTTCAAAGCCCAGTCTGTTTGTATCAGCTGTCTATGTATCACTGCACACCGCACAGTCTCTCTTTTCAAGCTACATGTGTGTGCAAATTAACTGCAGCTTCTGTTGTTTATCACTGAAAAGTTGCAGCATGCCAATTTTTTTTTCTGTTTGTGTTCTCTCATAGCTGCGTCCTGACACAGTATCAGCACTGGAAATGTGAAACACGAGTCTGTGTTCAGGCCTGCCAATCAAAAGTAATGGAGGCATATTGTTAGGCTGCAGTCAGCTCCGACACTCAAGAGTAATGTATCGCTCGCATCAAACCCAGTCAGCTTTGTCAATCACACAGGAGGAGTGTGGAGTACGACAATACCAAATTTGATTGCAGCTCATTTAGTGTGGCTCAGAATGAAACTCTGGGAGCTGAAAACTCATGACTTTCAGTAAACTCTGCACTTTTATTCCTGTTTTATTCAAATCCTCATCACGATTGCAGAAGACGAATGATCCTTTCCTTACTTTCCAAAATGATTCCAATCCCGTTTTCTATTTGCAGTATAAACCATCTTGAAGTTTTTACCTCTCTGACCCAGCGTGAACCTTGTTCACATTCGCAGTCAAGAAAATCCGCACGTTTACAGTTTAAATGAGGTGAATGTCACATGTTCTGAGCATATCTGTTTTCAAATTGAATCCCCAGTTCGCTGCACAAGGTTATGACGAAGGAGAGAGAAGAGAATTGCACAGGTAGAAGCAGGAGGATAGGTTCAAAAGACACAGTGTTTGGAGTATAAGCTTTATTTCTTTGTATTTATTTGGCATCTTCATCTCTCCACTGGCAACAAAAGTAGGGCAAGGAGAACAAAGAGAAGCCAGAGAGAAACTTAACTAGAAATTGAATTTAGCTAAGAATCTAAGGGTGGGTAATACAGTCTTAGAATAATATTACAAGGTATTTTTGTGATAACAATATTTATGAAAACTACAGAACTACAGTAAAATATACTTGAGCAGCTCTCCTCTGCACAAGCCCACAATATTTCTGTAGATCTGGGTAGAGAAGGATGTTAAGGGAAACCATAGTTTGCAGTGGTTTACAAGTGAGCTGACACATGCACCTGCCAATACACACTGCGAGAGCCTGAGCATCGGTAAGGCTGACTGGTTGCTCCAGCTTTCTGTAGCGAATCAGGTTGGAAATGAGAAAGAAAAAATATGTTCTTGTTCGCACAAGCAGAAAAGAACAAGAACATGATCTTTTGACACCAGTACATGTGTGCGTAGTGGAGGTTTTAAATCCACCCAATCAGTATGTAAACTGATTTTTCTAATTGGCAACACCTTCACCAGAAAGGAATGAAACTGATTACTTATCATATTTTTCAAAGGGCAGTGCTGGACTTTATGGAAGCCCTGGTTTTACAGGCATAATTATGCTACGTATAGAAGAAGAGGCAGCCTGATTAATAATTATAAAGTTTCCATTTCACACTGTTCCACTTCCCTTAGTTTCCCAATTATGGCAATTGGTTTCATACAAGCGACATGGTTGTTCAAACACGGCAACTGGTTCCAACTATACCGATGACTCCCATCTATCTAATGTATTTGAGTCACTATACATGCTCTTTTGTTAACCTGGAAACTCATTTCCATCGACATGCCTCATTTTCCTAGCTACACGAGCAGCACAACCCATAATCACAAAAAGGGACACTCTTGAGGGGATTATTTTTATCCTCCACACCAGCTCTACCAATCAAGGGTTCAATTCTGCAGTCCAGAGAACCTCATGCACTTCTGTGACAATTGAGTCAAGGTGGGGAGCTGTCTACATGTTAATCTGCAGCAATCCAGGACGCTCATAAGATTAGCAGTTTAACACACTGCTGTCAAACCTCAAAGGCAGACATGTAAATGTACAAATTTGTCTTTGCATGTGTGTAGGAATTCAGGTTTTAGGACTCTCAGTCTCTTAAAGGATTAGTTAGCCAATTAAATTGCAGGATTGCTATTACAACCTTTAAGGAATGGGACTAATGTAACTTCTGTTTTTGGATGACTGATATGAAAAATACATATAATATTTAAAACATATCTTACAAAATGTTGTCTTGTTGGTCATGTTGGTCAACAGATATTGCAATATGGCATGTAAAGAGAAATAGAGCAATGTTTTTCACTTATAAAGTATTAGTTTGACATTTTAGGAAATGTGCTTATTTGCATTGTTGATGAGAGAGTTAGATGAGAAGATCCACTCTGAGTGAATATGATTCTACAGCCAGAGGTCAGTTAGCTATTTGTGTGTGCAGTGACGCACATAATTTCCCATAAAACCACTAACTGCCGTTATTTGCACTGGGGTTTAAACAAATGAGTTAAAACATATGTATTAGTGAGCTTCAGAGATGCTGGTAAGTTGTTACTTTCAGAAACAGGCTGTTTGCCCCCCCATCGCAGATGCTACAGTACCGGTACAACAGAAGAATAAAAGAAGATTTTCACATCCACGTCCTACATCATTTCCACTCCCTACGCCAATTATCTAACTACTGAAAGCGACAGAGGACATATGATTAATCACTTTACAGGGAAAACTTTAATGACAGTAATTAAACATAATTGATTTTGCTTTTATGTAGCTGATTTATGCTCTCAAAATACAGTTTTTCACTGATTGCTACATGGAAAAAAAAAAAAACAGCTCACATGCCTCTCAATGTAGCCACTTACAAAAAAGCCAGAATTGATAAAAATGACAATAGAGGGCTCTCTGCGGTACAATGTTCATGTTAGGCATTAGGGTTTTTTGTTTTTTTTTTGAAAACCACATACTAGAATAGTGACACTGCTGTTGCCCCCACATCTGATATATTCAGGATGTGATTTCTGGATGGATTTGTGCAGCCAAGGAATCTAATTTTGCTGAGCCTAACTTTCTCTGAACGTAGCACTTCATGGCTGCTGTGAAAAAGACAACTTTGTAGGGGTGGGTAAAGATGCTGATATCAGACTGAAGATTTCAGTGTCAGAAAGTAAATCTCGTCAAATTAACCTGGGAAAAAAGGACAATATAATCCACTTTGTATCCGTCTCTCTCTTTTTGCTGCCTTTGCTCCCAATATTCTTTCTTGATCCTCTTTTTCTGTTCCACTATCAGCAAAGTGTTTCTGATCTTCCTTCCTTTATGGTTCCTCTCTCTGATTTGCATTTCCAGCAGCCAAACCCCAGGTTAATTCCACAATCTCCAGTCTCATTCATTAAGCCTGAATTCAACAGTCTCAAGGCTATTGAATCAACTGTCTAGCACTGATGCCAGCAACCAATTACTTCTCTATTATCTCAGTCAGGGCCAAATACTAAGCCTCTTGCAACAAGCTTTAGATGGAGATATGGAGCACTCTGCCCCAGAAATACTCTCGTTATCATGAGAACAAGTGATCAAAGCTGGAATTCATCTGCATAGGTATGTATTAGTGTAAGCATTTAGAAGAGGATTGTGCAAAAACTGCAATAGGAAATTATTACTTCTATTTTATTTTAATATTCTGACTTTGTTGCAGTGCTGACTACATCTTAGGCAAACTGCCAGAGTGAACTGTGTGTTAAAGTCTTTCACTTGGTAAATTAGATTTGGAGATGCTTGCGCGGGTGCCACCTGTCACAAATAAAATAAATACGCAAGACAGCACATACAGCAACACACAGGCTACTCCACAGGACTACAACTGTGTACATCGACAAATCACACAGTGGGGATAGGAGCCAAAGACATGAAGGACTTCCTCTAACTCTTTTTTTTTTCAAAGTGACTGTTGGTGGGTTAATTAGTCCTCCACTTTGGTCCAGGCTGAGACATGTTAGCATGCTAGTGTGTTCGCATTGTCATTGAGAGCGTGTTAGCATGCTGACTTTAGAATTTAGAGATTGGTTCACAGAGGTGCCACTGTGGCTGCAGACTTTTGTCTTGTTCATGAATGTGTCACACAAATAGATTAAAAACAAAAACTAATGAAAAACTAACTGAACCAACACACAGCCCCAAACACACTGAAATGCACCCAAACAGGCATCAGATTTGTAAACTATTTATTTTGCAGCCAGTTGGATATTCTATTAGTGCACTTGATGAGTTCCACCTTGGTGTCCCAGAGCCACTGGGTCATTGCACTGAACTTTATGCATGGCTCAAAGTGCAAAAACTGCCACACACATCAATTGCAATGACAGAATGAATAAGAGGAATACATCAACTCCAACTCTTGATCAATACTAACCATAAAACAAAAAGCTTTCATAGGGTTCACTGTGAGTAACTCCACTTTATGACTGTTAAGATAAGGAGACATTCTCAAACAAACCTTACCAACTGTAACCTGCAGAAATGTGATTATGATTTCTATTGTTTATAGATTCTGGTTAATAATAAATGTAACACTGGGACAATGCGTCACATTCAGAATCCCTGCTGATAATTCTGTCAGTAGGACTTCTTCCAGTGTATGGTCTCTCCATCCTTGCAGCATCAGACATCAATCATTTTCACATTTTAATCAACCTTGTCTAAGATAAACAGGAAAACCAACATTAAAAACTTGTAGCTTGAACAAACTACTCTCTAGAGTAGTTTGGTCTTACAAGGGTTAAGGGTAATCACCTGGATGCATGTCGCAGCATAATCAATCCTGCAATTAGCAATTACCCTGCTGAGTTTGAAGGTTCCACGTGAGTAATGAATGTCAGTATGAGAAACCAGGACTGAGTCATTTAATGGTTTCATAAGATACATACATACAGTTTTCCATACAGTGGCCTGTACATGTGACACAAGTGGTCCTGAAGAAGGCTATTATAAAATTATAAAGCAGAAACAAATACTGAGCTACAGCCTTTTCTACGGGCGATACATTGCCTTTTTAATGTCGAGTTCCTCCTGTTTCTGAAACAACTGCAGTATTTTCTCCACTAGCAGTGGTTAGTGGCTTTATCACTGAATCACAGCCTGTGGGCAAATGAAGAAATAAGCCAGATAGAGATGGTTTGATTGATTACCACGATAAAAACATGCCCTACATGGAAGTCCTACTTTACAATTTGAGTATTACTTGACTTTGGTAAGAGTTAGCATTTTATCATGTGAGGCCCATCATTATTAGAGAAAGACAATTTCACAAGCGTCTTCATCCCACTATCTATACGTTTCTTGGTCTGTACCCCACTTGCTTTCTGGATACAGTTTAGACTGAATTGAGCCTCAAGGGGGTTCTGCTAATATTTTCCTCTCATCATATGTATGCTACCAATTTCATTGATCCTCTCTAATGGCCTGTATTCCTTTGTCAGAGCAAAATCTCTGGATGGAGAAAATGCTGCCATCTATTTTACCCCTCTGATCAATTCATCTTCCCTCCTCCCCCCTGACATCTCCTCTATTCCATCCATCCTGCCTGTGTCTAACCAGTAGCTAATAAAATTCAAAGCAGTCCACTTTCTCCCACTTCATCTCTCTCTTTTGACCTTAATGAGTCTCATTCCTTGATTCCTGCGTCTAGCTCCCTGTCTCTCAACTTATCTTTTTCATCCTGCACTTCAGCCATCATTTCATTTAAGTATTGTCCTCAGTTTCTCATTTCTCTGAGGTTTCCCTCACTTGTGATGGGGAAATTCCACAGCGCTGGCTAATCTTATATTTGGATTGAGTTTTTCAAAAGGGAATCGAACTCTGCAGATAGCAGATAAGTTACAATCAATAGCATAGAACTGCACTTATTCAGTGATTCCCTTAAATCTCAATTCCATGGAGTGGTTGGAAAGAATCTTTTAATTATTCTGAACATGAAACACCAAAAATCCAAACTGAAATCCAGGTCAGTAATGAATAAAATAAAAAGGATGAAAGACAAGATAACAGGACTGAGAGTCTATAGCCATGCAAGGGGCTCTGTGAGGCTGTGCTTGGGCACAGTGGTGATAGTTTGAACTAAATGACAATGACAGTGTTTACATGCTGATGCTAAAGCAGGTTTAATGTTTACCATGTTCACCATTTCAGCTTAAATTTGCTAGTTAGTGCTTAAAGGGGGACATGAATGTGTGTCCCAAATTTTATGGCAATCCATCCAACAGTTGTTTTGGTATTTCACTCAGTACTACAAATGTGAACCTCATGGTGGAGATGAAAATCCAGGAGATCGCCAAAGTCTGCAGGAATCATCCTCTGTGGACCATGAATTTTATGGACATTACCTTCCCTGGAGCCTCACCTGTGGCATGATTAAAAATATTCAGCGTCATATTAGAATCAGTTCCAGTTCAGTGTTTTCCACAGACAATCACTGCTGTATTGATCAGTTCAAAAGGTTCATCTGCTTTCAAATAGCTACATCATACTGAGACTGAAACTACACTGACACTTTGTGATCAAACCATTGAAGGCCAAGTTATATCTGTTAGATAAAACACTTGCAAAGCTTTTTTTAAATATATGTAAAGCTTTTGTTGGATCTGCATATTTATATATGCATACAGTATATATGCTGTTAGTGTGTGTGTCTTCCTCAAGGCGAGCATCCATTTGCTCCACTGATCAAAGGCCCATTCTTAAAATGAAGGCTTACATTAGATTCACTTTACCAACACCTTAGAGGACATTCAACCCTGTTCGTCTTCACACTGGGGTTCTGCATGATTACACCAGAGGCTATATACAGGAATACAGAGGGAGTTTAGTCTAAAGCTCTTTGGCTGAAGATGGAAAGACAAGAGCAAGCTGACAGGCATGTCGATGGAGAATAGCCCGAAATGGGATCCTCCGGATCTGCCTTTACACTGAACAAAAGCCTTGTGGCACCTCTACCTCCATACAAAATTTTCCATCAGCATGGAGTGGATGTAGATCAGACATGAATGTTGCACTAATGTCAATTGTCAGGCCTGGGAGACTTGCAATATATGAAATCAAATTCTCCTCAAAACCAATCCAATCATACAGGTATCAAAGCTTTGCCTGCAACTCCATGCCAAAAAAAGAGCCAAAAAAAAGAAGAAGAAATAAACACATTGTATAATCTGAAGAACATTAACCAATTGTTCTCCAATGCCACAACCCTGAGGGAGGAGGCAATCACCTGTATGGCTCCTGAGGTACAGAGCAAAACACTTAAAAGTACTTTTTGTTCAAATACATTTGCACTAGCAATAGATAAACTATTCCTGAAACCCTTGAAGCAGAATGTGAAATGTGACAAGTCTACAGACGTGCTAGCAGCTTTTGTAAGGCTGTACTTTGCAAGAGATACTTTGAGGTAAAAGCTACCACCTGCACGTTAATAAGTAAAACAATCGAGGAAAATTCAGGGGATCAGTATGGTCATTACAATTCATCCTATGTCACCATGAATTACAGAATAACATGGCAATCTGTCCACAATAGTTGGAACAACATTGCCATCCCTAAAGTCATTCTGCTAAAGTGGCTAAAATGTCTGTCTTCAACAGTCATGACTCCTTGGCCTGCAGAACTGCATTTATATAGTGTCATATGTTTTCACCTTAAAGTGCAACCCTGCTAGTAAACAACTAGGAATTACACGCCTCCCTCAAAGGGCATACCCAGGGGTGTATTAGTGAAGGGATATGGTCTCTCTTTCTTTTTATTCAGGATTTCTCACCCAATCCGTAGTTTAAAATGGAAGCCTTTACTCACAAGCTTCACCTGTGGCTTGGCAGCTTCCAGCTAGCCTGTACGCTTTTGGTGTAAAAGTGCGAAGCTTAAGAGCAAGGAGTTATTCAGAAGATGGTGAAGACAAACAAATGTCGTGGAAAGAGGAACTAAAGTTCAACCGCCAAGAGAGTAGTCCCTAGAGGCTACACTGCTATTCTTACAGCCCTGTACTCTTGCTACTGGGGATATAAATTAAAGTGTCTATCTCTGAATACTAATTTGATCAATGACATTCAGACAATTTCCCCGCTGCAGAATGTTAAGCCGCAGGACTGGTTAAGTATGCTGTAAGAAGCATATTGCCTGCAGCTCTCCATCATCCAAGGATAAAATAATGTCTCAGAATTGACGTATAGCAGTGAGGAAAGTAATATGTGGTCATTATGAGACAGACAATGTTTACATTAATTTCCTCACTTATGTTGCTTCTCTTTATCTTGCAAACTGTGGATCCTATAGGGCATTCCCATGATTCAATTAGTTTGATTTGCACTGAGGCATGCAAAGAAATATAAATACTAGACTATTTACGCAGAAATAATAAGAATATTATGTGATGAGATCCCACTGTTGTACTTCATGCTTAGGGAAATAATATTGCAATTTTTGTCCATAACAGAAAATGATTGAAACGTTGCCGCTTTCCATGTATTTTTATCAACCAGGAGAAACTAATATTCAGAAATGAATTGCTCACTAATACAGGACAGGTACAGAATAAATCCTCCATCTTCACATTGTTCCATGCTGAGTTAGTTCTTCAACTTGTAGAGAATCTAAGAGGAAATAGTAATTATCACTCAACTCCTCAGGCAAAGCGTGCTGCATCTACAGTATCTTACAGCAGATTTGCCCTCAGTAACATTGTGCACATGATCTCACACTTTTGTTCAGGTCTGTGCATCTGCACCATCCAAACAGTGCTCCTGTTTCAGCTTCCTGCGTTCCCTCTTCTCCCTAACATCTCATTCAATCACAGCTCCTCCACTTACAGGTCCTCACAGCCACTCAAGACTGCGATCTGACATCGACCCGTGAATTCAATCATTTCGATGCTGTGAGAGACACGCTTGTGATGGAAAGGTGGAAAGACGGCTTGGGCGGGAAAAAAAATAATTTGAAATTCTACATATGCACCAAGAGAGGGGGAGCACAATGTGTATAAATAAGTAAGACGTTGAATCCATTCCAATTCTTCACGAGGAACATCAGTATACAACAGAATGTAAATATAGAGGCGGCATATATATGTTCAGAAAATAAGCATGCACATGTAGGCACGTGCATGCACGTCACTGCTTGCAATGCATACTAATATTCATATTCTGTTTACATCCATATCCTCAGTGGCAGCATGTCAAAAAACCACATGCCACTCTTGTTAAGTATTCCTGATAGGTAGCCTCTAGCCCTCAGGATTCAAATGCTCATTCACCTCACACACAACACACATCTGGCAGCAGCAGCATGGCAACAGAAGTAATGCCCATATGGACGAATGCCTGGACGTCTGCTGCAGCTCCTTCAAGCCTGTTTTCAACCTTTGTGCACCCAGTGCCCAAAATCACTGTAGAGCATCTTGGATGTGTTGTGGGTTGTGAAAAATAATACCCTAAAAAAAAATCCCACAGGGTATAATTATATAAAGTGCTGCTTATTGGTAAATCCCTCTCCTTCACACTAGCTTGCTGGGTTCAATGCATAACAAACGCTTGTTTTGTTCCAGCGCATGAACTACATTTATAAACAGAATGATGTGCAATACGAATGCTTTCAGTAAGAAGCGGGACAACTTTCTTTGGAGTAAATGGGCTGCCATGTATGAATTCCACTTCCATTCTTCAATTAATCAACGAGTGAGACTAAAGTTAACTGTATTTATACTGGCAGCCACAAGTAACTCAGCCAATCTCCACATTCATTTAGTCCGAACTCTGAAATTAATTGATTTGTTTCTGGCTGAGAAAGCTCTCCATCACCTGCTGTCTTATTCTTAGATTAAAGATTTTAGATTGATATGTTTTTGGCACTGAGGATAACAAATGTCAAAAATGCATGTAGAGGATAACAGTGGTTAGAAAGTAACCTAATATATCATCACAACAGTCAGCCTCATACATAATCAGACAAGAGCAACATAAACATAAACAATGTGCTGAAAATCTGACTGGGCATAAGAGATCCTCCTTCCTGAGAGCGAGATGTAAGAGATGTGTGTGAAGCTTCGTACAAACGTACTCTGACAGGAGTGGATGTTCTCCATTGGCATTTAATAACACACTTTTATGAAACTGTCATATAAAACTGATGCTGTTCATCCTGATTTTGTAAACCCAACACATTCTGACAGCCTCATCTAGGCTGATCTAGATGAGGCAGTAGAGAGGATTGAGAAAATGCTAGTATTGAATAACATCAGTCTTTTAGGCTTTACAAAGCAAATCTCTACATTCTGCCTCTCATTCACCCATTCAGTCACTCACACACACAGCAGCAAGCTACCACGCAAGGTGCTGGCCTGACAGTGGCCTGGAAGTACTTTGGAGTTCAGTGTCTTGTTCAAGGACATGCAGACCATAATAGTTGGAAATCAAACCACCAACTCTCTGAATACTTGGGCATAACTAAGGCATAAAGCTAAATATATATATATATATATATATATATATATATTTTTTTTTTTTTTTTTTTTTTTTTTTTCTAGGGGGGTTTTGTGTGCAGAATGATGACGTGCTAAAGCCTGGAGGAGACAGAATTCCTAACCCAGAGTAGTAATAACTCAAAATCCAGCAAATGTGTATGTTTAAAAAAGCTTGGGCCAGTTCGGAGGCATTTCCTACTCTGAGACAGCTGGAAAAATAGGAACCAAGAACCTAAGAAATTGAACACAAAATGCAGTGTACTGCTATTTCTTCACCAGGGCAGGACACAGCTAAAGGACCAGGCGTCCTACAAATTCTGTTCATACTGTAAACTGGTCGTTTACATTGGCTAATACTTTCTGAAGGACATGTAATAACACCCGAATTACGTTCACTGGCAAGAGTTTGTTCCAATGCAGCAGGTAGTGTGACGTTCTTACACAGCAGTGAAAACTTATAAGCCCATTAAAATTGTTTGTGCATGTGTGTGATTCGTAGAAGGCAGCTGGAGACACCTTCATAAACTGTGAAGGAATTACTGTTATCAACTGAGCCTAGAATAGAAAAAAGAAAAAAAAATATTTAAAATGTTCTGGATAATAACTTGAACAAACAAGAGGACCAGGCTTAAATGTTGCCCATTAACGTCATTCGCTGTTACTGCTTTCTCTAACACTTCTGTCCAAGAATAAACTATGTCATTACATAAACATGTAAGAGAGGGTGGCACTGGAACGAGAGGAAGAAGACAGATATAGAGATATAGAATCAAACACATTATGCCGAGTTGTTTTTATTCTTCACCAATAATCACACAGACGCCGTGTTCTAGGACAGCATGACGCGATTTTCTGCTGTGACAAAGGCTGTATGCCGTATCTGCATGCGTGTGTGTGTGTGTCCATCTGTATCTGAATCTGTATCTGTGTGTGTCTGCATGTGTTGGTTTCAGGGTGTGTGAGTTAGGGGGACAGCAGATGCAAAGCACGGGAACAGGATGACATCTGAATCACATGAGAGGCAAAAAGTGTGACACATGCAGGTCATGAAACACCCACCAAGCCTCACACAAGTAGGCATGAGCGCGTGCACACACTCACTCACACACACCATTGATTTTTTTTTTATGTTAGACTTAAAAGTATTGTTTTGGACGGGAGTCTGTTCTTCAGGGAAATATGTGCTCTGTGGCAAAAGGTTCAACTTGAGTACACAGTGCTAGTGTGTGAAAGCACAATGTGTGCAAAGACATGTGGCAAGAAAAAGGAAGTGAATGCTTTGGAATTACCAGCATTACTGGATAAATTTGTCTTTAAATCTGGTCAGGTCTTTATCTAAGTTACAATTCTGAACAAACTATTATAAATCTCTGTATTGTTACTGTCCATACTGAAAACATCCTTCAGACATTCACAGTGTAGGCTGGAAAACATGTGACAGTATGTGGAGTCAGAATTTAGCAAAGTCCAATCAGTTGGAATTTTGGAAATTGGACACTAGATTGGAATTTTGCCATTCACAAAAAACATCTGCTGATGTCAACCATGCCCCACCAAACAAAAAAAAAAAAAAAAAAAAACATCAAAGAAGCCGTTTAGATATTGATCTGTCTACAGTCAGACAAACTGTCAATAAATGAGACCATTCAGTTCTGTGGCTGCACTCCACAGAAGTGGCTGCAAAGCTAAGATGACTCTGAAGGCACAACACAGAATGATCCGTGAGGCTAAAGGCTTAAAGGAATCATTGGAGCTGGTTAACATCTCTGCTCACGAGTCGACACACATCCCGGTGCATGGTTGCAAGGAGCATGGTGTCCGTGGCAGGACACCACAGAGGAAGCTGCTGCTCTCCAAAAAAAAAAAAAAAAGCTGAAGTTTGCCAAAGAGAAACCTCAATGCTGCACAAAGCTACAGTGGAAAATGTTTCCCACCAGACATCCCAAGAACATGGCTGAGCTGAAGCGGCTCTGTGAGGAAGAATGGTCCTGCAGATACAGAAAGCACATGTTTGAGGTTATTGCTGCCAAAGTAGGCTCATTCAGTTATTAAATCCAAAGGGATCACGTTTTCCACCAGCACTGTGAATGTTCAATGGGTGTGCTCAATAAAAACACAAGCGATTATAATAGCTTTTGCGTTACTAGCTTAAGACCACTGCGTTTGTCTGTATTTGTGACGTAGATGAAGTTCAGATCACATTTTATGACCAATTAATGCAGCAAACCAGGTACGTAATTCAAAGGGCTCACATACGGTTTCCTTAGTACTGTAATATTTTAGCATTGATTGTAGTAAGTGTATCACTCCAGCCTTGTCCCTGAGATGAGCTGTGACAACATTTACTGCAGTGCGTCTGACTATTTCACTGCGTAGGCTTTATCAAATCTGCATATGCACAACAGTGGAGACCATTAGCTCCTGGTTTTCTGTTTCAACTTTCTAACCTGTTGTTCATCTTACTAACAATTATTCTGTTTATTACAGTCTGTCTGAGCAGGCAATGCATTCGTGAGTCACCTCAAGATTTCTACCTGCAATCACACTTGACTGACGAGTATCTCTCAGTCAAAGTGCCATTTTCAACAGCCTGATTCATCCAAGTGGATCCACAGCACACAAGCAAAATGACAAATACTCAGAAGCATGGCTTATGGGTATAATCAGTTTGAAATGCAGATTTTTAAAAAAAATGAACATATACTAATAAACTGTGGGACTGTGTTAATTTGTGTAAATGACTAACTGTGACCAACATTGTACTGACAACTCAGAGTGGGGAATTACAGATGTCAAACTGTTAATGTCATCCACTCGTACGTCAGAACACTGTGCAAATATTTAAAAAGTTGATTATTCCATCAAACATTTTGGCCAGCTTGCTGGGATTTTGTAAATATTTACTGAAGAGGGACTTTCACCTCTGACAGCAGTAGTGAACCATATCTGCAGTTTCCTTTGTGCTTCGTCAATGACTAAAAGAGGTGTATTTCAAGTTGTGAAGTAGGAGGAGTTATTTCGGGTAGGCGGGCGTGCGAACCATTGGCAATAGATTCAGAATCACATTTTCGATTCTCAACTCAATAAACAGAAAAGGGTGCACACGCCTCAGACTCTCACTCCAGTGCATCGTGTGCAAAAGCATTTATTGGTGTCTTCTTTATTTATTGCCCTTACTTTTTTTTTTGTTTGTACACCAGATAGCAATATGAAGCATCACTGACAAGTCTGACAAACAGCAAAGAGCAGAGAAAGGTGCATGTCTTTTATTTAAAAGTTAGATGCAATAGCTTGGAAACACGTCACAGCCTTGACAGGTGTCTGACTAGCTCTTACTAATCCTCAGTAAAAGCTAGTCAGACTGTGAACTGTGGAACTGAATGTGTGTACGTGTGCAATCACCGGAAAAACCGGAAACTATGGAGCAAAAGAGCAGGAAATAACTATGAGAGGTATTTCTTCTTTTGCTGAACATTATCCAGGTCTGAAAAAAAAACCCATCACTTACTACTGTGCAACATTCCCTCCTTTAGTGTCTGCCTCCCTTCTTTAAGCTGACTCCTACTGTCGGTTTGGCCTTCTTTCTCTCTCCATCTAAAGCCAAAAAGCAATCCCAAGGTCGGTCAGGACATTCTTCTTTGAAAATGGCATAAAGGGAGAACCAATCTACTCCCCTCCTCTTTCCATCTCCACTAAACCCCCTCACATATTTTCTTCTCAGAAACTGATATGGCTGAATAGGTGGATTTGTCCAATATAAAAAGCCAAATAGAGCAGCAATCCTGCCACTTGGCACGGTCAGATCTCAGAGGCACGACTTCAGTGGCTGTGCGGGACTGCTGTGTGGAGTCTGAACTCGGCATTCAGCAACCACAGAGTTGCATAAGTTGGCACCTTTCAGCAACAGCACTGCATCTCTCTTCGTCCACATAACCTGTTATAGTACAGCAGATCATTTTTTACAAATGGGTACACTGTAAAAACAAACACTTCTATTTCTTATCGGAGTTAAGAAATAGAAGTTGCATTTTTCTATGTCTGAAAAGTCTCAAAATTTGATTTAACATTTTAAATTACTACAAACCAAACTGGAGCATTCATACATTTGGCTACAACACCATAACTTAGACTATCTATAGAATTATCAGGGGCAAAAACATACATATAATATGTATGAGTTTCATATTAAAATAAATGACTGTAAAAGCTTATAATGCCAACAAGAGACTGTAAAATTGGAGAGACTGCCAATTCATATCAATAATTCATAGCGTTCATGCTGAGTGCCTAACCTCATTAAAAATATATTTCGGGAAGATTTGCAACTTACAAAATAGGAAAGATGTTGAGCAAATGTTTGACAGAAACACCCCTCATCTGTTTTCTGCCTATATCTTATTTCATTTGAATGTAAAAAGCATCAGCAGAGCCTGGGATGTAACTGAAAATCTGTTAAGACTGAAAACAGAGAAAACTGAGATAAGAACAGATGGAGATTAGGTTTATCTTTCCGAACGTTCTCTTTCTCAAAGAAGCGTAGACAATTTCTCATCATTTGGTATTAGTCTTATCAACTCACTTATCTAATTCTGTAATTACCAACAAACTCAAAATCACCCCTGGGAATCGCAATTAATTCTTCACCAGGACTAAAATCAATGTCCATTTCATGACAACATGACAGTTATTATGGAGCTTCCCACATCACACAGGATGCAGAAGCTCTCCTCGGGTAACATCCATATTTGTGTAATACAAATATGGATGTTACCCACACAGGCATTCCACCTCCTCTGTAGACTATTAGACTGTATACTGTTTATCCAGAACACCTAATTAAGAAGCTCACTGGCCCATGGCTTTAATATGAACTGGCCTTGGTTACAATAATGACTTTGTTAATGTTTTGACAATGTTGGCTGGCCCCTCTCTGCTACCTCCTCTCTACAATTGGAGCAATAATTCTGTTTGAACCATCTGTGACAGGACATATTCACATATTCACGGCTCTCCCTGTGCAGGAAAGGCACAAGGAGAGTCATATTATTTCATATTTTCATATTAACCAAGGCTCAAAAGTCTATGTGAAAGAAAACTTTTGGTGTTTTTAAGCTCATTGTTTTGGTTTTACAGCCCGCAGCTTTACTGTTTAGATTCGGTCTCACTGTCTCAGTGAACCAGGCAGATATTTTCACCAAAAAGCTTTGATAAATCCACTGCAAAATACCAAAATGCACAACTAGCAAAATACCAAACAGCAGACAAAGTCAGCAACTAACTATTAAATATAGTGGAGTATTTAGGAGCTAAAAAGCTAGAAAGCTAAAAAGCTCACATTATAATATGAGATACGTTGTGTTTACAGCTTGTTGTGATTCAGCCAAGTGCTAGAAAAATCAGTTAAAAAGAGTTTATAGAAGTTTGTTGTTAAACATCAAATTAACGCTTTATATTCTGCATTTCTGCACCAAACACAATCATTTCCCTCTTCTGAGTAGTACTAATAGTTTAACAGCAGTTTTGCATGTCTGCTAAATCCCAAAGGAGATATAGTACAAGCCAACTTTCATAGGTTTACAAAGATGAAAAAGTAATTTCACTATTTTAATAGGCATCACTCTGAGACTTCACACTTCTGTGCCAGTTTAGATTCGCTACTGAATTCCTACTCTGAGACATCTGATGAATATCGACAGTGTAGAGCTTCCCCTGCAGGAAATCAAAAATGTAATTGTGAGAGTCAGATAGCGGGGTTTCGTGGATGTATTTTCTGTTGCAGCATAATACCTCTTTAGACATGATAAGGCCAAGCTCTCCTTTAGGGGAAAACATCTCAGACTTTTATGAATAAATGTGGCATCTGGAAGTGTCAGGCTTTGTCTGTCTCTGGAAGAAACTCTGCCACAGTGAAATGTTCAAAACCTCATCACATTGCGACACCCTCCTACCTGTGCTATAGGTGTGTGTATGTGTGTGTGTGGGATTCAATTAAAAACAATCTAACTCACCCCAGCTGCAAAGCCTAAACTTCCATCCAAGATGCGCTTCTGAAAAGGGCAGGCAAGAAGACAGATTGTGTGCAAGTCAGTCAAATCAATATCCTCAAACCCTGACAGTGTAACATCTAGGCCTTCAGTAAACCACTTACTGTTGACTTAACTAGCAAAAATGAAAATGTCCTGAGAGTCAGAGGAAAAAAAAATAGCCAAATCTGAGCAAAACCATTCTGTCAATAGAGGGGTTTAATGTGATGCATTGTACTGTAATGCATTCTCTGGCAGTCATATCGAAAGTTCAGAGCATATAGCAGCAGCAGCTGAATGCCTTAGAACATTTGAAAACAAGTTATGCTAACAGAAACAACACATGCTGCTGAAGCTACAGCCAGGGGACAATTAGCTTAGCTTAGCATAAGACTGAAAACAGAGTTAAGCAGCTGGGCAAGCTAACGTGATGCTGCCTCATAGTTCCGGGGGAGACTATTATAGATTTTCATTGATTTACTGGATTTTCTCTGGACTACAGAAAATAACTTATCTGTTGTCAATAAGCACTATAGAATAGGACCAGGATCACTTAATAGGGCAATAAAGTGTCTCTACATGTCATTTACAAACTCTAAAAAATGGATCCAGTTAGTCCAGAAATAGTAACCCTGTGTAAAACCACAATTTCTGTTTTTTACTCAAAGTCAGATTATGTTACCTCTGGACAGAGCCAGGCTATCTGTTTCCCCTTGTTGCCAGTCTTTATGCTAAGCTAAACTAACCGGCCGCTGCCTCCAGCGGTGTATTTACTGTACAGACATCAGAATGGTATCAAATTTCTTATCTGACTCTCTGAAAAAATAAATAAATAAATAACTAAAATAAGTATATCCCCCAAAGTGTCAAACTTTTTCTTTAAACCACCTTATAAAGTGTTTCCTCAAGCTCAGAGTGACAGTCCGTACCTGTCGACTGGAGAAGACAAACACAAGGGCGGATCCGGCTGCAGTCAGACCCCAGGTGAACAGAGTCCCCAGCAGGGCCTGGGTCATAGGGCTGTAGCCTTCAAGCATGGCACCAGAGCTGGGAACATATACACTAAAAGTTATCACACTGAATTCACATTGTACTGGAAGACATTGTGGGTGTTATCTTGTTCTTATCTTTCTGGAGAAACTTTGAGAGCTAGAAGAAAATTCTAATTAAAGTACTTCAGTAACTGACCTGCTTTTAATTACTCCTGCAAGCCTAAAGTAAATATTGTCCCCATGTGAAAGCAACATAACCACAACACTTTTAGGAAGCTTATGTCTTTGCTGCCCAAGTATAGACAAGAATGACAAGTGAACAAACAACAGATGAGAAAAACAGAGTAAATATACTTTAGCTGACTCGTCTTAAACCAATGACTGTGCCTTTAAGCCCTCACATTACCAGTCCGACACACGCCCGCTGTGTTTGTGTCAGCACACAACAGAGCAAATGAGTGTCAAATCCTGTTTGCTCAGGATTTTAATATCCTGGATTTTTTTTTTTTTTTTTGTATCTGTGTAGACTGACCTGTTGAGTTTGGTCAGCAGATAATACAGCAAAAAATATGTTTATAGTTCATGTTTCTCACATACAAAGGGCAGGACAGAAATGTATAGTATGTACTGTGAATACTAGGTTTGTCCCTTTACCAGAACAAATAAGGCTACATACAGGGAAAAAATTAAATAACATAAAAAATACTGTACTGAAGTAGTTGAATGAGAAATGATCCTTTTTATTGCTTATCAACTTTTCATTCCTAAGAAGAACAGTGTGTTATTTTTTTCATCAATGAAAAGTTTCATGGTTTCACTTTAGAGTAGCTATAATAGACAATCCTTCACATTCCTGTGCAATATGTGCAAATATATGTGTTGTGACTAGGAGAATTATTTACCAATGTACACTCTGGGAACAGCTTTCATGTAACCATCAAGTGACATTTTCATGGGTACATAAATAAAAAAAACATGCAATGGGAATATTTACAACGCAGCAGCAGTGAAAGCCTTTAGAATGTGAAGTTAATTGCATATTTTCGAGTGCCCATAGATAACTTTCATATGAGAGTGTGGATTTAGCACTGGTGCTGCATTAATGCTAAGCTTTAACTGATAACTTTAACTGTTTTTATGTTTTTAAGTTAAAGTGTAGCTATGTTTTTTGAACTCATAAACTGTTAAAGTAAGACAGATAAACTACTTTCATGTGGCTTCACCAACATTGCAGTGTGTAGTACAACCAGTCTTCGTTATAACTGTTCGTTATACAGACACAGCATATCATGTATACAGGTAACTGACGTGACTAACTTGTAAATGAGAATCAGCCGGTTAAATTTAAATGCCTGCTCGCCTTCTGTTATAAAACAGCCCCGTTATATTTCGCTCAAACGCTGTTTTTGAAATTATGAAACAACATAGATTAATTCGGCTTAGTTTAATTTCACCCTAAGCTTGTGTTAACGGTAAGTTTTGGCATTAGTTGCAGGGTTACTCACTTGCTTCCACTGGCACCTCGAATCCGTATTTACTTCCTACTTCCCGGTACACGTGTCTATGACAGAGAAGCCCCGCCCCCCCTCGCAGCCTGTTGGCCAGTCACATTGACAGCAGCAGCAGCAGTGGGGGCTCATTCATTCACAAAAAATAAATTAGATATTAAAAACTCACACATATATCACACACACACACACACACACACACACACACACACACACACACACACACACACACACACACACACACACACACATTTATTTATTTATTTATTTATATATGTGTGTATATGTCAGCTTAGTTAAAGAAACCAGACTGTGGAGGCACTGACTGTCCTTGACTTCTGCATCCAGGTCCTTCATTCCCACCGCTGTCAGACTGTACAACTCAACCGTTTAGTTGCACTCTGGTCTGGTCTAACTTTGTAATTATTAATTATTCAGCAGTCAGTTATTCTTTAATGCCAATAATGTTACATTTCAAAAAGGCAGATAAAAAAAAATAAAATAAAACTCAGAGTGGCCATTTGTTGTACAATTAATTCTTTTGCTACTTAATGTAATTTTTTTTCATTTATAAATTATTTTCGGTGCTGGACTTTCACTTGTAATGGAGTGTTTTTTCACTGTGGTATTACTGCAGTTGTTTAGCTAAAAGATCTGAATGTTTCTCCAGCACTGGTTTTCGTGTGCACGCGTGTGTGTGCACGTGCAGACTTTTTGAAGTGTTTTAACAGGGAACAGATTCTGAGGATGCTGCTGGGGAATTTTTTTTTAAATTCCCAGTGGAAGTTTCCTGGATTGCTGCTCTCATTCACCTCCGCGTGGTAATTCTTAGGCATGTTGACCTTTGACTTGTACCCTGATCATCAGGTATGTTTCCTGTGTTCCCAGTGCTTTCTGTTTCATAAACACTGTTTTTTTTTAAAGCACTAAATGGATTCTGTAATGCATCTGATTTAAATTCATAAGGGTTCAATCATCATCTCAGTCACCGTCCAAACCATGATTAAACTTTTTCGCAAATATTTTGTGTACCATACCATGCCAGCCACTCTGACAATGAGAGGAGACAAAATAACAGTCAGCCTGGGAGTTCAAGTATTTTAATCATTAAGCGTTTTGTTACCACATAAAGTTGACAAATTATGTTTTTCCAGTAATTTGCTTTTTCAAAATCGAACCAGAGGGTTTCTCAGTAAAACCACAGTCTTCAACTTCTGGTCACTGAACTAGTCCACTGGACCTGCTGGGAGCTGAAGGAGAAAACTCAGGAACTCAACAGTGTTGGACATCATCTGCCTGCGATGTTCAGTCCTTTAAAGGAATACTTCTGTCAATGCCATCTATTTACACTGTGACCTATACAGTACTATAGGTGCAAGATGATTAAACTGCATTTGTGAATGCAGATGTTGATTAGGAGAAAGATTTAAATGCAATATTTGCAGTTTCTCATAAAGTCTGGTGGCCACAATGAACCATTTGTCCTTAAATCCACAACTATTGATTTTTGTTGACTGATCAGTTGAACACAGATTCTAACAATATGAATGTAACTTAGTCCAGTCAGGTATGATCCACTAGGTGTTTTTAGAGAATAGAAAGGCAGAGTTACATTTATAACATATAGATTTATAGAATTAAATGCAAACATAATATCGAGGCCCCAAAGCTATTATTAGCATCTGATCCAAATTTTGTACCAACGCTAAAAGGAACAAGTAAAAGAGAAGAATTTATAACAGGAGTTTATAGAAGTATATGAGTGCCCTAATTTTGTTGCGCATAACTGTGGAATGGCAATGAAGTCTATTCTATTCTATTCCATCTATTTTAGGGTGAGTTCTTGACTTTTGTAAAATCATATTGATGACACAATTTATGTGTATTAAAAGATAAAGAGGCCTTCCTTCCTCATTTCCAATGGATTTCTGTCTTTACAGGATAATTGAACATCTGTGCAATTATCTGTGCTCAAGAAAGAAGCCTGTCACGACTGAACGTGGACTGAACCCAAATGCACGACTCCAAGGCGAGAATGCAAACCGCAAAGTCTTTATTTGAC
>JBBMJY010000014.1:3853156-3890221 GCA_037833715.1 Toxotes lorentzi
GACTGAAAATGTCCACAAAAGAGTTCTTAACAAAAAGTCTTCAGAAAACAGCCCCTCTTAGGGGCTAGTCATGACAAAGCCCTTGGTCCTTGATTCTCAGGAACTGACATCAAATACTGATGTTTACCTCTGATGTGATAGATCCCTGCTGTTTTATGCTAATACAACTTCAAAACACCTGTGTTGGAAATATCCCAAAGAGACATCATGCTGTATATTGTTACGCAGTTTTACATGATAATAACAGGAACACACCACCAAAGAAAAATGAACCAACAGCGGCACAGTGCCTCTGCATTTTGTTTGGTGTTAGTGAGTTTTGCTGTTTCTTTTTCCTCTAAGTGGCTCATTTTAAGATAACTGCCAAAATCAACAAACATCAGTGAGTCCAAAACTTAATATGCCACCTCAGACACAATTAATCCATCCACTGATGCTTTTAGATTATGTTACAGCAGATTTTTCCATCATATTAATGAAAAACAGATGCTACAATGCAGTTGAGATTATTGTTTTTACCAACATTCCCTCAAATACCAAACATTTCTGTGTTTCTGTGCAAGGGAGACTTGTATTGCCCATAAGTGGCTCTGGGTTTATAGTGAGTATTAATGGGAAACAAAAGATTGATGAAAAGAAGATGAAAATAAGCGGACTCTCAGAAACACTAAACAAGATAATAAGCTGTGTGGACATTCCAGATTTCTTCTGTGGCGTCTTCTCGCTTCCAAGTATGCTGAAAGCATCCGGTGCAGCATGCCATTCCATATGTGACATCTTTTTTACTGAAAGTGCCCTCTTATGTAACAGTTTTGTCAAAGCTACAATAACACTGTGTGATTCACGTTTGCTGGAATAATTATGCTACTCCACGCAGGCTGCAGATGGTCTCTGCATTTCATCTGGGCCCTGTTTTAGCGAGGCTAGCAGCGCGGCTTTGTGGATGGCAGTGTCGGCCTGTTGGTCCACTGCTTCGGTTCTGACTGAAATATCACAAAAACTATTGGACAAATTGCCCTGAAATTTTGTATAGATATTCATGATCCCCAGAGGATGAGTCCTACAGACACTGGGGATCAACTGAAATATCTTGACAACCACTGGATGGATTGCTGCTAAATTTTCTGCAGTTACTCAAGATCCCCAGAGGATGAATCCTAAGAACTTTGGTCATCCTCTGACTTTTCCTCTTGCCCAAAGTGGTTCAACCGTCCGATGAGCACATCTTACATTCATGTTTTGAGTTTCGGGCAGTAATCATCTCAGACTTGAGAAAAGAATACGTTTTTCTTATTAGTATTGACACAATTGAGCACACAGCTGCCTCACTAAAAACCTTTTCTTGGGACCCCACAGTGATGATGTATGGAAGAGGGTGAATAGAAAGAAAAGTCCTTGGAGAAAAGTAAGACCTGAGAACAGAGGATTTCTTAAAAGTGTCCTTTCTGATAAATAGTAAAGTAGCCCTCAGCCTTGAGTTTGCTGATGTGAAAGATCCGTTTGATTCCACATGGCTGTTCTTTTGCTGTAGACACCCCTGTAACATATTGATATGGATGCCAGAATGTCTGTCTGAATGCCACAGTGAAATACTGGCCATGAAATACACAGCTGTCAAACATCTCCAAATTTAGCACCACAAAACAAAGTGTTCCTAGTGATGTTTTTATGGGGGGTGGGGGGTGGGGGGCTGAGGTTGGGGTGGTGAGGTGGGCCTCGTCTTATGAAGTGCCAGTCTCTGGGGGGAAGTTAAGCCACAAGCTAATCAGGACTTTAGGCCTACAAAGGCATTTTTCCACTTAATTAGAACCAGTTAAAATCCAGGGTGACGATACATCTTAAGAAATCTGTGGCATCTGATGAATGCGCTCTCAGATAAGGTGTTAAGTGGCTTTGAAACTAGATGAAATTACTGGACAGATGTTGAAGTGATGCGAAGAATTCACCAGTTTTGATTAAGCGTTGCTTGCTGTGTTGACACACTGGAGGTTTTTCTGGGGGACATTCCAGGGGCATTCCAGCTATGCGTGACAGAGCAGCAACAGGACGGGCGTCATTGCTTATCCAGGGTCTTTAATTTTCGCCAGCCGCCACCCCCCCGCCAACTACTATCTCCTCTTTTCCATCAATTTTTCCTCCCTTTCTCTCCGCTCTCTTGTCTCTTTCCCTTTTTCCTCTTTCACCTCCTCTTTCTGTGACAGATTGAGTAAGAGAGTAAGAAAAACAAGGTGGAAGGGTTGGAGGAGGATGGATGGATGGATTCGAAGAAGCAAAAACAGCATCCCATGTCAAATGTCAAAAAACAAAAGCCCTGAGAAAACAGAAAGGGGACTTTTCTTTCCTGTTGGCAGATTTACTCCGTCTGGGCTCTAAAGGTGGGTGGCCTGAGCGACAAGATAGTGTTATGATCTGTGTGTGTGTTTAAGTTTAGTTGTATGACCCCCCACTGAACTGTGAAGGAGCACAGGAGGCAGAGCAGGAGGGGAGCCCAGGGGTGGTGAGACAAAATGGATATTTTTTTTTTTTGGGGGGGGGTAAACAGAAGAAGAAGAAAGAGTGGGGAGAAAAAGTTATGAAAACAAAAGTATTGTAGCAGATGGGGCCGGGGTTTACCTTGGAAACAGCGTTACAGCAGAGGAACTGGGGGAGCACTCAGGAGGGGCGTGAGTCAAGCTGGAGTTTATCACAATCTCTGGAGACTGATGAACAAGGAGGGGGGGTCCCACACACACACACACACGTATATATAGGAGTTGACACACTCTTCACACACTGTGAGGGGAAGAGATATAAAAGGGCTCCAAGGGAGAAACAGTGCTCAGGCAAGCGTCTGAACGGCCATCCTGCTCATTTCCACACTGCCGTGCGTCAGTGACTGTGTTTACACGAGAGTGTGTGCGTGAGGAAGTGCATGAGTGTCAGAGAGAAGCGTGCAGTCTCCACCACAAAGGATTAAACTTTGACTTTTTTTTTCCCAGAAGATAAAAGGAGGTAACGATTGACTGGATGGGGGGGAGTTGAAGAGCTGTTGAATCCTGGCTGTTCTTGAACCTGAAAACGGTGTTTGATTTTCGGGGTTTTTTTGGTTGAGTTGTTTACTCCCCTTCCCAATACTTTTTTACTTCCACGACAGGGAGTCAAGAGGTGACCCTGGAACTGCTTGCAGAGGAATTTAAACAGAAGAAGAGATTTTATCCCTCCGGGCTGCAACTGTTCTGAATGTAATTTTGTGTCTTTGTTCTCTTTTCGATCAGTCAATTGATGCGCTGAGGCAGAATGGACGCCTCATTTTTATCAGATATAGACTACAATCAGACTTATGTGGATGAGCACTTTTACTTTGAGGACAGTATTGATGGTTTTGGCATCACCATGGCCATTCTCTACTTGGTGGTTTGCATCCTGGGACTGGCTGGGAACTCCCTCGTCATTGTCACCATTTTGAAATTAGACAAAATGTCATCTTCCACAACAGTGTACATTTTCAACCTGGCCCTGGCCGACGGACTCTTCATGGTTGGTCTGCCTTTCATAGCGAGCCAGAACTTCCAGAACCACTGGATGTTTGGCGACATGGCGTGCAAAGTGGTAATGGTGCTGGACGGCATCAACCAGTTCACCAGCGTCTTCTGCCTGACGGTGATGAGCATCGACCGCTACATGGCACTGGCCAACCCGCTTCGGTTTGCATGTTGGAGAACACCGCGCTGCGCCAAGATCGTCTCGGCATTCCTGTGGCTGTTCTCGCTCCTCACCATTCTCCCCATGGCGCTTCACTTCTCAGCTGATCGAGGCCTGTGTATACCAGATCTTGACTCGGACGCCTGGTGGCTTGGCATCCTTTCTTACACCTTCATCATGGGGTTCGCTTTGCCGTTTATGGTGATGATGGCATCTTACGTGGCGCTGCTGCTCACCATGAGGTCCCAGCGACTCCGCACCTCAACGCCAAACCAAGAGAGCCATCGGCTGGAGCAACAGGTCACCAAAATGGTGGTGGCAGTGGTGGTTGTGTTTGGCATGTGCTGGCTGCCGTTTTACACCTTCAACTTCTGCTCCTTGCATCAAAGTGGCCTGGTCCTGACTTTCACCAGAGCTTTTGAGTTTGTGGTTCTGTTGTCGTACTCGTGGAGCTGCGCTAACCCCATCCTCTACGCCTGCCTCTCTGACACCTTCAGGAGGCACTTCCGCACCCTCCTCTGTCCCGCCGACAAGTCATCTCCCAGCATGCCGTACAACACTGAACAGTATGACCTAAATGACACAGGTGTGCGGGACGTCACCATTCTGGCATAGAGAGAAGACTAAAAAACTGGCTCACCACTTATTTCCATTTCCTGTCATGATGCGTTGCACGATACTACTTATTTACTCATTTGATTGTGATTCATCTTAATTTGTGTTTTTACTTTCTCCACTTAACTCACAAACTGCTTGAGATACATTATTTGCTTGCAAGAATGAAGCTGTACATATTTTCTTTGAGTTTGTTGTAGATAATTGGGCTTGCTTTCTTCCTGACTGTATATTGATTTGTGCCTGTATAAGTGTGTTTGCAGGAGTTTGGTAAGAGACAGATGTTTTCAACACACTTCTGTTGAGCACACACTTCGCTGTTTGAGTACTGCCCAGCTGAAAAGTTTACCCTGTCCCTCTTGTGGAAATGAAAGTGCTGGCTTTGTACTGTTCTTTTTTTTTTCTTAGGAAAAGTTTCTTAGAGAACAAGAATAAAGGCACATCAAACAGCATGATTCAGTCTGACTTTCATGAGTTCCACAACGCTCTTTCTCTGACAAATCCAATGTCTTGATAGAGCCCAGGCTCCCTCCCTGCTCTGTCTGACTCAGACCTGTTGTATAATTTGTCTTCTAATAACTCAGACCAGTGAGGTGACCTGCTCTGCTGCATCTCCTTATACTGCTTTTGAGGCACAAGAGGCTTGAAGTGTGGACAGGTGGAGTGTAAACAGAATAACACGGGTCACATGCCTTTGGCCGAACACCAGCACACAATGACACACACAGACAAGCTCCCTGACTGCCACAGCTGGATTATGTCCTAGTGGCTTTGAGTGTAGGAGAGCATTTTGTGTGTGTGTGTGTGTGTGTGTGTGTGTGTGTGTGTGTGTGTGTGTGTGTGTGTGTGTGTGTGTGTGTGTGTGCCTGCGTGGCCATGTGCATGCACCTGTACGCATCCTTGTGGGGAGCCTTGTGTGCCTCAGGCTCACTGTGGTATTCTGTTTGATGTTGACTTACTTGAGAGAATTTCCAAAAGACACTTTTAAAGAAATATTCCTGCAAGAGAAAAAAACACCAACAGTTGTCTTGTGTTACAGATTGTGTGACTGCTGTGAAAGAGATATTGGCACTTCATGTTAAAATTTTGTCCGGTTAGCCAAAAAACCTTTTATATTCCAGATGTCAGCAGATGAGAAATTTTAAACAGTCTTGGGTTAACCTTGATGATTTATTTTTTATTTAATCCAATCTGTGGAGTCCATCAGTGTTGGTGAAAACATGACAATCACCTGCATTCAAGAAATGATTCTTAATGAATGGCTGTTCAATGCATCTTAACTTTCATTGGTTTCAGTATGGTGGATTTGACTTTAAGATGGAATTAAAATGAATATGATAAGTGTGAATATGATCTCTGTGACAATCTGTATTTTGTAAAGACAAAGATTAAGCTGATGTTAGAGTGTGTACGTGCCTCATTTTAATACTGGGCGGCTATGTGATCTAGTTATAGGACATCTAAACATAAAGACGCATGTTTTGGAAAGAAAATTATGTTACTGAGGCTGTGAATCAAGATATGTTGCTGGGGCAAGGACTTCACACTTCACTTCATTTTGATTATTACTGTAACTACACTGCTCTAGATCCTGTCAGTGCATTTCTTACATTTCATTGTTATATGTTGTGTAAATAAATACTTTCTCTTGCATTTTATGCCTAGTTCTCTTTTCTGCCTTATTTTACTGAATGAATCACAGCTACATCACAGTTTCATCATCTGTGTTATTTTATGATTCTAATTTCTTTTAACTGTCAATTTGTGGATAAGATTCAAAACAATGTTTGGATGTTACCACCAAGAGGTTTACCAGCAATTTTACATCTAATTACTGACAACTCCGTTGCTCTTGAAGTCACAGCAGTGGTGGAAAATAAGTAAGTACATTTATTCGGGTGCTGTACTTCATACTTGTTCTCTATTGAATTTCAGTGAGAGATGTTGTACCTTTTACTCAACTACCTTTATCTGACAGCTATTCATTACTATATATGTTAAGATTTTCCATTCAAAGCAGTAATGATCATCTTATGAAACGATTTCCTTCATGTGAATGCATCAATAATAATCATTCAATATTACTTAATATAAAACATATATAATACAAAACAGTTACTTTGACTTTTTGTTGTTATTACCTCTTTGATTTTACTTAAGTAGAAAATACTATTTACATATTTATTATTAAAGATTAATCCAGAACTTTCCAACGTTTTTCAAACTCAGTGATCATGATCTCTCACGTGTGCCCTGTGTACCACTGGAGGGGCCCAATTCACATGTTGGTAAACCTGGTCTGAACTATCTAACTGTAAGCTAGCTCTACCTTGACCATCTACAGTGAAATACTGCTTACACACCAGCACATCAGTATTAATGATCGAATAAGACAGTATGTGATACTGCAGCATGGTATGTTTTTAAATACATTTGCATGATAATACATCTGTACTTTTACTGAAGCAAGGTTTTGAATGCAGGTATATTCGATTTTTTTTATTAGATATTTTACATTGTTGTTCTGGAACTTCCACTTCTTCTCCAACTGACATATGGAGCTAGCCCATAACCACATAAAGGTCCTGTTTAAAAAAAGTAGTGAAATTGAATTTTTGGATTGCCCGTACACCACGGTCTTCTTTTGCAAGATGAACAAGCAAACCGAGTGTCTTCTTGACCATCTGCTCCGAGACTTTCCCCGGAGGTCATTCTGTGAATTGGAAAGACTCTGTAAATGTCAAGCCTGCTAGCTGAGACCCACTCGTGTCTGCCGGCTTGTTTTTAAAAGAGCTAATAAACCCTTGCCACATCTCCTGAAAGTTTTAAAGATGCTCAAGTGCCAAAGGCAAAGAAGAAATTTGATGCAAAAGGCCAGAAAGCACAAAACACTCACAAAATGATTTCACAGCAAAAAAAAAGATAACATATTAAAACAGTTCTGGTGCTATATCATCTAATTAGTTTGTTTGCAGCCATGGACGACTTCCAACATCTGTTTGGCATCAAAATGTTTGTTAGCTCAATAAATGATTATGATTTGTCATTTTCATTCTTTAAGTAACAAGTTCACCAGAACTTCAGTAAACATTAAAATAATGTACTCAGGCTACTTTGCCTGATGAATGTACCATGAAGTCACTGTCAGTTTGAATGTGTCTGATAAGTTGTGTATCTTCATTGTTAGATATCACATAAACTGTAAAATGCCTGAAAAGGAAATCACAACTAACTGATTTGTGTTGTCACCAAAATATGTCCTGATGTGATGAATGGGAAAAAAAAACAACTTTTTATGTAAGAGTCTTCTAATCTTTAGTTGCTGCCTCATAATGTGACACTGTAGTGTTTAAAAAAACGGGAGTAACAAGGTGTCCAGGTTTACCTGAGAGGGTCACTGAGTGCTTGGTCATGCTATCAGTCTCTGAACATTGTGGTTTGGGTGGGTTGAGGTGGTGGAGTTCAGGAGGGGGAGAGTTTGGGCCATGTGTACTATCCTGTGTCATAACCCTGCTGACTCCACCGCAGCTGAAGTTTGAACCCAAAGGAGAGGTGCCTCCTTGCAATGCAGTTCCCTTAATGGCCACTAGATGCTGTCTCTGTGTAGAATTTAGAATTGGTTAAAGAATAAAAGAATTAGTGCTTGACCACCTTTTTTTTTTTTTTTTGGCATTTCTTAGGTTGAACAAAAAAAAAAAACATTTATTTTCCAACTGATCACAGTTTTTACAGAACGAGCCTCAAACAAACTATTAGATATGCACAGATTTGTCCTCATCAAAGGCAAAAGTACATTTTTGACTACCTATTTCAACATTTCACCTATAACACGATGATAAATAAAATAAAGGGTCAAATAGAAATAACAAAGAGTCATGTACTGTATTATGCCAGGGGTGTCCATATATTTTAAACGCAAGATTTCCTTTTCTGCTTAGCTGCTGAGAAGATCTACAACACATCCTTTTCCGGCTATTTCTGTAAATATCTCTGACATACCTCAAGTTACAGCGATGACGATGTGGCTGCTGGTGATAATGCTGCACTTGATGATGCTCTGACCAGCGACACCCGGGCCTATACAAAGGGTGCAAAGCATCATCAAGTGCAGCATTATCATCAGCAGGCACATCGTCATCATCATCTCTGTCTCTGTAATTTGAGGTATGTCTCTGACATACCTGCACCCTTTATATAGGCCCGGGTGTCGCTGGTCAGAGCTAAATGCAGGTGGTTGTCAAGGTGGTCGTCTGTCAGTTTGCTTCTATATTTGGATTTTATTATCTTCACGGCTGAGAAGGCTGATTCGTAGAGCCAAAAATTGCGTTCAGCTGCACTGTCCATTTTCTCATTCCAGGGTACTTTCAGTGGTCCAGCAGAGCATAGAACTTCTCATCTGCAGCCCTGGCTCTGAGATGAATGTCACACTGCAGGTTTATAATCTCATTTTCCAAAACTGACGAGTCCATTTGTAGGACTGTGGCCATTTTACAAGCAGCATTGCAAATGGAAAACTCATGTCTGCAACCACAGGGTCCGACGTGGCAAAATCTGTGAATTTGTCTGTCAGTCAGATACTCTTATTTTGCCCAATTCAGCAGACGGGCTCCCACCCTGTCACCCATGTTTTAAAAGCACCAAATGTGAGGATGTCATGATAGGAATTCATGCAAGAAAACTATGTTACAAGAACTGAATACATCCCCGAAAATGAAAAAGAAGTGCCTTGAGAATGTGCCCTATATTTCCCCTTTTCATTTATTATGGCATTCAAAGCTATTAATCATGACAGTCCCAAGCCATAAACTGTGTTTCTAAGCTGAACGTACTGTCTTTGAATCTCAGTTAGCTTCAGATACAGATACATTGCACGCAACTGCTATTTCAACATAATGTGATTATTTGCATTTAGGATTTATGATGGATCATGCAGATGCAGACTTTAGGTTCACCAAGAAAATCAAGAGTTCTTAAGGTGTTAATGTGAAGATAAAGTAAAAAAAAAAACTCATCAGCAAAACTGAAACTTGGAGAAACCATGTTGCAGCTATCGGCTCACAACAGCCTCGAAACCAGTAAATAAAACAACAAACCTTCACTTCCTTTGCTCCATTTTCACACACCCCCCTCCTCACCCTTTTCCTTGTTTCCTGTCTGCCACAAAACTAGGTACTAACCAAAAACCACAACACCGCTGCCCTGCTTAAATGATTCGTCAAAACATGAGGTGAGTTGCTCAATTAACCTCTATTCAATCAAATGTGCTGAATGAATACAAGATTAACAATGTATTGTAACACCACAATCCAAAAGGTCAGACTCATTAAAAGGTCTGAAATGTGTATGTGTTTGTGTGTGTACTGTATGTGTGTGTTGGTCCTAATTAAAGCACTTGCAGACAGCAGTTATTTTCATTGGTCCTCTTTGCTCTGACTGATCCAACCTTCACCCTCTATGTGTAATTAAGACCAGATGCAAACTGCCTGAGAGGTTTCTCAATAAAGAACATTGATGGAACCCCTGAGAGAGAGTGAGCGTGTGTGTATTTACATGTGTGTGCATTTACGTGTGTGAATGTGTGTATGTCCATGACATGATTAAAGGAACTGATCAATAAAGGTCAAACAGGCAATTTACATAGTCCACTTGCTGTCAGGCATTTCTTCACTTCTCTCGGATGCCTCCTCTTCTTTCTTCCTCCTCCTCCTTCCCTCACCTCATTTCCCAACAATGGATTTATCTTTTTAAATCTATACTTCCTATTCCATGCTGATGATGCAACATAACTGACAACTGGCCCAAATTTACATGTTTATGGCAAAAACAAGACACTGCTGAGCTGGGTTACGGTAATGCAGGGGACACACTGGAAACAGAAACAGCCAGGAATTATTATTACTCAGCTGCGTTCTTGGAAAGCACATATCTGAAATATAACAGTCTGAATATAACATATCTGAAACAACACGGTTAAGTGTCTGAACAAAAGTGGTAGGCAGACCAGAGTCCTACACAGATCCAAATCCAGAACTGGAACTGAACTATCCTGTTGCCCATAAAGTGAATTACATACAAAGACTCCATAGTCGCTCACTTTAAAACTCATCCAGATAGTATTTAAGCAGGGTGATGGCAGGTGGCTGCTCTGAGGTTATCTGCTACTTTGTGTAATGTGCTGTCCTCATTTATCTGTGCAAAGCACTGACTCAGTCAGGTCCCACATGTTGCCACATGTTATTGATGTAATGCAAAGTGACACACAGATAACCGATTCTCCAGTAATCATTGGTCCATATACGCTTTCAGTCAGCTGCATTCTCAGGTCTGGAATGATGATGAATTGAGGGGTGAAAGGTTGTGTTGTGGGCATTCATGAAAAAAAAAAAGTAAAAAAAAAAAATCATGGCTAATTAGGCATGATTAAAAAAAAAAAACAAAACCCTAGTTTAGAACAACTGAACCGTTATTTTCACATCTATAATTTGTTAAGAGTAGCCCCAATTTACCTTCTAAACTTCTCAGATGGTTCGATTGAAATCATTTTTCAAAGCCTTAAAGGGTAAAACTATCCAATATTTTTCAATATTTCACAAAAAATGCACAGATTAGAGGGGAAAAAAAGTGGTGGAAGTTTTTTTTTTCTTTCCTACCCCATTACTCATCTCAGGGCCTCTCTGATTTATCTTGTGATGCTTCGGAGGGGCCTGACCAGGCTGAGAATCACAGGACTAATCTACATAAGTCGTATATTTTAATCCATCAGTTATAAGAGAATTTTCTACTGAACAAACACTAATACTTTTGGTACTTTAAGTACACTTTGCTTATTATACTTCTGTACATTTACTTACAGTAAACAGGATTTTGAATGCAGGACTATCCAGTGTTTTTGGATTGTTGTTTTAGATTGTTGTAAGGATCTGAGGACGTCTTCCACCACTGGCATGTGCTATAATACAGGAAGATAAAGCCTTTGCCTTTAGAACAAACAAAAAGTAAAGTAAATGACCTTGTGCTTCACATGGACTGAACATAATCATGAAAGAGTGAAGGATGGACAATCATATAAAGAGAAAGGATCAGAGAAGATATAGCAGTAATGGGTCAATCTCAGGGATGAAGCACACAGTTTGTATTTGAAGTTAGTGGTTTGATTACCCACATGCCTTGTCAAAGCCACGTTTGGGCCTCAACTTGAATTTCTTAATGAACAGTAATGATATTTTTCATGAATAAGACCAATGTCGCGCTCATCTGTAGAAACAGATTACCATTACAAAGCAACTCTAGATCTCTAATATCCATTCCTGAGGTGACATCAAACCAGTCCTCATCTGTACATTAATAAAGTCCTGATGAACAGGGCTGTAAACTAAACAGACAGATTCAGTCTGGAGGATCAGGCAGGTTTTGGCGTTAGGTTTTGTTTGGAAACGGCAGCAGTTATATGGGAGACATCAAAGGGGGAAAAGTGCAGGCCAATTTCAGTGACCAGAAAATAGATTTGTGCATTCACATGAAAGCTGCACTGGAACATGTCTGATTCCTTTCAGGCATGTTTTCACATCTCAGTGTGAAAAACTCCTGAGATTTTTGCATGTTTATAATACATCACTTCAGCCACATCTGAGCCACAAATTATAACTGTGTCACTTTTACAATTTCCTGAATCTAACCCTGAACATTTCTTTTAAAAGGTTATTTTCAGACGGGGTTACAAAGTGAGTGATGTCTGCGCTCCTTTCAGCTGCACCCAGACAATGCTACTGTTCACAAAGACTAAATCAATGTTTCAACAAGGTAATTCAGGTTTAGAGGGTTTTCTTTTTATTTTATTCCCTTTGTTGTGTCTTTGTGTGAGAGTATGTACTCTACACAGAGGAGACAGGTTCAGCATCTTGCTCAAGGACACTTAAAAACAACAAAATCTGCCCTCCCCATCCTCTCAGTGGAAGTTTTTGTTTTTGTTTTGCATAATCTAATAACATATCTTTCCACTTCATTCTGGGTCTGAAACTGACCAAACCATCCATCTTACTTTACGTTCCTCGAGGGAAACAACCTAATCTAGATTCCCACTGGAAACTGTCCCAAGATCATGCAGAGGGCAGTACGGACCGAATGAGGGTTTATCAATGAGCTGTTTTTAGGTGCTGGGGATCCGATGATGGGCTGACTCTCACAGTGATAAGGTACCGACTCTTGTCTAATTTGGCCACATAAGACCCCAAAGGCTCTTCAGTCAATGCTAAATACAGAAAAAGCTGCAGAAAACACGCATATTCACTGCAGATCCTCTGGTACCACTCGAAATTTGCAATGACTTTTTAAAACAATGGGTTTTTGATTTCACACAGAAACAAACAAAAGCAGGTTTCTCTTTCCAGCCTGGTATTACCAGATGGTGTATGAATAACACACCACTTTGTTATCACGACTCATTTTTAGCTTTTCGCTTGTCATTTCAGGTCACGTCATTTCTCTACCGACTGACCCCTAAACCTAACAAAAAACAGCGTTACATGATACGCGAAAAACTTAAAATGTGTAGACATGAGAGACAAAATGCCCTTGAAAGTCATGCAGTATTTACACATAGCTCTTTGTAGCCAATGGCTGTAGGTTTTGTCAGCTGAAAAGACGACTGTCGCTGGCTTCATTGGCTGCAGGTAGTTAACACAGCTGGTTCAAAGTACTGTCACCACCTGACATTTTAATGTTTCATTATTTAATCAAGTGCAAAATAATCAAGTTGAATCAGCCAATCAAAGTAACACCATCTTACATGAAACTGTATATGATTGTAATCTGCAACCCTTCATTTCTGAGTTTGAACATTTTCACGTCCATAACATGAGAAGGCAGCGTTTTGTTTTGTTGTTTGTATCAGTTCATATTAATGAGTATTTCCTACAGCCACAAAGAGAAAATTGTTTGTCTTGCCCCTGTGCCCTTAGTCTACAATGCCACAGTGATGATGTACGGCTCTGCTGAGAATAAACTGAAATTGAAAAAAAAAATAAAAAATAGAAAGTGATTACAAGAACATCCAAAGGCAGAATATGACTATAATTCTGCCTTGATTGTTACTGGTAAAAGAAGCTTAAAAGACTCCAGCAATATTTCTGTCAATCTTCTATTCACTGTTAATAAAGTAGATTATGATTGTGCTTCTTAAAAACCTGCCATGGATTCGAGTTTTGGATCATAAAGGTCCTCCATCAGAGCGATGGCATATGCTTATTATTCAGCTAAGTGATACTTTGCATCAAAGCACAGAGCGTGCAGCCACACGGGCCCCCGAAACATGTGTCCGCTGACAGCTCTCGGTCCGATCGCAGCAATAACACAGTGGCATGTAATCCACGTGTCATCAGGATGACTCACGTTCTGAGAAATGTTTCCGCTCAGCCTCAGAGGTTTGTGCCTGAGACATATTTCCGCAGTCATGATATCATCATGTGTTGTCTGGGTGAAAGAAGATTTCTTATGTAAGTTCACAACTTGCTTGTGGAGTGCTGAGACCGGGAGTGTTTAAAGTTTAATTCAGGCAGCAGGCCTGCTGGCTGCGCGCACGCAACGTGAGGTTGAACCCTACATTGCACTGACTTTGTTGACTGATCTGCTTTGTACTGTTATGTTTTACTGATATCTGCACAGAAATAGGGCTTTTGTTATGAATAATTCTGGCTCATCATCCATATCTTAATGTTCTCTCACCACACGCCGCCACTATTACACAGACGCAAGACCGTCATTTTTATGCAGATAACACTCAATAGTATTTCCCTCGATCCTCTAAATGTCAAGCATTTAACTCCTTTCCTGTGTGCTTTAGTGATACTAACAACTGGGCATCTCAGAACCTAATGAAATTGAAATCACATGCAGAGAACAGATCTTATAATGCTTTGCATCCATGTCTTTGTAAAACAAAGCAGATGCAAAACAAGCTTCAGCGAAACATGAGATTACTGTTGGTTGTTGTTCTTGTTCAGCTGCATATAAACTGTCATACACATATTACATATTACATATTACATCTACTCTTGACAGCTGGACTTCATTCTAGACTCACCTGACTCGACTTAAGGTCACGCAGACTCTCCTTGTGGCCGCCCTCCAGTGCACCCTCCAGGCCCTCATTTCACACAACACTTTCCAGACACACCCTGCTAGAAAAACTATATTTTTTATATCACGAAAAAGGTAAGGCCAACCTACAAGAAGGAGCAGGGACACACTGTTTGAACACACAAAACCTCTACTGAGTCCAAAAATACACACACAGAAACATTCAGGTATCTTTCCACCAGCATTCGTTGTGTCTGAATGTCTAGTGTCACTCAGCTGCGTTGCTGCTACAGTTTTCAGCCTTCACAATTTTCCAAAAATCTGGGACTTGAACAAAAGTTGAACCTGAGACTACAAATATTCAAAAGACGACAGACAGCATGACACAGTCATGACTTTCACATGTAAATTTCCATATCTACTCTGATGCCTATGCTTCTTCTTTAGGTGAGAGACACAGAGCATCAGTGTGTGTGTGTGCACAAACAGACACATACACACACACACACACACACAATGAGTGTGGTGATCTGACACCTCGCGTTTATTTGAAAACAAGCCTCCAAAATTTGTGTACAGGCTCTTCTGTGTGCATACACTCACAAACTATATGAGCTACATGAGCACTGTCTTTCACACTTAATCATATATAGTATAAAATGAAGCTAGTATACAATTATATATAGTATATGTATTTATTCATTTATCAAAATCAACTACTACAAATTGGGTTTTTCAGACGCAATTTAAAAGAAGATTTTGCTGATCTGAGTTCGTCTGGCAGGTCATTCCACACTGAACTGAACGTTAAAACACTGTCAAACACAACATTCCTGACATGGTTGGAGTAAGATTGGATGACCTTACCGAAACAAAATTCAAAACTGTGGCTGTAATCAAACATCCCAAACATCAAGTGAGGACTGGAATTGTGGGTGCTGACTGTCAGGGCCAATACAAAGAATTTTGATTTTGAAGAAAATGTTCACACACCCAGTTTTTGGTGGAACAGCCTTTAAGGTTAATCTGTGTGGTCGTCAGGTTTAACTTGAATATGTGAAAAACTGTGAAATAGAATACAATTCCTGTAAATGATGTGGTCAAGAAACAGGTCCCAAAACAGGTCCCAGAACAGACCTCTGGGGAACGCCACATCTTACCAGGGAGGGAGGTGAGACACGGTTACCAATGGAAACAAAGCGTCTTCAGTTCAATAAGTAAGAGTTAAACCACTTTAGGGTTGTTCTTACAATTTGTGTGGTTAATACTAAATACACTGTTGCCCATAAAGTTGGAATAAAAGTTTACCTCTTCTTAGTTAAAGTGTAAATCTTCTCTAAACTTCCAATGTGATTACTGATGTGTATAAATAGGAATAAAAAGAGGAATGTGTTATTCCAACTTTATGGGCAACAGTGTATATCAAGTAGCTTTAAGGCAGAACATTGTTCAGTTCAAGTTATGAACCTGCTTCCATGGCCTTTTTGATGGTTTCCTATAATACTGTGTATAGCATGCTGTAATGTCTAATATGATACTGTATGTGCAGAGGGGGGGTCAGTGTGGCTCTGCTGCAGCTGGAAGTTTTGGGCAGGAGTCAGACAGTATCCTGCTTCAGCTCCAGTGCGAAGTACATCTGAAAATTCAGATGCAACAGCTGCACCTGTAACATCTCACTTAGAGAGACACAAAAGGACTGCATGAAGACACAGTTACCAAGAGACACAAACAAACTACAATGAGATGCAAAATGACTACAAGAAGATGCAAAACACTTACATGGAGACACAAACATACTAAGAGAAAAAAATGACTATGAAAAGACACAAAACAGTTACCAAGAGACACAAACAAACTACAATGAGATGCAAAAAATGATTACAAAGAGAATGCGAACACAAAATGACTATAAGAGGACTAAGACTGACTACAAAAAGATGGAAAACGACTATAAGGGGACCACAAGTGGAGGCTTTTTTAATGTCTGTGGGGACCCATTGTCCTACAATCCATTCATGGGCCTAGCCTGTCTTGACCTAGAGTGACACTGACCAGCAGTACCACTCAGTGCATTGCACTCAAATCAATTAAACTTTTATGTGAGGCAAAAAATGGCCCAAAAATAGGTTTGCCTGCCATCAATGCCCACTGAAAGGTTTTTTTTTCTCTCTGTCTCTCTCACTTCAAGCCGAGCAGCAGGGAACTCGTCCACTTTTGAGGCCAGCAAACTGATCAGAAGATGTAGAAAAGAACTCAAAGAAATATTCAAAGCTCTATGACCTTGAGGAGTCATTATTGTTTTCTTTGGCCATGCTGCGTGATAGTCGATATGCGGCATCTTGGCACTTGCTCGCGGTGCTAAGGACGTCATACGGTGTGTGATATAATAGTATGTGCTGCAGCACTGCACTGTCACCAGGAGTCAAGGTGATAAACAGCAGATTAATCATGTCACAATGAATGCTTACTTTCTCCCTGGAAGAGTTTCACAACGAGCACGACGTCAAGGCTTGGCATTTCACAGCAGCATCGAATCACTCACACTTTTGGAGATGTGTTTGTGTACTCAGTATGCCAGGGGCCATGAAGTGTATGTGAACCTGGCTGAGAAGGGGCAAAAGAACAACTCATGACAGGGTAACAGGCAAGAGCCACCGGGCTCGAGGAAAACGAGGTGCATTCGACTTGACACTTTTCTCTAGCTACCTTCACTCTTTCCAGCATCACCTCGTCTAAACAACAAAAACATTACGTCAGCGGCACATCTGCAGCTGCCGTCCTCCGTCACTGTCTGTCCTGGATCTGTTCAAATGGATTTGACAGAGCTCACAACTCAAAGTACAAAAATCATGCACGTAGGCACCTAAATGAAAAATTAATCTTCTAGCTTACATTGTTTGCAGCTACACAGAGAAGGCAGCGGCATGCTACTATCTAGGATGGCATAGACAGCTGCACTGGTTAAAATGTGAGTGTGTCTGTTGCTATGTGCTGCTGATGCTTTGTCCGCATACACAAGGACTAACACAGGAGTGTGTGAAAGTGTCTCATCTCAGTGTTTGATTGTTATCATGAATGGACCTTTACTCTTCTAACTAGGCTTCATGTTGACTTAGACGTGTGTCAGAGTTGAAGGTCAAGTAGAGAGCTGTTGCGCAATGGCGTTCAAGGTTGTGTGTGTGTTTGTGTTGAGAGATTCATTATACTGTGAATCAGCAATCTAAACGCACAAAGTAGTGCATTCAAACGTCCATGTATCCAGATGAGATCATGGCCCAACAATCAGAGCTTGATTCAGTAAAAGTTCCAACTTTGACTGTTTCTTTTTTTTTTTTTAGCTTTGATTGTTTTCTTTCAGCAGGTACTCTGTGGGTGCTGGTATTGAGCAGCAGAATCTATTTGAAAAAAAATGAGTGCTGCTTTGCTGATCATGCACACATCAAGCTGACTAATTAACTCCAGAGCTGTGAGGTAAAGTAGTTTTTAACACTGCAAAGATGATTTTTACAGCACCACATTTCCCAAGAACCCTCTTGATTAGAGCCCAAAATTACACTGACATTTTTAAATATGCTCATTTGTTTTATTGCCCAGAGAAGATTGATACCACTGTCACATCTGTCCATTCAATGTAAGGCCACAGTCAGCATCTGGTTAGCTCCTCTTGGCATAAACAAAGAGCTAGCCAGCTTCTCAAAAGCAAAATCCACCTGCCATCTCCTGCAATCTTTGTCAAGAAAATCAAGAATTTGCAGTGTTATGAGGGATTATGTGCAGGACTGTGTCTTTTCAGTATCTTCCCAGGGACACTGTTGGTTGCCCGACAACCTCACGTAACCTTTACGTGTGTTTAGACAGAGTCCAAGGTGGATTTTCAGAGGCGGTACAGTTGCGTACGAAGTCAATAGAAAGATAAGATGTGAATTCCCCAGAGGTGGTTCAAAACTGACAAAGAGAGGAGTCTTTGCGAGTTGAAAACAGAGTGAAAGGACTGAAAGGACAGGAGTTTCTGGTGAGATCGGAGTTCGGTGAGAACTCAGCTTGTGGTGTCCAATACTGGACTAAAATAACCATGTTGTACCTTGACTTAATAAACCAATACTACTATAAAGAGCAACCCATTGGTAGCGGGTGAACCTAACCTAGTATAGTGTCTCTGCTATATTGATCCAAACTGGAATTTTGACCCAGTCATTTTTAGTGTAAGCCACACTTGGCTCAACAGTTACCTTCATATAGTATTTAATGATCATATGTGACAGGAGTAGATTTTCTCATTTAGCTCTCAACAAGAAAGCAAATGAGTATTTGATAACAAATCGAACTTTGCCTTTAACACTGTCAAACACAGTGCTGCTCTCTTTAAACACTTTGGCCTTGCTGATCATTCCGAACTGACCGGAAAAGCTTTCGGCCTGGATGTGGTTCTCAGCCTCACAGACAATGGTGAACTCACCCAGAGAACTTGTTGACCTCAAACCACAGCAAACACAAACCTGAACCAACAACCCTCCTCACTGGACACTGATTGACATGATTTCTGCTCCGAACAACTGAGAGCATGAACCCTCAGACCCACAAACCTTCTGTCTTAACTTCTTTTATCAATGCTTCCTCCTCCGGGCAGCTTCAGTCCCGCCCATCATTCTGAACATAAATAGAAGTATTAATCTTTGATAGCACAACAGCTGGCGTTAATAATAGCAGCACTTTTGTGTTGCTATGTTGAGAGAAGTGCCAGGACATTTTCTCATGGAGCTCTCCGCTGAGAGAGGTCACGGAAGATTCCCGTCATCTGCACTTGCTTGAAAACTCCTCCTTTAAAAGGCGGAAAGGGGGGGCAGTTGGACTGGATTCATCCATCAGATCCGAGAGTAATCAACACCGTCAGCTGACAAGAATGTGCACCGATGACTGCGAGCTACATTTTCAAGGCCTGGACACTTGAAATAATTGCAGTGGAAGCTGATGAATTTGGCAAGAGGCAGTCAAACTGCGGCATCAGTCTATTTTGCAACTTGGGGTTGATGTTTTTTTTCTGCACATACTCTGCAAGAATCAATAAAAACAAATGTTTTTGATGCACCTGGAGGATCATAGCTGCTGTGAAAGTGCAGGTATGGTCTACAGGGACTATTCCACTCCACTCCATTTTGGTTTACCTTGATATATTTAAGACCCAGTGGTTTGCAGCAAAGCAAATGTTGCACAACTGTGGTCTTTAATGATAAAAGGCACCAGAAAAAGAGTCGACTCAAATGCATGACTCAGAATCAGCAAACTGCCGGACACCGACGCACACAGGGTGACGCGCTACTAATTTCTCGCATTCAGACTCTCTCTCTCTCTCTCTCTCTCTTCCTCTCTCTCCCTGCGGCGCAGTCGTGCGTCCTGCCGGTCTGACTGTTGGACGCAGCGCACTCTGAGCGCACGCTGGCTTTTTTTTTCCTTCCCTCGATTCAGACGCGGTCTGAAAGTTTCGTTTAACAAACTCGGAATATTTCTCGGAGGTAAAATGACCTGAGAGATGTAGTATAACCAACAGCTCTGGCGAAGGCGGCGAGTGGGCGGCTGATCGCCGGCGCCGTGCGTAACACCAGCAGGTGGATGGAGAGGCTGGCGGGATGCAGCTTTCCAGCAGGTCAGCGCCGCTTCGGAGCGGCTGGACTCCATATTCTCTGCTGAACGACGTCTCGCCACTTTGGACTTGATGTGAGGATGAAGTTTTCTGTTTAAAAGTAAGTGAAAAGATGAGAAAGGGAATTTTGTGCTGATTTTCGTGTGCTCATTAAATTTATCTTCATCTAATGGTATTTGTGTGAGGACTCTGGCTTGCTTGTGCGCACTAATACAATCCTTACATAGGTTATTGAATTTTTAATAAAAGATACGTTTTTATCAAACCTATCATGAAATAGACACGTGTGCAAAATCTTGGCGCAGAGGTTATTTAGTTTTTGACATCTAAATTCAGTTAAATAAAAATCCCCAACTCAAACCGACAGCATGTGCTTTATGCACATTTCAAGGTCTGTTTCTGCTTTTTTGGTATAAGAGGAGGGCAGGTGTTTACTGACTCATCTCAGCACATCAAAAGTAACTGAAATAGGTGCAATTTATGTGGAGAGACTTGTGTCATTACCTTAGTTCAAGAATTGCTCAGGAAGTATGTCAGGGAAAGGGGATCATTTTTCAATTAAGAGGTCAAAGGTTTGAAGCTTAGAGCAGCCATTTCAAAATGTCAAAGTGTCCTTGAGAGGAAAGATAAACCAACCTGCGCGCTATTGGATAAGATTTTCTGCTTTACTGTGAATGTAAGAAATCTCCTGTTGAGCTGGACATTTATCAAACACAGCCTGCAGGTTAGTGTGAGGCTGCATCAAGCCAAGCTGCTGCTGCTTTCTGTTCACACAGTCAGCTCTGAGCAGCTCCTGACACCCATCCTACAATGTATGCTTTCCTCTGAATCTCAAGCAACATATCAGTAGAGCACTAAACCCTCCTTTACACTTAATAGTACAATTTAAGCTGCTTTATAATTAAACTAAAAGATGTTAACAAATGATCTTGACACACATAAAATAAATAGCCTACAGCTCCTGCTAGAAAATAACACAGTAAATTCTTTCCTCAGTTGACAGTGGATGTATTTTTTAGTGCTCAGACACACACTCACAAACACAATAATGTGGCTTCATCAATACCTGTTTATAAAGGCTGACAGACACTGTGTCTGTGGATTTCAGAATTTTGTATATTTTGTATTTAAAGGAATAATCCTTAAAATTTTCATAAAACCAGACCCCATTGTTGATAAGTATATTTTGGTGGTGGTGGGGTCCATTATTCCTGCACCCGCTGTTACCACTAGTAAACACAGGTGGCGCCAAATCAACCGGCGTTGCAATATTAACGATCATATAACTTTAAAATCTGACTTTAAAATTATCTCAAATTCTGAGAATGCAGTGCAGTTACTTTTACAGTGGTGATAGTGAAAGTGCTAAAGCAACAAAGGCAAAAACTTACCACCAAATCTCAGCCTGATCAGTTTTAGCTCAGTTAGCAGCTCATCAAATCAGACTGAGACAAGCTCCATTGCAGATATTTCCAATTGCCAGCCTCACAGCTGTCCACCATGTGAAAATGGATGAACCTCCACTGTTTCTGGTGGCAACTGGCCACTAGAGGAATAGAACTGGCAACATTTATCTCTCTTCATAGTCCTGAAATTGGCTGACAAACTTAACCAATGACAATTCTGATAACTTGATGCTTGTTTTACTGTCTAAAACACTGTGGCTCTGGCAATTACTGACGAGCATTTGTGGTTACTGTTTAACATTTTATGAAATAAATCTATTTATATGTAATAAGTGAGTAATACTGTACTGTGCAATAATAAAAGAATACAACAAAATCCCCAGAGCCACGCTGTCAGGCTAACCTTTGCATGCATGCACACACAGACACAAGTATAATGGTCCTCATCGTTTGTGATAACAGCTTCTTGTACCCAACCTTTTATCACCATATCACTAATTAGCACAAAGTGGACAGTCCAGAGTGGGTCCACATGTGCCAATCACATGAAATTCAGGCAAATTATGAAAGAACTGGACTGTTGTCCCTGTTGAGCCAACTGCTGTCACTGCATGGGAAGAGTGAGTGATCCTGCCACAGTGTCAGAGCTGTTTGTCCCCAAGATCAATTGAATAAACATTTGTCTTCAGCAGTGCGGTGCCCCTGTCGTTCTCTCGCTCAGGCGTACCTTTTTGCATGTATGCATACATGAGGGAGGCATGCATACACACAAACGCACGCACACGCCTGACCTGGACTACTCAGGCTAGATGTAGCATTGGAGGGGGGATTATGGTCTGGACAAAGTTACAGAGAATGAAAAGAGCAGAATACCTGATGAAATCCATCAGAAATGAATACAAGCACAAATACAAATGTCTAAAGTCATGATAGATATCGTCATTAGGTCAAACTCAGTGCAGATCATGGTCATGACATCAAAGCTGTGCGTGTTTGGGATGATGTTGAGCAATGCAAGGTGTCCTGATGGCTGCTGGCTCAGGAACAAACCAAGAATCTCCAGTATCCTGTGTGTGTTTCACCTACGACTCTGCCAGTTTTTTTTTTCTGTCTCTGCTGTGTCTCTCAAATGAAGGAGAAAATGGCCAAAAATTATTTGTAGAAAACTACACATGTAAAAAATTGGACTGGATTTATCCATCTCTTCAATGTCTCTGTCTGCCAGAAGCTTGCTGTGAAGGGAAAAAGAAGTGATGAGGATAATAAAGGACAGGAAGAACTAAACATGTATAGAAAATATCTGAAGCATTCTCTTGAGAGGGTATTTTACATGTTATTCCGAATGAAGGTGTGAAAGCCGTTATGTAACATAGCTTTGCAATTGTTGCCATGGATCTTAAAGGACTCTTATTATTTGTCTAAAGATATATTCTGTTTCTCAGCCAAACTTGTTCTTTACTCTGTTGTCTCTCTTTCCATAGATCTATCTTGCCCTTTTACCATCTCTCTACAGCTGGGATGTGATACTTGTGGTTCCTCGTGCACGCAAATCCTCAGTTGTCCCAATATCAGCAGGCCAAAGCTCCCAGACCCCAAGGTCTCAAATTCCCAGTACCTCAGGCTAATCTTAGAACCTAACACCCAATGTCCTACGATCCGTACATCCACCACCCTCTGCGTTAAAACCAATGTTTGTCACTCTAACCCAGAACTCATTAATATCTACCATCTCTGAACTGCTCTCTGATCACACCTTATCTCTTACTCCTAGTCATTTATAGATGCTTAGAACCCTTTGATTCCCTAAAACCTTTTCAGCCATCATGGCCTTGGATCAGTGGCCCTTCCTCTCAACTCCCCCCAACACCTCCATCCCTGAGCCCCTCCTGTATGACAGCTACATCCAAGGGAATGAGTCCAACCTGGACCAGAACATCTCTGAGTTCACAGAGTCTCACCAGGACAAGACCAGCTCTGTGGTCATCACCTTCATCTACTTTATGGTATGCGCCGTGGGGCTCTGCGGCAACACCTTGGTCATTTACGTCATCCTGCGTTACGCCAAAATGAAGACGGTGACCAACATCTACATCCTGAACCTGGCAGTGGCAGATGTTCTGTGCATGATGAGCCTGCCGTTCATCGCCCTGCAGCTGGCACTGGTGCACTGGCCCTTTGGAGAGGCTCTGTGCAGGGTGATCATGACAGTAGGTGGGTGTAGAGCAGAAGGCTAATGGTGCTTTTCAGAAAGCAGCAGCAGCAGGTTCACTGGGCAAAGAAGCACTATCAAGTTCCTCAACAGCACCCATCATTATCTGCTTTTGTTGCAATTAAATGAAAATGTTAATGAAAACCTAGGAAGAAAATCTGAAGCTACAGCCAGAAGACTGTTAACAACAGACTGGAAGCATGGGGAAACATTTAGTTGCTTCTAAACCTCACTAATTAAGAAAGTGTTTCTCGTTTGTTTTATCTCTACAAAAACTGTAGTGTGTCTAAAGTGTAAAAATGTCAAGTTGTGGTTTTATGGAAGGTCTTTTGCTAGACTGTTTCTTAGAAAGGCACTGTAACTTGTTGTTTTTAGAGGTGCTTGTAGGAAGATTTTTTTTTTCATTTCAGCAGAGCCTAGCTAGCTGACGTTTCACTGCTGTAGCTTCACATTTAACAGACAGATAGCAGTAGACAGAAGTAGTAAAGATCTTTACATCTAATTCAACAAGACATCGAGCAAACCATTTGAAGTGGCTTCTGTCTCACTGTGATCAGCCTCTTGCTTTATTTTTTTTCTAGCCTTATATTGATTTCTGATTGCGTGATACATAAGCTCACTTCTCTGCTTCCTCTCCTCCTCCACCCCTTGCCAGACTCTCTCAATCAGTTCACCAGCATCTTCTGTTTGATGGTGATGAGCATCGATCGATACCTGGCTGTGGTCCACCCCATAAAGTCCACAAAATGGCGGAAGCCCCGTGTAGCCAAGCTAATTAACATGACAGTCTGGGGTGTGTCGCTGTTAGTCATCCTACCAACTATGATCTTCAGTGGCCTGGACAAGGTGCCAGTATGTGGCATTGTGTGGCCGGAGCCCCAGGACGTCTATTACACAGCCTTCATATTCTATACCTTTTTCATTGGATTCTTCATGCCCCTGGCAGTCATATGTCTGTGCTACCTGCTTATTATAGTCAAGGTGAGAGCCTATTGCTGTAAGGGTGGCATCATAATAACTATGTCTCTGTTTTGTTTTTACATGTCTGATGTTCTCTAAATTTAGTAACAAGCTATTTTTATAACAAAAAATTCACAAGTAAACCAATTATTTTGGCCACGTAACTCATGTTTATTTTTGAATTCAGATACATAATGTCATTTAAAAAGAATTTAAAATGTCACTGTTGTTGACATATTAAAAGTCATGAGACAGAGCTAGCTTAGCTGCTTCTAATCTATAGGCTAAGACAAGCTGAATGTCTCCTGTTTGCTAGTTTGTATTTAACAGATAAATCAGAGTCGTATTAATCTTCTCATCTAACTTTCACCAAAAAAAACCACCCAACAATAATAAAAAATAAACAAATATGTGTTTATCCCCTGAAATGTGAAGCTCTTCCATCTTTCCGTGTGTCACAGTGTGAACATTGTGCTTGCACGGTTGAGATTTTAAGCCACTGACAGTTCTTCCTTTTGCTAGGTCAAGTCATCCGGCATGAGAGTGGGCTCCACCAAACGCAAACGTTCGGAGCGTAAAGTGACCCGGATGGTGTCCATCGTGGTGGCGGTGTTTGTCCTCTGCTGGCTGCCTTTCTACATTTTCAATGTCACCTCCGTCACTAGCTCCATCAACCCCACCTCTGCTGTGAAGAGCACCTTTGACTTCGTGGTGGTCCTTGGCTATGCCAACAGCTGTGCCAACCCCATCCTGTACGCCTTTCTGTCGGACAACTTCAAGAAGAGCTTTCAGAACGTTCTGTGCCTGAAAAAGGTGGCAGGCCTGGACGAGATAGAGCGCAGTGACAGCAGAGCGGACAGGAGCAGGATGGTTAATGACGCTGTAATCATCAACGCCAACCTTGAGACTCACAATGCTGCCCTGCTCAATAGCGAGCTGCAGACCAGCATTTGAGGGTGAAGGAGGGGCAGTCACATCCAGGGAGGCCAGAGAGATTGAGCAGTGGCTCTTGGGGCTTCCAGACTGATGTGCTGCCAGTGCAGCTAGTGACCCCTGCTCACAGATGCGGGGGCAGGAGAGTGATGTAATAGCTGCTGCTCACGGACACTGACACATGAACAAAGTCTAAGTAAAAAATAAACAATTTCTTTAGGGTTTTCAAAGGTTGGGGAAAGTACCCTGACTCCAGCTCAAAACTCAATGTTTGGGTTAATGAGGTAACTTGAGCTGGTTAACTTTGAGGTGAAGCAACAAAATATCTGACTGAAGTGATTTTCAATACTGTAGAAATAACTGATGTGGAAATCAAACATAAATAAGACTGCGCTGCCTTTCACATTCTCCTGCTTGAGGCTGCAATCGAGTTCTTACTACTAACTACTAGAACTACTGAGGCCAGTCCACCCATGGCAGACAGGTCTGGGGGGATTGAGCTCCATCTATGACTCCTCCTTGATGGACTTTTCCATATCTAAGAAGCATCGGCATTGATTTCTCTGAATGTGGAAATATTGCTGAAGAAGTCAGCCAAACATTTCAGTGGAAGCCGGCACTGTAATTCTCCAGAGACTTTGTAAGCTAAAAGTCAGCAACCACAACCCAAAGATGAATAGTTTTGTGGTCATGTTTTATTCATACCAGCTGATAAGTCTGGCCTCACATGATCAACAGGGCAACAAAAACTCCTCCAAACATATCTTATTTACCCACAAAGGATGGATGCTTTTTTTCCCTCTCTAGCTAGCATCTCCGTGGAAGGAGCTGCATTGATCCTTAAAGGCCAGAATTTAATATCGTGGATTATTGATTAAGCAGAAGGATGGGAAAACATCTTGGGAGCTGCTCTGACCTTGAGCAGTTCAAAACAGCATGACTTTGTATATTGTAAATGGTTTTCAGTAAACCTCTGGGCGAAAGTTCAGCACATAGACAACTTCATGTCCTAACCAAAACAAATTTCAAAGGCAATCCCTGCTGTAAAATTCTGTATTGTCGTGATATGCATCAAGGACAGCTTTGAAACTATGTTTGTGAAGTCTGTCTTGTGATTTATACTTCACTGTATCCTGGTCTTTACAATAGTTGCCCCCTGTGCTAGTGATGCAATTATAAAGAGCCCATTTCTACTTGTAAAGTGCTGTGTTTTCGACAATGTCAGATTTCCATGTTGAAATGTGGTCAACGCCCTCAGCTTCACGTTTGGCTCAGCCAGCATGTGCTTACAAAAACTAAATTTCACAGAAAGCAGGAAAATGTATCACTTTATCAGAAGAGGGACAGAGAGAGGGCGATAAAGACGATACACTTAAACATTTATAGTTTTTAGAGTTGCATTTCCAAATCAACATTTTCAAATGTTGTTACAAGCTATATTGAAAGTCACCAGTTCATGGGCAACAATGGCTAAGAACAGCTGATTGCATTTCCCACATCTGCTGTACTCTGTACATTGTGCTTGTACCAACCATTACGTTGGAATAATACTACCCATTTATATATCAATTTGCAACAACTTGATTAAACGCAGTTTTATTTAGGATAAATATGATTATATATGAACTAAAATAACACATATAAAAATATAAAATATATAAACTAATACATCTACATGGGGCTGCTGTACAAGACTGGGCTACAGGATTACATAATGATGCCAGACGTGTTTGTCCGTAGTAGATTTTAGTGGTAAATGTATTTATTTTGAGTGGCTCTTCACCGACTGCTCATAGAGTACAGACACCACTAACATACGAATACTCATACATATGAAATAGGTCACAGTAATGTCATAAGCAACATGCGTCTGTGTTCACAGTAAGCAACATTGCTGGGGGACCCACTGATGCTTGTTTCTATGGATACCATGTAACAGTATAACCAACACATCTTATACCAGTTCACTGTAAGTGTTACAAATCAAATAACACAAAAAGCACACTATTAAAGGGACTTTGCCTCAGTGCATCTCTCAGCTCTCAGTGGCATTCAATACACTGGATGAATAGCGAAAGCAATAACCAGGCAGCTTAAGTGTGCACACAGGTGCAGTATATCCCTGTACTCTGTATATTAAGTGGTTTATGGTGAGAGATAGGGAAGCCAGGAGGCCAGATTGATTAATGGAGTAATCAGTCAATCAGTGGAACATCATGGAGCTTTACTTGTGTTTTTGTTTTTTGTTTTTTCATCAGCCATGGCAGAGGCGTGGCTCAAGGGACAGCAATGACAGTCTGTTGGTTCACCACTTAGGTTCATATTGAAATATCTCAACAATTATTGGATGGATTGCCATGAACATTTGTTGCAGACGTCCACTGTTCCTTCAGGATTAATTATATTAACTTTGGTGATTCCCTTAAATTTCCACCTGACACCATTATCAGGTCAAATTTACCCGTAAAACTAACGACATTCCCATCAGCCCCAGCTGTACTTTGTGTTTAGTGCTAATAGAGTTGGGAAGAAGGTCGGTTCATTCAGTGTTTTCCCCATTCTGTATTCCCAATTTCTTTTTTTTCTTTTTTATTTTTTTGTCAAACAATATGCTTAATGTTACTGCATTGGACATCGTTGTGAACATCTACCTCAACATTTTTACATACAAAGGCTTGTAGAGCTGTAGAAGGGCTCCAACTGTTAATCACCCAACACTGTCCAGGTTATGTTAGCATGCTAACCCGCTAAACAGGGAAGAGAACAGCAAAGTATAATGTCATTTGTACAGCACCTATGAAGATGGTTATCAAGCTCTGACCTGAGCTTGAACCATTCGACATCATCAGCTTTTAGAAATTAACTTGCTCGTTGTTTAGCTAGCTAAAACAATACCAATTTGCTTAGTTAACAGGGCTGACTCCCCTATGCTACAGCCTCCTAGTAGAGTCAGAGCCAAAGGAGCAACAACAAAAGACCTTGTCACAATAAAATGAATTTGGAAACTTATCACTCCATTAATGCTGACTGAATGAGCCCACATACACAGCAGACATACATTTCCGTTTTAGCTATCAGGCTGTTTGTGCACCGAGACGTCGCCAACGGACCTCCATGATGGAGACACACCTGGTTGCTGGGAGATTTGTCAAACAACTGCAAAGCCTCTATAGTGGTAATAAGACCATCCACCATATGCTCTAGTGTCAGACTCACTTTGTCCCAGTATATCAGTCAAGTCAGAAGCCATCAATCAGTGCAATCAAAAGGCATGAGGAGCTTGTACTGGGAGGTTATTGTGGAAAATAATTATGTGAAGCAAAAAACATATACAGACCGGTGTTTGGTAGTGGGACACGCAGCATATAATTTGTCAAGGCATTTTCTCTTTCCTGTCATTGCTAGTTGTAGCATCTTCAGTCCCTTGTCAAAGTAGGAACACACTCACACACACAGTCATAGTCACGCACACACAGGCATATAAAGACAAAAAACACACTCTTAAGTCTTGTTGATCTCAATGTGTCACACAGACATAAGCTCCTTGCACCCTTGTCTGAATAATGCAGAGGGTGATAAGGGTGACCAGGGCTGCATCAGGGAGTCATAGTGACCCAGTTGACTGTGTTTGTGTGTTTATATATGTGTGCAAAGCAGTCCAAGACCTTATGGCTTTATGTGAGAGATACCAGCCACCAGAAACATGTTGGATTATTTATCATACATACTGATCCTGAAACATGCAGTATCTTTCTGTATATCTCTGTTTTTCTGCATTTGTGAATATTCTTCCAAATGTGTTTTTGTGTATGTGTCACACTAAGAAACTCATTTCACAATTTCACCCATTACAATTAAGGTATTTAGCGCTTTCAAGCCTGAAGTGCAAGAACTATTCTCTCATCATCCGCAGTTAATTACTTGTGCTCTCTCTCTCTCTCTTTGTCTCTCTATCTGTTTCTCTCTCTTTCTCTATCTCTCTCTCATTCGCATGCACAACTCGTGAAGAATAATATGAGCTGACACACATTTTACACCCATCCAAACTGAACTGAGCTGGAATGAAGTGAACCATGCTGAGGAAAACATACTATGCTTGTCATTGCTGCTGGCTATTTGGACATACTTTATGGACTTAATGTACTTAATGGACCATTCTGATGTTTAATAAATGTTGATAAGAAGGTTTGTGCCAAAACCAGTGTAAATGTAGCGCTAAAAGGACAGCTGAGGCAATGAGATGGTGCCTGTAGGAGCTGCTTTCTTTGTCATTTGTGAAATCAAGTCCTAAAAATGTCTGAAATGAGCTTGTGCTGTATTCTGAAGAAAGTTGTGATTATTTTGGTTGACGTGGATCTTGGCTTCATGCACGCTGGGTACAGCTCAGCGCCAAATGTGAAAAGGGCATTAGTCCGATTTTCTGGCTGGTTCCCGCCATTGTACAGTGTACAGATGAGAGGCAGAAGCAGGGGATCAGGGGAAACCTCTGCCTTCTTGTGCTCGGGTTCTTTTTTCAAAACATAACTTAATTTGCGAAGGGCTAGAACGTGCACTCCTGAGGATGCACCGTTCAATATAATCTCTATGTATTCATGGTATCCTTGGCTTGTTCCTGCATTGGGAGGGTTGTGTAGCCCACCTTCTGTGTCTCCTCACTGACAGAAAACAGCTTTACACGCTTTCTGGGTGCCACCTTTTTTTTTCTAGATACACTCTTAGAAAAAAAGGTTCAGAGTTGTACATTAGTTGTGTTGTAGTTTGGCTTCATTTTTAGCAACAGGTACAACTATGTGGCTTTTTAAGTCATGATCAGCAGCAAACCTGACATATTCTTTTGGTCAGCGAAACTAAATGAAAGGTAGGTTTTCCACACTGCAGATTATAATCCTGACTAAGCCACATTTTGGCGAGCTGGTCATTTACGTGCTCGTTTCTGACTGTGTACAGCCATGCATATGTACTTTTCTGTGCAGTCACTTTTATCTATGTGCCTTGAAACTTAAATCCAATACAAAATGGTGACGACACTGGTGTACAGCAAAACAATATTGTGACCTGTTTCTCCCAAAAGCCGAGCAGCCAAAGGCCTTTGTATTGTACAGACATGTTGGTAACCAAAACATAACAGAGACCTGCTGTATATCATTTTTAGTCCTATTTCCCTGGCTTATATAGCGTATGTTTGTGTGATATAATGTCAGAAGCAGATGCTTATTTGTGAATCTTTATTGTTGCATAGGTTATAATGTGATCATTGATTGTAACGGACAGGCCGATGTCCTTGTCTCTGCGATTAAAATGCAGACCAGTTTCTGGTCCCATGGTCAAAATTGTGTTTTTGTGTTTTAGTGGATGTGCTTTTGTAGCCTGTGTGTGTATGTATGTGTGCTGTATGGACTCACTTGGCTGAAAGTAGAGTGCATGATGACTACTGTATCGTTTAGAGAGGTCCAGGAATCTGAAGGGCCATTACTCTCTGCATTTCCTCCAGGAATACAGTCTTTGGGGGAACTCCAAGTTTCTGATTCTCAGTGATGCCTGGAACACAGCTTATTCAGCTTATTAACACATACTTATTCCCATAAAGGATCAAGTAGTGTGACACCGACCAGTTTAGCCACGTGCTCTGAACTCTCACCTATGTCTGCCTCCATGAAGGGGTTAGTAATGGATGTCACACGTGAGTCAAGTTTATCAAAATTAGGGACGCTCCGAATATTCGGCCACTGAAAATTTTCGGCCGAAAATGGCCCAAAAGTGCATTTTCAGTTTCCGGTCGAAAGACTTTTATCACCGAAACAACATGGCCGAAACAGGATGATGTGATGAAGCAAGCGAAAACCGCGGCCAGTACGAGCTTGTCTGGAAGGGCCAACGTGTCTGCGGTGTGGACGTATTTCAGTATATCTGAGAAAGACACACGGATAGCGATTTGCTAATTTATGCAATTTATGCATTTGCAATGCCTTGCAATTTTAGTGAGGTTAATACACAGTCATAGCCATAAATGCAATGGTACTAATAATTGGCATAATTTCTTTCGGTGTTTCGGTTTTCAGCCTTGGTTTCCTCCTTTTCGGTTTCCGGTTTCGGCCAATAATTTTCATTTCGGTGCATCCCTAATCAAATCATTGGACCTGTCCTCAAACTAATGCCCAAGCTTGGACAAGATGTCACAATATTCATGTACATCCAAAACTTCAACAGCCTCTGACTGACTTTCCATCATCTTTACAACAGAGGGGAAGAGCTGCAGTCTTTTATTTTTCACTTGTTTTAAAAGCCTTCACAGCACTGACCATATCGCATCTGGTTCTTTCTTTGTCTTGTAACTGTAGGTTTAGGTGATTCAATTTCTCTTGTTTCTCTGTTGCATCCATCAGGAACGCAAGAACACACACACACACACCAAAAAAATCCTGTGAAATGCATGTTTACTTTGGCTTCATGTGGATTTGTTTAAACATCCCCTGATACTAGAAGTAGGCAAGGCTCAATTTAATACCCTCCACATACGAGTGAGCCTACTTGCAAAAACATTCCCTCATATCACCTCTCATTTTCTCTCCCGCCTGAGTCGCCTCCAAATGACTCACAACTCTGAACGCTGTGCCAATCTGCACTGCTGAGAATTCAGTTCGACTGCGAAAACAAATAATGTATTCTGTAATGAATGTCGTGCTTGGGGGTGTTTTATTGTGGTGGTGGCAGGTGAGAGGATGGAAATGAGGATTAAACGCGCAGGGAGAATTTTCGCATCTAACTCTAGCCAGCTAAGTATGAGTTTTAGGAGAGTCAAGTTTGAATGTCAAGGTAAAAAAAAAATGTCAGCCAACACAGCCCTTGTTCCCTCAGTGCGGTCAACAATAGATTTATTATAATGGGTCAGTGCTGTGCCAAAGCTCTGGCAGTGTATGATCAAGCCTCTGTATGTATGACCTTTCCAATAACCAGAAAAATTACCAGTCAGACTATTCTTGAGAAATCTTTTGAAAAGTTCTGTTGCATAATACGGACTCAAAGGAGAACAAAGTTAAGGCAAGTAGGCCAAACTAAAATCAGCATATGAAAAACTTAATGCAGCGCAGCTCACATGAAGTCTATAGAACTGAACAGGATGGGAAAGCACAAACTGAACACTCAATAAGTCTTGTTTTCAGTTTCACTATTACATTTTCATATACCCAAAGGTATGTACCCCTTCAACCAAAGTGAAAACATGAACACCACCGAGGTGTGTTGGTGGTGTTTTCATGACTACAATGGATATTTGATTCGCAAAACACTGTTAAAACATTTTTTGGTGTCCACTAACCCTGGATGGAAACATCTGACTCTTCAGCATCAAAATGCACCAGTTAGTGGCTAACTTTAGCCACACGTCTGCCTGTCCTTTGGTACTGTGCAGGTAGTGTACAGCTGGTTTTTTTTTTTTTTTTTTTTTTTTGCTGACATGAGCTGCCTGTTGTGGCGCTGCTTTGCTACCACCAGTGACCACTCTCATATTCAGGCAGTTGTGTGATTCATTGTAAATGTAAAATATTGGTTATAGCTGCTTTAATTACTAATTTTAACTGAAAAAAGAAAAAAAAAAAGAAAAAAAGTGACTTAAAAAAAAATTGTTCTCAAATCCTATTCAGAGGATTGTAACAGTTTGATTTCCAGGAGTGCATTAAATACCACAGGCAGATAGTTTTACAGTACTGTTCATGAGAACGGAGTCTCTATACTGCACGAAAAAAACATGAAAAAAAAACCAAATAGATGCCTCTTGACCAACTGGTTCGCATGATCGCAGTGGGATCATTTAAGTGGAACAAGATGAGAGCGCCAAAGTCGGTACATCATATATCTTTTCATTTCACACCCGGCACCTGCCCTGTATGGGTTTACCACTCTGCTGGAATGAACCAATCTTTCCTCAACATGGGTGAAGGGAAAACAGATATTCTGTTGGTATTGTTACACTGACGTTGAAGAAAGGAAATGTGGAAGGTGCAACACAGCCTTTTTGAGCTGACAAAAACACCCTTATGGGTGGAAAAGTTGCTCAGTGCGAGTGGGAGTGCTGCACATTTCACAGCATGTGGGCTCATCCCCTTTGATCATACATGTTCATACGCTTGCAATACTCTCTCTGAGAACCCTCTCTGTCTCATGAGAAGGTGCCTTTCATCCCCCCCAAAAAATCCTTTACCTGTGACTAGTTTCAAAAGCCTTATCTTTTACCTCAAAGTTTCAGAAAAGAGTTTGTTTTTGTTAGTGGTCTCCCTCCCTGCATGATCCAGAGTAGGTTTAGTAGTAATTAACTAGTGTTCCTACAAAATAAAGAGAGCACTTCGAGGTGAAATGGTGCTGTTAAGCTTCTCTCGGTTGGAGATTAGTTTGGAAATTAATTGTTGATCCTGCACTTAACAGGCTGGTTTTTCAAATACTGCAGGCTGTCTCCATCTACTGGTCTGATGTGGGTATTGTTGGAGTGAATGTACAGTTGTATAGAACTGAGCGTGACAGCAGTCCTCCAGTCTGATTATGTACAGGTTACAAAACAATGCTTCAAGAAGAAAATGACCATTTCTTTCTGTGGCTCACACTTTTGAGACTCAAGCCTGACTTTATATTTAACCACTGTTACATGGTCCCGTTTGGGTTGAATCCTCTCTGACCACTGAAGTCTCCATAACTTTTCCAAAACCTACAAAAATAAATGAGCGTCTTTATTTTTGCCCAAAGTATGAATACTGCTCCTTGTTGATATTACTCATGAAAATATTTAAATATTTCAATAAATCAAGACCTTTAAAAATGCAAATCTTTAACTTTCACTCTACATTGGCGTCGGTTTCCAAATGACTGAGTTAGTCATGATTTGGTCATTTTTTGTTGTTCTGTCTTTTTTCTTTTCTTTTTTTTTTACTCATGTGAACAGGCTTCCATTTCCCTTTTCAAAATTTGACTAACCATCTGCAGAGAGTTTATTCTGGGTGAACATAGGTTTCTGAAGGTGGTTGTTTGGTTAGAGGTGTGAATGAGGCTACACAAACACCTTCTTTACCGTCTTTTAGATTCAAAAACCAATAATTTGTCGTTTACAGTATGTGTTTAAAAACAATACAAGCAGGCGAAGAGTGCAACTTTGACATTTTACTGTCGTTTCAGACCGCTTCGACTTTACATAAATGCATGTCTGTAAATCTTTGAATGTTTTGTTATGCATGTTTGCATCCTTGAACATGTTGTGACATTAGTAATCAGAACAGAAATATGTTCCTTCCTCTAATTTTGTCCTACTGATGAATATTGACATTTAGTTCCTCTATCTGGCGTTTTTGATGAGGTAAGCAGTAATGCATATCATATATGCGTGCATCTTCCTCAGGCCTTGCAACTGTCGATTGCACAGTGTGGCCCTGTTAACATCAGTACAGTGTATTCAGATTTTTCCTGCAGAACTTAAAAAAAGTTTTTCTGTATCTTCTCATATTTTTCTCATATTCCTCATTTTTAGTTGAAAATCTGGTCACAACTAAATGATGGAATTAAGGAAAACAGACAGGCTGCCTCACATTCCAGTGTGATCACACAGTCTCTCAGAACTCACTGAGGATCTTTGTTTTCCTTAATTTAACGAGGAGCCAAGTCATCATTTTATCAGTGCTTCCTCAAAATCAACTTCCTCATTTTATGTTTGATTTTTTTTTCTCTTGGCATTCAGATGATGGACATATAGCCAAAGTGGAAGGTATTATGTGTATACTTTCTCAGGTATACTCTAAAACTATTTTAACCCCAAAGATGAATAATTTGTTCACATCATTGAATTTCAGTTCCTGGGTGTTTTTAAGTAGCACTGTTTGAATTATGTTGTAATTTCTTTTAATTAGTATAAGGCTTTTAGAGCTTCCTTGTCCAATCAGAAAGCTCGGCAGAGACCTTGGCTGAGGTCAAAAACTCTTTTTCACTGAGGAAGTTGCGCAACTGAGTAAAAAGTTTCAGTACTGATAAGAGCGAATTCTCTACAAGCTAGGGTACGCTGCACCACCCTTTATGAAAGGAAAGCAGATAACGCCATCCCACAATTCCTTGCCACAGGAGCATTTAAAGCAAGGCTAATTACGTAGCCTTGCGTTCAGCGCAGTCGGATTCTTTAGCGCTGCAGGTTTTCTGTTCCTATGTCCTCCATCAATTCCACTTCGCATTGTTCGTGCACCTCATTATGTTTTCCATCGAGCTCAAGGAAAAGTGGACATTTCTCTGTGTTTTTGAACACAGCCCTGGAGTCACTTCCCAAAAGCTTTATCTCTAGCTTGTTTGTGGGTGGGAAGCCAGTGAGGGATCCTGTCTATCTTGTCTATGCACTCGTGACTCCTACTGGTTGACCATAAATGTCCATGAGAGGTGATTACTTTTTGTGTGCGTGGTTTGTAGTGGTGCTGGTTTGATGTAGCATAACTATAACGACTTTCTATAACTTACAATGTAAATCCAACGATTAGCAGTTGCCTTTAGGACGTGGTTTATCATTAATGGCCTTAACTCAATGATCATTTACCTCTTTCTATTCTATTACTCACACGTGTTCATCAGCACGACTGCACCTGTTTCTCTCAGTGGTCATCCTGTTCCTTCCAGTTATTTCTTCTAATTGTCACGAAGCAGAACTAAATTAGTAAGTTGTAAAACAAAACTAACACCTTTTAATGACTTGTCACCACATCATTTCCGGTAGCATCTAACACCTGCACTGCAAAGCCTCCCTGAAAATCTCAGATTGAAACCTTAAGCTTTGTATTCAAGTGCTTTATTTATTTATTTATTTAATTTTAACCAGATTTCCACTGCTTTATCCCCCTCTCTCACAGTCTTGTACTTCCCCTAATTGGTTGTGATCTACTATTATTGTCTCTGTAACTGAACTTTTTGTAACAGAACTTTTTGTTCTGCTCTTTTCTGATTTCTTCTTTTTTTACTTTTCTCACTTTGATTTCTTTGCATAAATACATCATGAATATTTACAGTAGGTATTAGTGCAGCAAACAGGCACTGGGTGAAACTTCTTAAATGGCTTCAGAGATTTGTGTTCAAGTGCCAAAACCCACTGAGCAATTTAAACTGATGAAGGACTTCAATGCTGTGCAGGACCTAAGAGTTAAAGATTTGAATACTTCTGTTTTGTTTTTTTTTTTCTATTGTGGGACAAAAATAAATCTCTGGTGCACACTTTTAATACTTCCAGGTGTTCATGCAGTGTTTAAAAATAATACAGCTCATTCACTCTTGGTCTAAAACTGAGCTGCATATGGTCAGAAAGACCCAGGTTGACAGAACTAAAGCACAGCTGAAAGACTGAAATCAGTGGAGAGTAAAACACATGGTGAGGAATTGGCCGACAGTTTCACCCTGATGCTGAGAGAGTGGGTTTAGTCACATCTGCACTTGTACCTGCAACACTAAGTCACTGTGGTGACTGAATGTGTGTGTGTGTGTGTGTGTGTATGTGTGTGTGTGTGTGTGTGTGTGTGTGTGTGTGTGTGTGTGTGTGTGTGTGT
>JBBMJY010000014.1:3890321-3939485 GCA_037833715.1 Toxotes lorentzi
GTGTGTGTGTGTGTGTGTGTGTGTGTGTGTGTGTGTGTGTGTGTGTGTGTGTGTGTGTGTGTGTGTGTGTGTTAACTGTTAGGGCTCCAGCAGTGTGACTTTTCAAAGTCTCATACAAAGACTGACATGTTTATTACAGAATTTTCTACTGTTCACTAATTTTCAGTTAACACATTTTCAGGTCACAGAACTGAACTACTCCTCTGTCAGCAGGCTCTAAAACACTCCTTCAAAAACCAGCATCTCTTCAAGGCAGACTGATAGGCTTCATTATAGGCTCAACATTTGAATGTTCTTTTTGTCTTACAGTGATAAACAGGAGATGTGAACCACGGCTCAACAAATGCTACAAAAGATTTTAGGTCAGTTTGTAGAAATATGTGGGGGAAGGAATAGCAGGAACAGCAAAGGTTAGATTCATATCATTAACATTAGGTGTGTTTCCGTCCACCTGTTTTTTACAGTCATTTTTAATTTGCACATAATAAAAACCTGAGTGGAAATACAGGACAGTTCTCACGCATTTTTTACGCTCGGCTGAAGTTGGTGCATCAATGAAAACGAAATGTGACAAATTCCAATGGAAACAGAGTCAGCAAATAAATTGTGACATCCGTGAAGCATGTGGCATGAATGTCCACTGAAGGGATGAAAAAGGGCAGCAGTTTCCACTGTTTGAGAAGTGACTGCTGCTCTTTTAATTACGTCATCCTGTTGCACTCTCTTCTGCATTTGTTTAATGGAATCTCATTGGAAAATTAGCACCACCAGCTGTTTATCGCAATGAACCAGCTCCAGTGGACGGAAATGTGCATTCGTTGGCATTTTTTTTTTGCTGCCGTTTTCAAGCTAAACAATGTTGATGATCTTGAGGCAGTTTAGGCAAGTCCAGACCTGAATTCATGTCTGTGGCAGACTGGAAGCCTCTTTTTAAAATGTGGAGTATTTTCTGTCCATTGATTGTGTTGTTTACTGTCAGCTATGATTCAGTGTGTGTGTGTGTTCGGGTGGGGGGATCCTCCTCACACACAGTGGGGAAGTCCCAGCCCAGGCACTGAGTTCATACTCAAATGAGTTTACATGCTGAAATACAGGCCTGTCTCACACTCCTCTTCAAACCAAGGATACTCCCACAGCTTCTTCGTCTTCGCCAGGTGAGTGATCCCTTCACGCATTGCTTTCAACCTGTAGCATGTCACATTGGCAAACTGAATTGTGTGTTTTCAGGATTTATGGTCAGTATTTGTGGTCCAGGTGGGGCACGGACCCTCAGCTTCAGCCAGCGCTCGCAGTTTCTAACCAGTGTGAGAGCAGTGAACGCGAGAATTACAAGAGTTAGTTTGTGGCAGGTCTGTAGCTCACAGTGAGCCCTTTGCTCTGACCTCAGTTCCTTCTCCAGTTACATTTACACACACACACACACGAATAACAGAAAATGAAGGTGAAACCAAAAATGAGAAGCTTACAAAATATCACAAAATAGAAAAAAAGTGGTGAATTAAGTGGTAAAATAAGAAATAAAAGACTCATGAAAGAGACACAAAAATAACTAAATATGTGACAAAGAAGATGGGTAAAGTAATGATTTTGGTTTGTATGGAAACATGCACTAGGAAATATAGTATGTTTTTATGATAATTACACATTGTATGAACTGTACATGAAATCTGAGAGGGGGGACAGGAGCGAGACACTGAGTTCTGATTATCAGGGTGTGACAAATCTACTCAAGAATAAATCAGACGCACAATTCTGTGTGTAAAAGCAGTGGAGGGCGGAGGAGTTTTGGATGTGTGTGTCATTCACAGTCCGCTGACTCAGTGCCTGCCGGAGCGTAGAGGACTGCATTTGAGAACAAAGACATGATTTCTGAAAGGACTGAAATTTTACGAGTTGCTGCAAGGATGCTGTGTTGCTGATGGTCCCTTATCTTTGAATTATTAGTGTGTGCTTGTTTTGCAAGGCGCTGCTCTACAAGTTTTAAAACATGAAAGGAAGTGGGTCATCTGTGCCTTTGAAACGAAGGCAGAGGAGAGTTCTCCAGTGTAACACCAAATAATAGTGTTTAGCTGGTTCAAGTGCAGACTGAGCAATCTTCTCCCTACGACAGTCACACATTAGGACAGCTCACGCTTGCGTCTTTTACACTTTGCACAGTCATAACTATATTGTAATTTCACAAACACTTGCCCCATCTCAAGTAATCCTCCTGTGGTATGAAACAAAGGTGCAGCACTTGGCAAACACTATAAAGATATGGGAGTTTATTCTATGCCATAGCATTATGATCCTACTATACTATAAAAAGCTCATTATAGTATAGTATAGACTAGTAATAGTACTGGGTATCAGTCAGAATAGGCTCAGAAACACCTCACTGTATAATACAATACAGTTCAACAACAGTACAAACATCTACTTGCATCAGTTCACCTCCACTAAAAATGCTTGTTTTTGCCAGACCAGATCGTCCACATATTTATAGTTACTCACATGAGGAAGCCGATGCCTCCACACTTATCTTTGTGTGTGTGTGTCAGTGTGAGGGTTATCAGGGCTGATGGGTGGAAGCTGCCCCGAGGGTCAGTACTGGGATTCTTTGGTCAAAAAATGTCTGCAGTGCCATTTGGAATGCCACAGACCGGAACCCAACGCCAGATGCACCAGTTACTGCGGTGAGTTCACACACGCCTGCAACGGACAGAAGGACAGAGGCAGAGGAATACACATGGTCTGAGCGCTGAATGATTTTCATAAAACTTTGGGTAAATTATGAACAAAACAATTCACTCCAGCAGTTTCTAATTTCCCTGATTGTCCTAAAGGCAGGGACGAACATTTGAGGGAGACAAATGCAGTTGAGTTTTGATTTTTAAACTGAGGAAGAACTAGTCACTGCCTGTGCTATAAACTGCGTTCAGTAAACGGAGAAACCTTCATTTCTTCCTGTCTGTGATTTATCAGTATTAGAAAAGAAAGACAAACAGCTGATTAGCACAGCTAACTTCAGAATCATTCTTAAAATTACAAACATTACACTAAATGGACAGGACAGACGTGAATTCAGTTCATCATGTCCTCTACTTCTCCTGACTGCTCGCACGTGTCCTCCTCTCTATTAGAGCCTGCACGCTGTAAGGCTCTGCCGGGCCACTTCTATGATAGGCTGCTGAAGAAATGTATGAGCTGCGCTGACGTTTGTGGCAGTCATCCAGCAGAGTGCTCCCACCTCTGCCAGAGTGAGTGCCGACCCCGCCAGCCTGGATGAGACTTTTAATTATTTAGTGACCTCGTTTTCTTTTTTCTTTTTTTTCCTGTGTGTGTGTTACTTCTCTGTTTTTTGGGAGGCATAAATGTTGTGTTTTGTTGCTGAAGTTGGACCTCAGTGGACAAAAGTTTAATGGCAAAGAAGGAACTAGAAAAAAATGGCAGTCACTTTTTGGAGGCACTGACCACAGGCCACGATGTTCCCAGGTTTCATTTGGTTTAGGATCTCTGTTGCATGTCGCTCTCTCCCTTCATTTCCTGTCACATCATGGCTGCCCAATAAAGAAATGAAAGGCTCATAAAAAGATTGTGAGTAGGCCCCAAAAATAGTTTGCTGCCAGGTGTGTAAAACATGTTGAAAATACATGAGATTATTTTTGACAGAGATATCGCTGTTGAGTTTTTCACTGTATAGAAGTAGCCACAAAGATCAGTGTAGAAGTGAAGTGTCCAGCTACGTATAATCCCTTATAATTCGGGCACTGTGTGTTGAAAGGGCTACATCTCACAGTTGTTTCAACACTGATGTAAACCTACTCAATTTAAGGCTGAGACTTGGCCATTATTTTATTTCAAAGTAAAATTAAATTGTGCTGAAACACAGAGACTGAACAATCACAACAAAACTTTACATTACTGCGGTATAAACAGAGCCAGAACTTTAAGAGGTTTTCACCACTACACAGGGAGGAAGTCCAGTCCCTGGAAATCCCTTGGTATCTAGATGTAGTTTGTCAAAAGCAGCAGCACTTGCCGTTTTCTGTTGAAGGTCTTTCCACCTGTGACTCACATGACTAAGAGCCATCATTCTTCCCATCTATCCCCACCCCCCACCAGCTACGCCACCTCCTGCGACCACTCAAACACTCCTGTTTGAAGTAACCACACATGTGCCGCCTTCCAAAGCCCTGGAAGACTCCACTCTCTTGCTCTACTCCCTGCTGGTGCTGTGCACGGTGCTGCTGTTTTCTAGCTTGTCTCTAACCCTGGCCGTCTTACTGAGAGGATCCAGGACCAAAACCTCCAACCCAGGACCCAAGGAAGCAAGCCACAACCAGAAGCGTGTGGTCCAGCCAAGCGTAGGGGTTGGCCTGCCGGGTGGCCACCTGGGGCAGACCACTAAAGGTTAGTGTAGTATGGCTACAATCAAAGGCCCCAATCTATACAAGCTGGCATTTGTAAGACATCTGTCTGTCAAGTAGTAAAACTGTACAGCAGTTTTCCTTTTGACAGATCTTTCCAGGTTCTTTAAATTTTCCGTAAGATTTCAAAAGTCTTGTCTATCTAAATTGCATTTAAAATATCTTCTGTTTCATTTCATTTGCTCCAATGTGTGCACACTACCCTCTCCGCCTACAGATTTGGTAACAAGTTCAAGTTGTTGTACTGACCGCGAGCCGTCAGATGACTCCAGCCCTACAGAGACTTGCGTGTGCGTCCACTGTTTCCCTGACCTGAAAGCACTAGGCCCGGGGAATGACAGGCCGCTGAGAGCACCCTTCTCTTTCTACCAGCAAGCTGTCTTTCCCAGAACCCCGATCCAGAAGGGAGGGCTTCTCTGGCCTGAGGAGAGCCTTCACAGCTGTGGAGTGGAGGTCCAGGAGGAAGCAGCAATAAGATGAGGTCCATTCACAGCCTCTTAAATTGAAATGTCAGACAGGAAAACCGGAATGGATAAACATGTCCACAACATACCAGAGAAGTTCATCAGTATAGAGGATTTGGTCGTTAAAATGTGAAAACATAGTGTTTAAAGGGGGAGCATGCTGATTTATGACCCCTATCAATAAATGCTGCTTGTTGAGAGGTTGAACTTCTCAGTAACAGTGGAAATGCAGCAATTAGTATAAAGAATGTTTTTTTTTTTATTAAATAAAACAAGGACAAATTCCCTTTGAAATAAATTCCAAAAGCTGCCATTTGATTGATTCATATTAAGCATAAAAAAACCTGTGTTCTACTCCCTGATGAGGGCATGCTGATAAAATGTAGAAATTAGCGTGACATATTGGTACAATATAAACTTGGAAAGTGGAACTTGGAAACTACTTCCATGACACCATGAATGTAACTGAACTATCACGCCATATGCAAATTGAGAACATACTGTGATGCCTGTAACATACATCTGATAAAAAGTTGCTATTGGCAAGGTTAAGTTTTGTTCTTCAGCCCACAGTCTTGTGGGAGAAGAAAAGGGAGGTGGAGGTAAAAACATGCAGGAACTGGGTGAAGTCACTGCCTGAATTAACAGAAGCACCAGTCACACAGCTCTGTCTCACCGACTGCCTCTGATTGTGCAGGTTACTATCATCCACACAAGCTCAACAACAGCCCAACAGCACTCGATGCTAACAATCTGTCAGATCACGTTTTCATGAGACGGAAAGCTGTAGTCACAGGAAGACACTAGTTGTGTGTCTAAGTTTATGACTCCCACTCATTTGTTTGTTGATTTTCCATCAAAACAAGTGAAACTCACCATGCATGACCAGTACAACAGACTTTGTTATTCTATAGGTTAGAGAGAAATGCAAGAGTCCAAAACAACAAGACGACAGTAAAGGCCAAATACTATGCAATGTTTTACCCTCAAGCAATTTTAACCCATGGTGGCAACATAGTAAAGTGTCAGTGGTGGAGAACGTCTCCTCTGCCTCTTGCAGTGATGCGCTTCAGTTCTCCTGATAACAATCAGTCTTTTTTTCGATACAACCACTAGGAGTCGCCAAAGTCAGAAAGCGTTCTACTGATTTCCTTTGTTGGGGCTTCAAGTGTGTAACCACCAGATGTGTATGTACAGGAACAGGCACAAATATGTATGTGTATGAATTATTTGTGTACATGTGTAAGTTGAATGTAAAAATATGTCATACTATACTATAAGTCATGAATAAACAAGCAACACAAAGGAGTTTACAGATATAGATTTTCTTTATTTAAGTGTCTTTCCATCACTGTGTCCAGTTCTTGCAGCAGTTACACGTGTACGCGAAGAATGACTGATTGGGTCAAGACAAGTTTCTTCTGATTACGACCCCGTGGCTGGATCCAGCAATGTAGAAGAACAAATCAACTTTGAGGTTTCACTATTTGTCTCTTACATACAAACTGTACATATATACTTTAACATACATCGTCAACATGTGGAAAAAAATCCTATCAAACTGTGATACCCAGCTCAGACGGCATGCTGAATGCAAGTACTGATTCAGTACACGAACATACGGTACATACGCACGCGCACGACACACGTGCATACAAACAGGAACACATACATACCTTTTTTTCTCTTTACACGCAATAACACGTTTTAAACAAACACACATACACTGAGCTTTTTTTTTTCCCCCCTCCCCATTCTCGGGCCCATACACGTGCACATACACACACGCACACATACGCACAAACACACCGAGTTAGAGCGACATGCGGCCGACGGTTAACACTGCAGGGTCAAGCTTCTGACCCTTTATACACACTCTGTACTGAGAATAACAGCCTCCCCTTCTGTTTCATTTCATTTCTGCCGTTCACCTGAAACAGCATCACAGCAACGCATCTTAAAAATGGAGAATATGCCACTGTAACATCAAAAGGTTTGACCCCCCCCCCCAAAAAAAAACAAAAAACAAAAAAACAAAACAAAAACTAGGAGCCAAATTAAACACGCAAACAAAAAAAATTAAAAGAAAGCCACCTTAGCAGCAATTTCATGAAAATTATCAGCAATATTTTTGCTTTTGTGTGCAAAAAAAACAGGACTGACGGCACAATGTAACACAGACAAACAGTGTGAGAGTTTAGGGAGAATGCAAAACCGTGAAGAAAAGTATGTATAAAAATATAATATTCACTGTGTAATCTATTTCCTCCCTGTGACTGTTGGAAGCAGCAAGGCAGAAAATAACAGATCCTTTGTCCTTGTTAAAGAAACTGTTTCCTAGAAATATCTGACAGCGGACACTACAAACTCACGAGTAATGAATGGAATAAACTGTCTCTCTATACAAAGTCCATAATACCATTTTGTCCAGTGATTTCTTTTTTCTTTTTTTCTCTCCACTCTCTGTATTCGGAACAAGAATGCATAATAAGAGAACTTCCATCTTTGAAATATTTGGTCACTAGAAGGAGTGTGGGTGTGTTAGACAGGTGTGTTTGTGTCCAGAAAGTTGCCCGTTTGAAATCTTTCAGGTAAAGTAGAAAAAAAAAAGAAAAGAAAAGAAAAATAATTTCCTTTGCTAAAGCAGAGCCCTGAACCCTAGTGGAAGTTTGCAGCTCTATTTCTTAGCACCCTCTGGTGGTTAATATGCAGCTGTGCAAGCATGAAGCAGGACACTGGTGAAGAACAGCATTTGTGATCACATAAATCTTCCCCAGATAAGTTAAGGTTTTAAAGAAAAAAAAAATCTTCTGCCCTTCTGTCTATTCCTCTGTTATCTGAAACCAAGCACAGACTGATCTCGCAGTAGTTTCTTTCTTCTAGCAGATTATCACAGCTGTTTTCTTTCTTCTTTATCCCCTGAATTCCAGTGAAAAACTTTTGCAAGTATTCGATATTCCTTCGGTGCCCAAACCAATCTCCTTTCCAGATTTCCTGTATTTTGTCTGGTTCTTGCATTTTTGCTCTCTCCCGCACAAGAGACAGTTCACTTCTTGAATGTCGAACAGAGGAACTAGATTAGCGTGTAGTGAGGGTGGTTCCATGTTAAGAGTGAGAGTTGCGACTTTGAATGACTCAGGCAGGCTCGTGTTTCTGTCTCCTTGCCTCTCTGATCACTCTGTTACCTGTTCCCATGCAACCGCTCCTCCTGCGGGCTGCGCTGATGGAGGGGACTATTCGTACTCCAGGAACTGTTTGTGGTAAAACAAAAGGTACCTGGGGGAGATGAAAGCACCACAGGGTCAGGCTGCAGCAGCATTAGATATTAGAAACACAAAGGCAAAAACACTTTTTGCTTTTCATATTTCAGAGCATCCTCGATGCTACGACTTGCTCACCCTTCACTGTCCAGTACGTCCTTAATGCTGGCCTTGGTGATGATGGCGTCGTCACATTTGAACCACTGGTCCTTGTGCTGCCGAATGAAGGTGGTGTAATGGCCGCTCTCTAGTGTCCCCTGGTGGTTCACCACAGCAAAGAGACTATACCTGAAACAGGAAGAGAGCGAATACAAGAGGCTTAATGCTTCTACGAGGCTGAATCCTTACTGAAATTATACGGCCACTACAAACAACTGATACACTTAGAAAAAACATGTAAAAATAAAACTAAAAAAACGTACTAAACTAAAAAAATGTTACAATACAAACTAAAGATTTACATCATGATGTTTCTGTGTGCAGCAGTAAGGACGGAACATGGAGGTTACATGGAAACACACACATCTTTATATAAGAAGCAGAAGATACATGCGTTTCAATGCCACTTGAAACAGAGCTAACAGCAAAACAGGTCAGATGTTTGACTTGCCAGCAGTTTACAAATTCATAATCAGCATTTCATTAGAATACAGTCATGAAAAAAACATGAGGTTGCAGATTCTCCCCAGTGAAATGAATGAAATTTGGTAAGAGAGCAGTGCACTGAATGCTTAAGTGGGATCAACAGGAGGAGGAAGCAGAGGGGGAAACAGAGGGAGACAGGGTTTTGTCGAGATGTTTGCCTTACTTGTTGTCGTTGTTGAAGGGGTCCACGGTCTGCTGGTACTGCCCGTTCATCCTGCTCTCTTTACTGCATCCCACAACACAACAAATGCAGACCCAACACAATAGGGAAAACAAAGTGAGCAGTGTTATGTTTTGTGTTTTACTACCTGGAATGCTTGAAAATTCTTTCAGTTTCTCAGTTTTCATTGGTAAACGTGGGAAACACACTGTTTGCTGTGGCTACAGAATTGGCAGCCATCTGCTGTGTTTCTTCCAGAACACAGGTCTCTGTTTCATTCAACATTTTTTGTACAACTTACTTGATCTTCTTTTCTTTTTCTGTTTTTAGTTGAGTGAGTCCAATCTTCATTTGGATTGTGCTCACCTGGAGGCCATGAAGGGGGTCATGTCCAGCTCCAGTGGGAAGGACACATAAGTTGTGATCTTCCGCCGCAGCTTGGCTGAATGTTCAAACCTCTGAAAACACACCCACACAGGAGTTAGAGCACTGCGTTGATGACCGCCATCCTCTGAATTAGCAGTCAAAGCATCACACACACACACACACACAGACACAGACACACACAGAGACACACACTTACTTTGAGGTGAAAACAGGCCACGATGGGCAGCTTCTTCATGGTCAGCTGCTTGGTGGACTCCTGGTAACTATGGCAACCGCTGCACTTGATCTTAGCGCTGCTGCCGAGGTGCTCTGGTCTGGTGAACCTAGACGGGAGAGGATGGTATTTAGCGCGTCTGTTTGTGTGTGTGTGTGTGTGTGTGTGTTTGCTTTTAGCCATGCTGCTGCTGCTGTCACCTGAGGTCTCTGCTCCAGTGAGTTTGGGAAGAAGGGGAATTAGTTTCAGGGAACCGTGTCTGTGTGTGTGTTACTCGCTGCTCTCTGAGGGGTTTAGAGTGATGATTCTGGGAAGTGGTTTTAGATTTGTTTTTGTCTCTGGGTTTGTGTTTACATCTTTTTTAAGAAGGAAAAAACATGCTGCTGTGGTCACTTCTATTTTGGAACCATTGAAGGGAGAAGAAGGTTTTATACACAAATAATCTAACATCGTAAATATAGTAAAAAGCAAATTTCATTGCAGGGGAAATATTACTTCCTCACCAAAGTGACCTGACCTGTCTAGAGATGGCAGGAGTTACATTTTTGGTGTTTTATACAAAACAGACAGCAAAAAGCAAAAGGCTAAGGGTGACAGACACCACCTTAGAAAGAAAATGCTAGTAAGTGTATTAAAGTAGTGTTTGTTTTCTGTGGTGGTGGGCACTGCAAGTGAAAATGCAAAATTAATAATGTGCCATGGGCACATTATTAAAATAATTAAATTAATAATGTGCCATGGGCACATTATTAAAATAATTAAATTAATAATGTGCCATGGGCACATTATTAATTTAGCAAACACACATTTGCCTCAGGGTTTAAGGCACGGACCATGAAATGCAGTCATTACACTCTATCAAATAAAATGATAAGATTAAATCGAACATAGACGTCTGAAAAAATTAGCCCATAAACTTGATTAAGATTAGAATACAGATGGAGGTCTGGCTGTTTTTTTTTCGTCTATAAACTCCTGTCAAGCAGGCAGCCACAGAGTAGCTGATTACAGACAGCGTGACTTCAAAGGTTATGCAGGATGTAAAACTTTTATTTAAAAATCTAAAAAAAGTTTTTAGTTAATTTTTCAATAGTCTCTCGTGTCAGATTAGACATTTTACTAATGGTCCAGGAACCGTTTCCCAGTTGAAGAGGGTGTTTCTGTGTTTTTTTTTACCTCCTGGCTGACAGTGAAACCCACTCTGCCCCCTTTATGTGACTACAGGCTGGACATCAATATTCCTGATGATGTCTGTTTGCTGCGTCAGTTACCTGCGTAGACAGTCTGTGAGCGTTGTGGCTCCAGTGGTGTGACTCTCTCCGTTAAGTGCTGATCCATCTCCTCCAGGGCTGAGGGGCCAGAACGGTGTGGAGGATCCAGGCAGATCGAGGCTGATGTCCCAGAACGGGTCTATGGTTGTTGAAACACCACTAGAAAGAGGGCAGAGAGAGAGAATGATAGAGGAAATGAAAATGCTGCACTGTAGGCCTCTAATATAGATTCAAGAAGTAGCTGTGCTGTGCTATACATTTCACAGGACGCACACAGACACTGTACTCTGTAGTTTTCCTTTATTGAGACAGGAATTTAAGTGAGAATGAGACAAAAGAGGGAGACAGAAGATTCTGGCATCAACTTAGCTGCTGGCTTAGACTGTGCGCTGCTAACGTTGGCAGCTTGGAGTGTTCATCTGGGCTGTGAAGATTACTCTGCTTTTGAACCATTCAGGGGTGCACACTGCAGCTTAGCACTGGCAGTTAACTATATAAAACAAATTATGTCAGCTGATAGCATTCGTGACCTGAGAACATTTTGGCGGGTGCCGTTGTTTCTAAAGAGATCTCCTCATAACCATCAGCTCTTTAAACTGCTAATCAGGTGCAGTGTGGCGGGGTGAGAGCCTGACCTTGCTCACACAGGGCGAGAGGTGGGGCTCATATCTCCAGCCTGTCACAGGGCTCACACATGAAGGCAGATACATTCACGCTCACATCACAAAAATGCCTCATCTGGCTGGAAAATGAAAAGCCAGCGCCTTCCTGCTGTGAGGTGACAGTGCTAACCACCGAGGCACCAGAAAAGATTAACATTCTTCAGTTAAGGCAGACTGCCAAACACCCCCCCTCCTTCTCTTTCCAATGGTCTAATCAAATCATCCATTGTTTTGTCTGCTCCTGTCCCGACGTGCAGGACGTTTTTTGTCAAGCCAAGAAGCTGTGGCACGATTACAATTAGTTCAAAAACCTGCTGCACGATTACTGACTAAAACTCTGCAGCCTTCCTATTTTACTTTGGTGCTGTAAAATATATACGGGATTGGATTCAAATTCTTCTTTATTAATCTTAAGGGGAAACACAATTTTGCTCCGGGGCACAGCACATCAGTGAGTTACTGATCCCGTACTAATCTACTAGGCCTCTAAGACATCAGAACAAGGGGTCCTGGTTACACTGTACTCAAGAGTCATTGTTGTTCTGGAACAGTCTCCTGCTGAGTGTGCTGAGTGATTTAAATCTCATCTAAAGCTAAATTTATTCTCAAAGGCATTTTATTGATGCTTCCTTGCCCTGATTTGTTCTTATTCCAGGTCCAAGGTGTTCAGATTCAAAATCTGGAGAACCTTCCCCATATCTTTATTCACGATGGATCACTGGATCAAAATTCTAACACAGCTCATTGGTTTGTAAAAAAAATGAAAATTTGGAGGTTTGCATCTGCAGGGGCAGACTCCTAAGTCCTATATGAAAAACATATCTCAAAGCATAAAGTTCCAATTGTCTCTCTGGCCACCAGGTGGAACTAGAGTTTAACTTTTCAGAGTCTATACCATGAAAGGGTTTTCCTGTTGCTGCAGTGTAGCAGTTCAGCGTGTGTGCATGTGTGTATGTGTGTGTGTGTGTGTGTGTGTGTGCGCGCGCACACACGCACGCGCGATTGATGGTGCAATGTGTGAATGATGGAGGACGGAGGAGAGGCAGGAGGGTCACCTCGGAGCAGGGGACTAAGAGAGTTCTGATCCAGGATGGTGAGCGACAAGTCAAGTGTGTCATTTTTGAACTCCTGCTTGGTCAAGACACTGCAAGTCAGGCGTACAGTAACACAGTGGAAACGTACTGTCAGACAGCGCTGCAGTCTACAAGGCTTTGTGCTATTAGACTTTAAATTCTTTATACGACTGAGGCTTAAATGATTTTTTTTGTGCTGTGTTTTTCTGAGGAAAGGACACACACATACACACACACACACTTACTGGCAGACTTGACAGGTGACGTCAGACTGCAGGCCCCCTGTGAAGATTTGGTCAATGATGCAGTTACAGTGGTTTGGGTTGTTGGCTTTCTTCCCGTTGTCGTCTGTGTAGATATAAACAGATATGAACACACACACACACACAGTCACTAAAAGCAATGCCGTGTAACATCACAGTCACCTTCTCTGCTTATAAACTGCGGAGAGAGGCACATAGATCTAAGTGGGTCGTTTCCATCTCTCTGTCAGTCAGTACATCTCTTACTTCTCTCCTTATCCTTTTAACTTCACTCATCCAATCATCCCTCATTCCAACCATTAACCTCCAATTTTACCTATACTGAGGTAAAAGCACCCTCTCTGTCATTCTTCCTGCTTTTTTCCCATGTCTTCCACATCTGTCTTTCTAATTTCAGGTCATTATACTATACTGTGTTTATATATATCATACTGTCAGTGTGTGTCTCAGTGTGTGTGACTGTGCATTTGACCTTTGCAGTGCCTGTGCAGGACGTCCAGCGCCGCAATGAGGAACTCGTGGGCATCTTGCTGCTCGTAACCCGCCAGGTGACGGGCGTGGGTCCACACCAGGTGGAGGAGGCGGAACGGGATGTGAGGCGAGCGATGGCCTGAGTAGAACTAAAAAGAAGGAATGTGTGTTTGTGAGAGAAAACTTTCCCTTCCATATCTCCCTTACCTCTTTTATTTTATTTGAAGAAATTCTTTAAGGAGGTACCTCCTGGAAGAGTTGAGACATCTCACACACTAAGCAGGAGTTGCTCTGCATCTCGCATTTGTGTCGGTCGGACAGGAAGAAGTCACGCAACAGTGGAGTGTGTGTCAGTGCCTGGACAATGCAGTTCATGAAGCACGTGTTGCCCAGGTTTATCAGACCACGCAGGCCTGAGGGTGGAGCAGAGAGAAGAAAATGAAATAAGAAGACGGCAAGAAAGAATGGGCTTAGGAGACAGGGAGGAATAAAGAAAAAGGGAGGACAGAGAGCTCAAGACGGTCAGATCATTTTTCTTGGCTGCTGCAGTGAGGCAATCCTGTTAACAATACACACACACACACACACACACACACACTATAATACCAACATGTCCCTGAGGCAACGTTGGACTGCATGCAGGGAAACCCTTGTCAGATTACAGCAGACCAAACCACACACAGGCAGAAAGGAGGGGAGAGGGAGAAGAAAGCAGGAGAGACGGTGGAGGAATGGAAGGACAGAGGAGGAGGGAGAGAGAGGGAGGAAGGAAGGAAGGAAGGATGGAGGTAGTGTTCTCACAGATGAGCAGCCAGGCCTGTAATTTCCCTCACCTAAGACAGTGCCAGGGATGTTAATGGTGCTAGACCAGATCCCTGCAGGCTGCTACAAGGTGTTAAACATATGCCAACTCTCCTCTCTCCCACACACTGCTTCATTCTAATATTCCCTACTGCTTTAAATATATTTTGATATTTTTCTCTGAAGACAATTGAAAAACAACAACTTTTATACAGAAATTGTCCAATTGTCCATTTATCACACAGGGCTAGAATTCATGGTAGAACTGTTGTATTGGATTGCATTAGACTGTACAGGTGTACCATACCTGATGAAAGTGTTAACTAACTAATGCAGCAAACATGATGCTACTTAAGCTGTAGTTCAGACCCGTCTCTGTTGTATGACTCATTTTATGTCAGCGAGTGGACAGCAGAGAGAAGCGGCAGTGTTGATGAGCTCTGGACACACAGCACGCAGTGGGATTTTTTAAAATAGAATATTCAAATGCCCTCTCTGCTGCAGTAAAATGATACAGTTAAAGCTAAAAACCATGGGGTTTATCACTTTGTGGATTTGCAGGCACTGGTGCTAGCAGTGCTTCATCTCTCCTCCTCATCTTTCTTCCTCTTTCCTTCATCCCCAGCCTGCCCACTGACTAAAAGTGAGTGTGATCTGTCCAGAATGACAACCAGCGATTTGAAGCAACCAGGCAATTAGCTTCATGTGCATGCACACTAACCGATAGTACAGTTGGATGTGATTCTCCTCCTCTTGGGGTTGTGGCGGAGCAGCTCCAGCTCCCTCTTGGTGGGCTCCCATGTTGAGTACTTCTCCCCTATGCCTGGAACACATGTGAATGCAAACACACATATAAACTTTCAGGGCCTGTCATTCCACTGAAACTGTACTTGCTACAATGGATTCAGATTCCACCTCTGAGATTCTCTTACACAGTCTCAGAGCAGCTTTTGATACCACAGTTATGTTTGATCCTACTTTTTATCAGCACATTGAAGAACTCACCAAGGCCGTCTTTTTTGTATCAGTAGTATTTTCAAATCTGTTTTGATTTTGTAATTGTATAAAAATAAATGTTGTTCTTCTACACTCTAATTTCTGTTTAACTGGAGGAAATGTAGTCTAGTCTCTGTTCTTTGCACTTACTCTGTGGCTGTATGGAACCATAATTAGTTGATGATATCTTTATCATCAACTAATTATTAGTTGATGATAAAGATATCAACTGAAATTCCATGTTTGGGTGTCATTTGTCTTTTACACTAGGGACAGCACTTGGTGTGGCATATGTGCCACAGTATGAGCGTGGCCATGTGTGTTTGATGCTGTCATACCTTGCATTTTCCAGGCTTTCCTTTGTTCCTCTTTGGCAATCTGTTCCATGTCTTTGTCATAAATGTAGTCTTGGCACATAAAGCAGTAAATTCCTCCGTACAGCAGGTCAATAGCTGGAGGGACAGAGAAAGAATGAGAGAGAAAGAGAAGCAAAACAAAAAGAGACACAAATGCAGGGACACTCAGTTTATCTGACTGTCATAGGGTAATAAAGGGCTGTGCGTTTCAACAAGCTGTGAACCGCTAACTGATTCATCTCTCCGTCTTTTTCTATTCAGGCCGCATTGCCATGGTGCTGTGATGCCAGGTAGCAGGGACTTATCTGCTGACATATCAGCTATCTGTTAACACCATCCAGGAACGACGGAGAGACGCCCTGAGAGACGGAGAGAGCGCTGAGAAGTCAAAAGGTGAGGAGGAGGAGGACGGAGGGAGGCACCTAACTCCGCAATCTCTTACCGTCACACACTCACTTAAACGTTCACACAAACAGCCCAAAACTGTCCTTCTGCTCCCCCTCTCTCTCTCCTCACCTGCTCTGTGCCCTGCAGCTACCTGTTTGCTGTTGCCATGACAACCTGCCTGATGGCTTCTCCCGGCTGTCATCCTCTGCAGGTATGGAGGGGAAAAAAAACAAAAAACAAAAAAACGGAAGCAGCAGAAGGATGACAGGATGGAGGAAACCAAGGAGGAAGGGAAGTGAATTTCACTGAACTGATATGAGATTAGCAGGTAAAAAAAAACTGAAAAGAAAGCAAGAAAGACAAGGCTAATGGCACAAGTGCAATTAGATGAAATCCTGTTACAATTCTGAATATCGAAAGGGTCATCAGGTAACCATGGGAACAAGAGGAGGGTAAAAGAGAAGAGAATGGGAGGACAGAGACAGAGAGATGAGACCGATGTGAGGCTGAAAACAGAACACACCTATTAGTGAGTGGAAATGCATAAAACGGTTAGATGAAAGAGATGGAACAGGGAAAAAAAGGAGGAGAAACATGAAGGTGGAAGAGGAGGAGGAGGAGGAGGGGCTGGGGTTTAATGGAGGCTAATTCCACAGGGTTTGTTAAAGTCGACTTAATTACCTCCTCACCAGTCTGCTGAGATCTGTCCCTTTTTTTATTTTATCTTTTCTTCTCCCTCTGTATTAGACCCTTTCTCACTCTATTTTTTGCAACTGTTAATTCAGCAGCTAACCTAATTAAACTCACAATTACACTCCATGGGAAACACACACACACACAGACCAGAGGGGGTCTTCCTGTGCCGAGTACAGGACGCTTCATAAAAACAAACAAGCAGATTCTCAACATCTGCCAAACCCAGCCTTTGTCATGGACACCCCGAGTGTCTTCGCTGCGGCACTGTTCTCCTCCAAACGCTGCAGTGTAATGTACTTTACTTGCAGCTCAAACAGCCTGATTCTATTATGTGGAGAATATAAAAGAAAAATACCGGGTGTAGAACTGGTATCACAGCATTTAGACTAACAGGATGATGCCTTGTGCTGAAGATATGCTATTCCCCGTATCTTCTGAACATTGCCTCTGAAGTCTCTGCTTCTTATTTTGTTATTATATGTAATAACAAGTGTTATCTCTATGTAGCTTCAACCTCAAAAACAACGCCCATGTTCCAAAGCTGTGAACCGTATCATTCACAGCTTTTCCTGTGCTTCACCTTTCCCAGCGTTAAATGTCTTAGCATGTTGCTTTATAGGTTTACACATAGATGCAACCTACTGCATGTTCTGCTTCATGAATGAACACTGTTAACCCTTGGAGTGAGAATCTTTGGGAACCTCTTTAAATTGAGGTCCTGTAGGACACACACTGTGTGTCAAATGATTTGAACGTGTGCTCATAACTGTGATCTCCACACAGTAGATGTTTCAATGGAAGCCAACATCCGTCATTTAAAAAAGCTCAACAGATGATCTACCTCCTGTGACAACACAGAAATTCAGCTTCCAGCACACTGAACTATATGATGGTCCAGTTCTATACCAGGGCCAAATCTGCTGTCGCTTGATCCATCAGTGTTATTGGTGACTTGATTTTTGAGATACAGATATTGATAGTGGAAAGTAAATTCCAATAATGATATATTGTCCTCCTCCAGTCGTTGAATTGTCTTCAGCCCTTAAAGAGCACAAGCAAAGAAGCCTCAAGAGCTGAACACCAACCAACACTAGATTGTAGGAAATCTTTCCACTGCTGGTATCTGAGCAATAACATAAGTATTTTGACCAATAATAAACACCATTTATACATTGTGCACTAAGGACTACCCATAGTTCACTTACACTTATACTTTGATATAATTTTACACTTTCTTAAATGCAGGCTCAATTCTTCTCTTTACTTGTGCTTTTCTTTATCTGATTGGTTATGTGCCCATGTTATGTATCTAAGAGCATCACACAGAGCCAAAGTCCTGGTATGGAAACCATAAAATGAATGAATTACGAAATTCTGCTGTCAGAATGAAAGTATCGTTCATGCTTCACACAAAGTACCATACATTTTTCTGTGGTTTCTTTTACTGAGTGAGTTCAGGTAATACTGAGCAATTTTCTCTGCAGTAAGTCAGTGATTTTTGAGCAGTGTTTGGATTATTACAGGCCGTGTGTCCCTGTGGGAGTAGCAGGGGTGGGGGGAAAACAGCCAACTGTTCTTGGTGTTCAGCAAACACCCACGTCTCTGTTCAAATCTGGAGCAATCCAGATTGTGCCTCTTTGATGCAAATATTTAATTCAGAGAATTGAAATACAACTTCGCCATTTCTCACTGAGAGCGCTCACCAACAAAGCGACCTCCGTGTGTGAGCTGTGGTGAAAAACGCAGTGCGGTTGGTGCATCTCTGAAAATAGAAGTCATTTTTAAGGAAGAACATTTTAACTCAGATTCTCACACACACACACACACACACACACACACACACACACACACACACACACACACACACACACACACACCACTGAATGTTTTGACGGATTTTGAAGGAAGCTGATTGAAAATTAGGGAGGTGTACCCAATAAAGCAGACTCTTAGCATGCGTGTATGTGCTTAATTTTAAACAGCCATCAAGACATACCTCAGTTCCTATTCATTTGTAAGTTCACTAATGCATACACATATTCCCTCTAATGGACTACATGAGGCCAAACACACAGGTGACATTCAGATTCCCCTTGAGGTCAAGCCTTTCAGGTTACGTTGCAATTATGTTGTACTAAGTTGTGTAATAGCTCTCACTGTTGCTCTTGATGGTTGTACTTGATTAAATGTATGACAAAACCACAGATGTGCGTCAGTCAGGCCTATGGAAAAGTCCGATGCATAACTCAGTTTGAAGCCAACTCAAATATAGAAACATACAGACACACACACACTCTGATGTGCTTCATGCAGTCGCACCAGGCTACATCTTCATTAGCCACTCAGCTGTATAATTACCCCCTTTATCAGCCTTTGTTTTGAGAGAAGAAGCATTACCGATGGCAGTGTGTGGGGGTGTGTGTTTGCCTACATGATGTATATACTGTCAGTGTGTCTGTTGTAGAAGGCAAGTACAAAGTCATTTAAGCAAAGGGGGGACTAATTGCAGGTGTGGATGCCTGGTCTGACACTATGTGCACAAGAGAACCCTCAAAACACACCTGCTCCAACGGCACTTGCAGACAACGTGAATGCCTATGAGTGTGTATATTAATGAGTGCTAGTGTGTGTCATACCTAGGTTATGCCTTTTGCTCTTGGCATGTTCGTGGATGTGTTTTTTGGCAAAGCAGGCGAAGAAGACGCAGTAGAGGCAGGAGTGGAGTCTGTTCAGGTGGGCGCCGCACATGTGGCAGATACATGACTTGGCCTGGGGGAGTATTAAACACACAGAGAAATTGATTATCACAACTGTTGCACCAACAGACACACATTGACAACATCTGTATCTTTGGCTTATTTTATAAGGCACATCTGCTTAAAAATGCACATTCAAGAAACAGAAAACACAGCAAGGCTTTAAGCTGCACTTATAAATGTTTTTATGTTGGCAATGGATCAAAAGACAGCGTGTAAAGTGGAAGGTGTTACTTGCAGTGACAAACCCAGACAGAATTATCACCTAACTCTGCAGTTCAGCTCATCTCTATGAGGCGTTTTAGCATCTTTCAGCTCACTGTTTTGGGTTTCTGCCCCGCAACTTCAATGTTGTGGTTCTGTCTGGCCAAGGCCTGGCCAAGGCCTGATATTTCCCTCAAGAGTTGGTGGCGACCAAAGAGCCAGTAGACTTACATTCATGACATGAACTGAAATACAACTCAAAATGAACATTAACATTGCTTCATGAATAGGTAAATGTTTGTTAACCCTTCCACCAAAACATAACAAAGAAACTGTACTTTGAAATACGCATTCACCATCTATTAACAGCCATCTAACTGCAGCAAGGGTTTCTACATCACATGCATTTGACGGCAGGTCTGACATGTCTATGAAGGTTGTGGTGCAAATCCATGTTGTTATCATTGTCATATCTTTTCTTTGTACGAGGGTTTGTTTGTGAGAAAGGCTATGTTTGGCTATAAGTGGACGAACAGAAACTTAAAAACCTAAGAATATGCAACTTGTCTCTCATTTATATTTGATTCTTCCTTTTTTTTTTTTTTGCTGCTATAAAGACTGAAGAACCCACAGCGGTCATATAAGATTTATGCATTTAATGTGTAAACCTACATTTCAGCATATGATTATTAATGATTAATACATTCCTATACATTCTCTTTGATAGTCTTGTTGGGCAGATGAGGGAAGGGGGGATTGGGGGGGGGCACAACTGTGGATGGAGGTGACGATAGGAAAGGTTCAAAAGAATGCAGATGAGAAGCTGGCATACCAATGAGCCCGCATGAATATGAAGAGGTGAGAAGAAATGAGCAATGCCTAGGAGAAGAGACCGGAGAAAATACGAAAAGACAGGAGGGAGAAGAAAGAAGAAGGCGTGAGGACAAAGAAGAGAGGCAAAGACAAAAAGAGAAAAATCAAAGAGAAGATGACATTTGAAATTCTGCTGCCAATTTGATGTCACTGCACAAGGTTGATTTCAATGTCAAATTTTATGTTTGATGTGCTCACCATGTGTGATCCACTTCAGAGACACCTTCAAAAGACTTAAACATTCAGACTGGGACGGTTAATAGAAAGAAAGAAACTGAAGTGGAATAGGTTAGACTATTATTCTGTCTGACGGGGACTGCAGTGGTCAGAGGACTGAGAACTGAGCTGCAGTGCCACTCTGCAATGTCTAGTGCTGAACTCCAGCCCACCACTGCTGGCTGACAAAACCAAAGAAACAGTATAAAAACCCTTACTGCATGAAATGCTCCCAAATAAATGACATCAACATCTCTGTACTACAAAGCACAGAAAGCAAGGATTTTTTTCCCCCCAAAGAAACACTGCAAAACATATCAGTTACTGCAGTTCTGCTACACTGCCTTGTGACAGTAAAAAGGCTTTACCAAGAAAAGTGTAACCATTTCAAGTAGAACTAGGAGTCATTTTGATTATCTGCTTCTTATTTTCTCAGTTAATCCATTAAGCGTTTGGTCTATAAAATGTTACACAAAAGTGAAAAATGTTTATGACAATTCCCCTCAGCCTACAGTGATCTTCACAATGCTTGTTATGTATGACCATCAGCCTCAAACCAGAATCATATAAGATTTATTAGAAAAGAAAAAGCGAGCATAGCTGCTGATTCATTTTCAGTCAACTGATGTAACCTTAAAATTACATTTCAATTCTAATTTAAAAGATTTTGACGTTTTTCACCACTCTCATGTTTGCCTGTTAAATATGAAGCTACAGGAAGCTGTTGGTTAATCTGTACACAAACCAAAGACTAAGTTAAGTTTTTCCTTTATTAATCCCTCCTGGGGAAATTACTTCTCTGCATTTTACCCACACCAAGTGAACAAAACACACAAACAAGCATGCACATGCACTAGAGTTGGGGCAGGGGACTTCCCCTAGTGAGGAGCCCAGGGAGCTGGGGTATCGGTGGTGGGGGGGGGGTCATTAGTTTAAAACATGCTTCTCATATCTGCATTGTGCCTCACGTGATACAAGATGGAAAAAAAGAACACCAAGAAACACTGATTCTTATTCCAGTCACACTCACACACCTCCATGTGTAAGTGCTTATGCAGCACATGAATTATAAAAAGGCATCACTATGCAACAATCTCTCCTCACTCATCCTTCCAACTGTCAGAGTTACACTTCACATGTGTATGTCTCTAGTCCCTGAGGACATTGTATTAATGTAGGAATTTGTGTCTGCCTATCTATCAGCACATCTTTACATCCTTTACTGTCATGAGAGCAAGAGTCTGTGTTCATATATGGAGTAGCTATGGACATACAGTAGATCTGTTTATGCGCATTGGTCATGTGGTGGCTAATAGGCCATGTGCTAGCTTGTGGTCTTCCTAACACCCAAAGAACAGTCTGGGATCTGTTCATGTCATATTTCTCTGAGCGCTGCAGTTTCAGTGATAAGCCATCTGCTGGTAGGATGTTATGTGAGAAGAGCAGGAAGGGGTAATTGGCTGGAAAGGTCCTGGTTAGAGGTATAAGTCTAGACAGGTGAATTAAATGAATATTCCCTCCAAAGGTGTTACACCAAATACGGTATATTTCTGACAAATATAAGAAAAGAAGAGTAGGGAAAAGTCAATCACGTTCAAAGGCAGGGCGGACAACAACAAAATTAGCATCTCAGGGCTTTTCTCAATATTTCCTGCTGTGTACCTGCCATTATAACGAAACACCACCACCAAATCTGCATAACTGAATTAAACCCTGGATGTAAACCTGCCTGCCAAGAAACACACCATAAACAAACAAGGGCTGCATTTAGAGAGTATTTTAATTTTTAATTAATCTGATCATTATTTTCTCAATTAATTGTTTGGTCAATAAAATATCAAAAAAAAAAAAAAAAAAAAAAAAATTAGAAAACGTCCATCATTTCCCAGAGCCCAAAATAACATCTTAATACTGCTTGTTCTGTCCCACCAACAGTACAAACCCAAAGATGCAAAAAGCAAATCCTCACATTTGAGAAGATGGAAACAGCGTATGTTGTGTCTTGTGTCTTGTGTATTACAGCTCTGGGTTATAGTAATGGAATCTTTCAAAATGATTCCATTTTTGCGTTGTTGTACTGAGTGGAGGCAACAGCAGAAGCAGTGGGACCAGCTGACAGAAGTCAGCCTTAACAGGACTTAAAAGAAAAGTACTGCTGATTCTGCTACTAAGCTCTGAGACTGAATGAGACTGACTCACTGATTCTGCACATCTTTGGTCTTATTTCGTGGTTACTTGGTACATGTGTATGCACATGTACAACTTCTACTAAGAGTGTGCTATCCAACAAGGCTCACTGTTCTCCAGTGTCACCCAGATGTGATAAGACACTGATTAACATTGTAGCCGACCAAAATGTAGAGCCCTTGAATTCTCAAGGTGAGCGGATGCTCAAAACTCAATCTCTAAGAGTCGATCGTGACCATCTGAGGGCTGACATAAGAGCTAACAGTCAACATGGAGTGGAGAATGAAAGAACTGTCAACAAGTATTTTAAACAGCAGCACTTATATTAGATATTTCTGTTTAAAAATGATGGAGGGAAACAGTCTAATTTTACAAAGACGTAATGATTTTTTGAGGATAGTGTAAGAGAAGCTGCATTTGTCTCTGAAGCCCCTGACAGTCAACCAGAGTGGATAAATAGTGGGAGCAGCTAGCCTGAAATATCTGGTAAACCTGCCAACTCGCCCAGAGGCTAATCATGCATGATAAGTCCAGAGACTGCCTCCATATAAACACAGACAAATCAAAGAATGCGGTAGCACGCAGCTTTGACTGGAAAATGAATATATAACTTGTGGATCTGATGGAAATCATCAATCACCCTCCTTTTCACTCTGAAAAGATCTGTACATCTCCCATACGAGAAAAGAGAAGTATGTGGAATTTAAACACGACTGTCTGGTGTAAGGGTTTCCTGTGAGAGGCATGGTTGTATCTGAATGAAAAACCGAGACAGATCAATAAAAATATAGCGCCACAGGGAGGTAATACGCAGCAGGGATGTGAGCCCTTCTGCCAGCCTGGTCTTCTCTTCAGGGTAGGGTGGGGGCAGGGGCAGAGAACCAGGCAATTACAGCAGGAGGAGACCCTGCAAATATTTACAACATTTATTTCAGTGTACAAACCCCTCTGGATTACCAGCTCCCACTGATCCCATGCACATGACAGGGGACACAGGGCTGTCCCAGAGCCCCGCAGGATGCATGTAGACAGGAATGCAGGCAAGCTGCTCAATCACACACTGCAGATGCAAGCACAATATTCTAATACAGTGAATATCTGCTCTGTACCCACATGTTATATGAATCTTTGCAATTAACAGGTCTCAATAAAAGATGGTGTCTACAAGTAAGAGCACACGAACAGACACTGTACCCACGTGAAAGAGAGGCTGACTAGTGACACACACACACACACACACACACACACACACACACACACACACACACATCCTATTGATTTACCAGTTAAACCTTACTGTATTAGAATACGTTGGTGGGGAAAAGATTCATTTAAACCCAAGCGAGAAAATACCACCGTAATGCTGGCCTGCAGTCTGCTGGTGGAAGGAAGTGGATTCACTGCAGGCGCAGTGCCAATGCAAACAGATGCACATCAGCTCTCTAATCTATGATGCGGTCTCTAGCTTTGAAGCAGGCTTCTACGCTCGGCTGCGAGGTGTTTACTGGGTTATATGCTCTCAGTTTGCTTCGGTGACGGCTGTTCTGCAGCTGAGCCGAGCGTGTCAGGTGCTGAGGATGGCGTTTATACTAGTTCGAGCCCGATAACAAGGCGAAACCAGACCGAGCGTGGGTAGTATTAGACTGAGTGCAAACAGTAGTTTGGCATTCAGAGTGTCTGTCTGTGTTTCGGATGTTTGTGTTGTTTTGGAAGGGCGGGGAACTGTCCACGCACGCGACGCCAGCTCTCCCCCTCTCTCTCACACACACACACTGTCACACTCTCTCTCACACACACACACACACTCTACAGTCTCTGTCGTAGGTTTGGGTCCCGTCTAAGCACTCGTTTCCGCCTGTCACTTGTTACCTTTCGTTTTCTGGTCTCGGCTGAACCGCTCCACACGAAACACTGATAGATAACCCTCAGGTTCTGCTTCCAGTTGTCCACTTTGAAGCCACTGACATGGGGGCAGCCTGCGGGACTCATGGTAGTCACAGCATCCGGCTTTACGGTCCTCTTCGGCGATGAAACCTGTTCAAATCCCTCAACGCAGACCCAGTCCAAACGGGCTGGCTGGCTAGCTTGCCAGGTTCGTTATCCACCGATTGCTGCGTTCTGGCTAACTGGACATGTCCTGGTTGCAGTAACGGAGACACGCGCAGTAGCAAACATCAAGGCGAATTTTCAAATTTTCCTCAACTGGAAATGAAATATTATTTGTGCATTTAAATCAAGAACAGCTCCGTTATTGTAGTTCTTCACATTCGCTAAATTACATGTTAGCAAGCTGGCTAAAGTTGGTTAGCATTGGAATTTCAACAGTAGCTTACACAGTGAGTGTCGTCAAGACCCACCTCATTCATAGCAGTTGACCAATGAGGGGCCAGAGCTGCGCATGATTGGCGTGCGCCAACTTTCTTTTAGCGGTTAAGTCCCGCCTCTATTAAGTGGGTGCTGCGTTGTGATTGGTGCGATTTTCCCCCAAACCACATCCGTCTGTATGAGGACGTTCATTGGTTGAAGAGTGAATCAGCTTCACTGTATCAATCAAGAACGTTACAATGTGACAATCAGGAGTGGGTGGAAATTAAAATCTACATCACAGCACAACCAGAACCAAATGGATGAGTCTGACCACAAAGGCATGAAACCCACGACTATATTCTTGAACAATTTATTATTAACAGATCCACAATCGCAAAGCTCAAGCTCCCAAATGACATGACAGTTTGGTTTCATCTGTTGACTTCACCTCCTGTTATAACAAGCTGTCAAAACGGTTTTCTGTACAGTGCTCTAGCGACCTCTAGTGGATCCGACCTAAAAAACAAAACAAAAAAAAAAACAAACAAAAAAAACAAAAAAAGGGGGAAAAACAAAACAAAACAGTGCACCAGATTGTGAACGACTCCACTGTTGTGCCGAGTTTGGTCAAGGGCATGTACATGTGTACAGATTTGCTATCGATGATATCTACATTCTAACCAAAAGGAGTGAGAGGGAAACGATCATTGCAGTCTTTACAAATGTAGAATATGTCAGATTTATTCCTCTTCAGCCATTGATGTTTTACCTCATATGTAATGCCCTCGAGTTACGGCCATCATGCAGCAGAACCAAAACAAACAGTGATTTTATTCACACATGTATTTGGAACAAAGAAGTCCAGTTTTTATTATTGTGGTATCTGTTAATGTAGCAGTGGTGCTCCAACCTGAACATTGATAAATAAAACACTGACAAAATTGTAATCTTTTTTCCTTTTCTGTAAGGATCTTTTGTTATCCTTAAGACACTGTGAAGAAAGAATAACCAAATTTATCATCATTCCACACAATTAGATTTTCCTTGACCAATGTCCTTATGCAATAGAATGTTTGTTTGTTTTCCTCTTTTAAAAAAATCCAACTCATCCTGGGAAGAACGTGTTGGGTGGCTGCAGCGTTCTCTCCCTGTCCAAGGCCCCTCAGGAGTAACTTGATGTTTTGCTACCAACATCGTCCTCCTGCGATCCCATACTCTGAAAAGAAAAATCATGTCACATGTCGAAAATGTTACCTGTTAAGACAACAGACCCAACAACTGGCTGCAAACCGGTTTCTGCTACACCTCCATACACAATGGCTGGCTGCTTCATCTCTTGGAACTGAGCAGGGGCCACTTCCAGGAAGCAGGTTTAAAACTAAATTATTTGGATACCATAGCAGAGAAAAGAGGTAATCCATTTACATTAGTTCATATTCATGGTTTCATAATCTGAGCGAATTCCAGTTCCTTCTCAGAATTTTTTCCCATGTTATGGATTGTTATATATGCAGTGACATTTCTTTCATAACACCTAAATACCAAACTGTTTATTCTTTATTGTATTAAGTGTTTTTTTTTCCAGTTACCGCAACTAGCTACTCACAATGTTTTTGAACTGTACTGTGCTGTACCGTTTTTTTATGTAAAAATAAATACCTAAGATAAATGTATTTCATTCACATTTATTTATTTATTCTTATTCTTACATTTTCATTCATTCATTTCATTCTACTATTTTTCATTCATCATTCTACTAAATATAAATGCATCTCTGTACCATTAACTGCAAGAATGTAAATGTTCCAATAAGACATAAAAACACACATCAGGGCATTCATAAGGAAAAATGGAAGTGCAGAGCCCACCCATACATACATACAACAATTAACATATCTGATGCTGTTAGACATTGTCTCACCTTCTGCACAAATTGTGGGTTTACTGTGATTTCTTGATCCATAGACTTTAGTTTCTCATCCAGCTCTATACATTTCAACATCTGAAAGGAGAAAAATGACGTAACTTCACTTCACAAGTATCTGCTGATACCAAGGGATTTAAGATTATGATAAGAGTTCATGCAAAGCAAGATAACTCGGAGAACAGAGACGGGCATCCTCACCTCTTGGTCAATTTTGTGGAGCATTGCTGGGTTGTTGTATTTTTCTGGGTTGTCATGGAAGCAGACCATACCATCCTTTTGGTTAATGCTAGCGTAGATCTCACCATCTTCAATCTGCAAAGAAGCACAAAGTGGGACATGAGGAAACTCCAACATAAACTTCCCCGACTAATGCTAAATTGATTGAACAGATAACAGATAAAACAAGATATGGACATAAAAATGCAATCCCTCACTGTCTACTATCTGAGGAAGTACATTGGTGATATGTGGACTGGCTTTTCAAGCTTTCATGCTCTGGATCAACTCACCATGTGTAAGACGTATTTCTCTGCTTCCTGGGGGCCTGACAGCTGCACTCGACTCGCCATGTCTTGCAAAGACAGCGTCAGGAAGGTCTGTGGGAGACACATAAGAGAGATACATATATTTACACTAAAACAAAATGACCTGTTGACCCTCTGGATCATAGTAAAACAGTTTGTTGGCTGACTGAGAACAAGCAGCTGAGAAAAAGCATGTCATCAAAAGTCACCTGGACTCATAAGCACCGTGTTTATTGAATAGAGTTTTGGTAAGCTATCATCATGCAAGGTAACGGATTCGGGGGATAAACACATTTGACTCCTTTAATACAGTTTCCACGGTCATACCAGAAAGTATGAAAACCGGCCTAGAATTGTTTAATAAATGCATTTACTGACATTTCTATATATTGACAGCTGAAAATGGATGTTAAATAGACAGAAGGATTCATTTACATTAGGCCCACATATGAATTTCACATAACATCAGGGATCTGGAACAATAACAACGGAGATTTTCCAGGAAGTTTTCACTACAAACGCATACAAATATGTCTAAAACATCTAATGCAGTGCACCACAGTTGATGTGGAAGACTGAGACTCTTTCAGATACACTGCGCTCTTTTGCTTAACTGTGAGTGAATTCAGGCCATACACCCAGCCTGTGAAGTCTAAACTTAATCCTTCGCCCAAGTAATCTAATCACCAGCGTACAGCATGATTCAAAACCCCAGCCTCATCATGTGAAACACCGGTGGCTGGAAAATGTCCACTCATAGTGTCTTGTGAAGGCCATGCTGTGTGTCTTAATATAGAAGAAAAAGGCACACGCTCATATAACAGACACGCATGCACACACCCACCTTTGTTAGCCTCTGGATGTTCTTCTTGTAGAGGGAGGAGAGGCACTGTTTGACCAGGCCTGTGTTGTTGTCTCGTGTGAAGGTCTCACTGTGTTTATTGACCAGGCTGCGCAGCTCGGCCGGGTTGTTGGTGGTATAAACCTGAGCTAACTCGTGGTATGCGTTGCTCAGGGGCTGATGGTAGAAACAAAAGAGAAGAAAGGAAGAAAACACAAACAGCTAAATTAAAGATAAGCTACATGCACACATATTTACTGGTTGTCACAATGTGTTCACACTACAAAGCGAAACAATTACTGAATCACTGAAGTCCCTTCATTTCCTTTCAGAGCTGGATGGAAATTAGCTAATGCGTGGAAACTCAACAAGCCTTACAGCTAAAAAGTTGCCCACAGAGGAACTCCTCATGATCACCAACTGTCCCATTTCTGCATTTTTTTTGTTCCTGTTGTGATTTTATTTTATTTTATGAACAATAGCTTTGTCTATAAATACAAACTGCAGACCATTTAAATGGGTTTAAATGGGCAACATCAGAGACAAAAAAATCAGGTTACTTCTGTATATGTATTTTCTCTATGGTATCCAAATAATTTACTTCTGTATATATAAAATGTAAAAGGTATACAGAAAAAACAAAGCCCAAATGCTATTCATGTCGCTCGTTCCATGTATCCTTACCTTGATGAACCTCCCTACTATTTGTGAGGTGTATTTGGGCAGCTGTTGCACTTTGCCGTGGAGAATGAGTGACACCAGGATGTATTTCTTATAGGCTTCCAACATGATGTGGCTCACTGCCATGGCTGGAGTGGTTATTGCCTGAGGGGAAAATTTTAAAGAGAAACTGACAGTTTAATCCGTATACCAAATTCAAGAAGAATTACTTGGAAGTGGCAGTGGAAACCAATAAAAAAAAAAAAAAATCCAAGCATGTAGATACATAAGTGCCACTAAAACTCATGAAAGTACCTGTTCATAAAAATACAGTGCTCTTTCAAAGTTTTTGAGGCCCGTGTAGATCATGCCACCATAGTAGTAGTAACATAAAAAGTGCTTTGCGTCGTAGGCTCCATTCTCCTTACAGATGTCCATCATGTCCAGCTCCAAGAAGGGCAGGGCGGGCTTGAAGCACTTTGCTAACAAGCACAGCTGCAGGGAGACAGGCATGTGTGGTGAGGGTGACTGACAGGTTACACTAGACATGGTTAAACTGAGAAGGATGAAGTCAACTGACGGAGCTGCGACTAAGCTTGTCTTTGAATAATTGAACACAACCATTAAACAGCATATTCAGCAAGTGTGCACTTGGAAGGAAAAACAGACTGAAAACAAAAGGAGAACTTAGAATGTCTTACTTATAATCAACTAACAGATCACATTTGGTGGCTAAATGAAACGTGCAAAACATGGCATACAATCTTTTAGGATTACAGTGTTGATGAAGCAGGGGCAGTGACTCACCTGACACAGGTCTGCATGAACTGAGGTAAGTTGGTTTGTGTTCATCTGCATTTTGTCTATTGCCTGTTTTAGGACGACGACACCCCTCAATGGCTGCCAGAGAAGGAGAAAAGAGTAGGGGTTATTCAGCTGCAGCTTGCCTGAGACAGGCAAACACACTGAAAACGGTCTCGGCCTGCACCGCACTCTAAAATGCATTTAAATATTTAGATCAAGAAGAAAAAGAAACATACACAACTTGCTACTCTTGGGCACTGTACTGGCGATGGGATGACTCATTTGGGCCTTGTCTTGTAGGACAGTGTTGAATGGGATTTAAATTTAATCATTTCACTATCGTCACTGGGTAAACTGCTTTTGCAGCAAGGTGCAGAGAACATTTCACCCATTCACAAGCTATACTGTCAAGACACTGTGCAGTGTCCTTTAAAATATCATATATACATAATGGCCAAGTAGACAAGGACACGTCACAGAAACTAGAACATCATAGAAACCACAAAAACATCAACACTAACACACTTATTCAGGTGGAAGGAAGTGGGTGTTTCTTTGTTTTCTCTATTTGCCAACACAAACTGGGGTCATATGATTCTACTGCTGAAGTGCAGAGGAGCTGATATGGCATGTGCTTGTCAAGAACTGTTCAGAATTTGAAGGTGAGTGTGAGTATCCACTCACCAGGCACTTTATAAGGAACACCATACTTATACTGGGTAGTTCCTCCCTTTTCTCGCGTAACAGCCTCAGTTCTTTGTGGCACTGACTCCTCAAGATGTTGGAAACCTTCCTTTGAGATTCTGCTCCATGTTAACATGATTGCATCAAATCATTTCTGTAGATTTCCCATCTACACATTTGTGCTGCCAATCTCATGTTCTACCACACCCAAAGGTGTTCTATTGGATTCAGATCTAGTCACTGGGGAGTTTGACACGACTTTTGCTTTGTGACATGGAGCATTATCCTGCTGGACGTAGCCATTAGAGGATGGAAAACTGTGGCCATAAAGGGGTGAACATGGTCAGCAACAGCACTCAGACAGACTGTGGGATTTAAACCATGATTTGTTTGGTATTAAGGGCCCAAAGTTGGTGTTTTTTTTTTTTTTTGCTTCATTCTGAGTTAAACTCTAGAGGCTGCTGTGTGTGAAAACCCCAGGAGATCAGCAGTGTCCGAAACTCTCAAACCAACCTGTGTGACACCAACAATTACAATTACGATTTTTGACTCACAAACCAATGACAGACTGAATGAGGGGCAAAAGGCTAAATAAAGATAAAATGTAGAAACAGACATCAGTCTAAAATAAATAAATAAACCTTATTTGCACTCTGTATTTTCAACTGATATTTAAACTATTCAGTCTTCATTAGTAACCGCAGAATGCTGCAAAGGCTGCTGTGAGTCATGAAAGAAAACAAACTGTTTTGCACAAGCATGACAGCATGAGAAATTGCATCATCTATAAAGAAGTAGCCACTGAAGAAAATACATTTTCCTGTAAGGATGTGGAGAATCATGTGGAAAAAAAACATTTCACACAAAATCACCAAAATTATCAAACATCTATGGTGCGTACTGATTCACAGAGTTAAATTAATTAAAGCTCCCTTATGATATCGGACATTTCACACCCACCTAAGTTAGAATCAACAGTCTTACCTGTTTCCGCTCTACAAGGGCGTTTGTCAACTGGTGGCAGAGACCAGCAACTATGAGAGGAAACAGAAGGCAGGGAAACTGATGATTGACTGTTATAGACTGATTGGTGGTTGATTAAATGTGTACACTATATACTGCATCTACATTTGATGTAGTTCAGGCAACACAAACAAATTCCTGCAAAAATCGAGTTCATACATACAATGACAACACTGTATGTATGAACTATTATTGCTCTAAGTGCAAAGTCACCAGTATGTCAGTAAAAACATTATTACTTGGACTGTAATCGTTAAACTAACATCAAGAAATTAGCAGAAATAGAAAGTAGTTTACAGCCGCAGACACTGTTAAATCACTACACTACTAATACAATACAAATACACCCTGGCAATTGATATAACAGATACCATAACACTGTAACAAAATACAGTGGCTTCTTATTTTTAGTCAATACTGAAAAACATTTTTTACAGCAAATAGTCTGTACATGATATAAGGCCACAACTAATATAAGAACTTGCATGTGAAAAAGTGGGCATCATTTTCATACAACTTGGACTAGCTGAGCTGACAACAATGCATATTTTATTAGAAAGCAACTGAAAACCGGTACAATGTAGAAACAATTATCAGGAGACAAACATGCATCCTAGATGTCTAGGAGTGAGAGGTCTGTTTAGTCGGGACTTACAAGTGTCTGTTGCATATCTAATGTGCTCCCCATTGCAAGTACTGATGAAAAGCTGGACTTGGGAGAAGAGTGTCTCAAAGTCAGGGATGTTTGGCATGGAGAACTTCACAAATCTGGAACAAAAGAGAATGTGGTTAGCAAAAACCACACAGTAAGAAATCAAGACCCTGTTACAGGCCGCAATGCTTAACTGGTAACAGCAACAGTTTGTCATGTGGGATCGAAATTAAAATACATAATTGAATGGTTTAATTTTTTGGGTCATTTCCATGTTGTAACACCCCTCCCACTGTCTTGGAGGTTGTCCTGGCCTGGTCAGGGAATGTGACAATGTCCACGATATGCACACATGCTCAGTTTTTCCCATGTGGAGAAAAAGGGAACATGTCTTTGGCATGGAACAATATTAGTCAAAATCATGAGGTTTGAGTTGCACATGTGAACTAATACTGTCTAGTATAGGCATAATTAACGTTTGACAAAAACAAAAACAAAAAATACTTCATGCTGTATTTTTCCTAGTTGTGGGTTTTATGTATGTGCAACTGAACTGTGCAGCATGGGCATTTCTTGACTTTCTAAATAACAAGATATATTCACTTTTGTTGCTACTGTGTGTCCGTTTCATTTCTTAAATATTAGATGTTCATGCAACAGGTAGCCTGTAGCTGCTTGATGACTACATCCAATTTTATGCACTGCATGCAACAGGCAGCCTATAATGAAAAGCATAGTAATAATGAGAAGGAGGAAATAGTGCCCATTATATAACATACAAATGCCAGATTATATGTGATTTACTTGGCAACTTTTATTTTTAACATAAAAAATGAGCCTGCAACAAAGTTTTGCATCTCTGCATACTAACAATCTTTCTCCATAGCTCCACTACCTCTGCCCTATTCATGACAAAATGTACATTTCGACCTTCAGCAGACACAACAATAAAACCAATTTTTGGCCCAGTAAAAGAAAAAAAAAATGGAGCAGAAACAGGGAGCATAATCAATCCAGGGGTGTAAGGGAAAGCATAGGACGGGACAGAACTGAACACGTAAAATAAACAAAAAAAAACCCAAAAAGGCAGCCAACTTCGCTAAAGACTGAGTCATGGTGGCAAACCTGAAAAAAGTTAATGTAGAAGTAAGCTACTTACAGCACAGCCAGCACGCCCAGGGAGTGCTCCTGGATGTCCAAGGCCCCCAGCACCGTGTCCAGGTGGGACAGATTTTTGGCCAGCAGCTCCCCACTCTTGTTGATCAACTCACACAGCTGAGTCATCTGGCCTTGGGGGGCAAGGTGGAGGGCAAGAGAGCAGAGAAAAATGAAACCAATTTGAACCTTTTGGCATGCCTTTTAAATATGGAAAGTAATGTACCTCAAAATATTAAAGATTGTTTACATCACAATTCTAGATACAGATTACATTTTAGAATGTACTGTTTTTGGATAGGCCTGCTGTGTCCTAAATTAAATGTACAGGGATTTAATGACATCAACTTTCAACAGCATATTATTAATATTACATGCTTTAGCACACATGCACAAAGATGTAACTGCACTGGTTACCAAAACTACAGGAGCTATTATAACACTCGATCTATCCCACAATTGTAAATAATGAGGTTAAATTAATATAATCCATAAAGGAGATGAAGGCTATACTTTCTTTAAAGCATGCTGAGGCATTATCTTCTCTACGACTGCAGACAGGCTATTCTTTACAACTGTAAAGAACAAACTGACTTACAAAATGTTTATAACCATCGTGCTGCGGCTGAGTATTTAAATATAAATCGGCCGGTCAAGTGTCCTGTCAAGGCCTTGCAACAGAGGTAATGCAAGAGGGATTGACAGATGACTTTGAACCAATAATATTTGCTAATTCAGTTCGCCAGCCAATCACGTGGGGCAAAGGCGGGACTACCGGTAGGCAGTCCCCAGAAATTATTTTCTAGATCAAAAACAAAAAGTATGATTTTGACATTTTGTTTGACGAGCTACCTTGTTCGCGGTTATTCTTGGCGTCAGTGTGTGCTAAAGCATCTTCTGGTGATACTTTACAGAACTCTCGATGCCAGAGAAAGTCATTTTTGCGGTGTGTTTACATGATAAAGCAAAAAGGTGGCTCTGACCAGTTTGGCTGCCTAGCTATCGGCAAGGCACTGGATAGCATATGCTAGCTAACTAGCTAATACTTCCCACTCGAATAAGTTTAGCAACCCTACCTTGAGCGGAGAGCTGCCGCACATTGTTCACAAACTGCTCCAAGGCTGAAGCCATTATTTCCTGGGTCCAAAGTGGAGGTAATTTGCACTGTTTTTCATTCAAACGTCAGAAACAACTCCGTCCGGACTGAGACAGGGGGCCACACAGCCGCCACTGATGTGAAGCTATCGCGAGATCATGCGAGCAGAACAGACTGCAACGAGATTTACGAACCGATCGTTAGATTATTAAAGGGCCAGGTACATGATTTGCTGGTGTCATTCGTAACACAGTAGCTACAATTTTCATAATTCTTACTAGGAAATTTGTGCTTGCTTTGTATTACGGGAGTAAATGTTCCTATTTCAGATTACAGTGCCAGAAAAGGCTTTTCAGGGAAAAAGAAATACAGGAACTTACGTACAATTTAGAGGGTTTTGAGCAAAGATGTTTTAAGATGTAAGAGCTCCTGTATAACTGACTTCAGAGCATCCACTGATTATAAACGGAACACCAAAGATTTCTGTACTTCTAAAAACAAAATATAGTATTTATTTATTTGCAGGGGAAATACATCAAGAACTCAATTGTTATTGTTATATATTTCATATCTATCATTTCATCTACAGTCAATGGATCATTATGCGGTTTCACCTTGAGTAATTCCATCAGTCCAATCAACAATGTTAAGAAATGACTTTATCCATTCAAAATTGGCTAAAACTTGTCACATCTAGACAGAACTCACGTAATTAAATGCTTAAAGATGCAGCCTTTGTGGATATGTACTTCAACAAATGAAATGATCCATGTTTGCTACAACAACAACAACAACAACAACAACAACAATAATAATAATAGGTATTTTCCTTTTTAAATTTTAATACAGTAAAATTACAAATTGTGACTGTACATGGCTCTCGCTCAGGAGTGTAGAGGAGTGACCCATCTCGTTTCTGTAAAACATCTTTGCTGTGAACACGACTGTAGTACAGCCTGTTCTCGCTGCTGAGCGTCTCTCCCCTTGGTGCTGCAGTGCCAGTTGTTTACTTGTGGTTCCAGCCGTGGCTGCCGCAACAGTCACTGTCACAGATGCCGCGGGCTTGAGAACGGCCGCGGGTGGCTGCCGGGCAGTAAATACACACTGACAAACGATGCAAACTGCCCCCAGTACACTGTGGCCAGAGGCATGCCACATTTGACCTGCCCGCTGCTGTGCCGCTAGCCTGTCAGCTAAAGTTAACTACCGACCGCTAGCTCAGCCGCAGCTGACGGTCAGAGAGCCGTCCAGAATGATAAAGTTAAGCCAGCAGTTACACAAAACGTCACGAAAAGACGAATAACAACACCAGCCAGTGCTAACTGCTGAAAACGACACGGTTTAACAGCCGCAGTATTTGGAAAACTTCTCGACTCTCATGCGGACTTTACCAACAGTTTCCACTCGCCGCTTGGACAGGGTTAACGGTAGTATCATTAGCCGGCGCTGCTGCAACCGCCCAGTCAACAAACAGCTATGTTGCTGTCCAGCACAACACGCCTACTCGGAAGAGGGAAAACTTTGCTCCGTGATCCGTTTAAGAGGATTTGCGGAAACATGTCGTCCACCTCTCTCTCGGGTAAAAGACTGCGGGTTCTGGTTGACATGGACGGGGTCCTGGCGGACTTCGAGGGGGGGTTCTTGAAGAAGTACCGAGCCAGGTACCCGGAGGATCCCTACATCTCCTTGGATGACAGGAGGGGGTTTTGGGTGTCAACGCAGTATGGGCAGCTGAGGAGCGACCTGTGTGTAAGTGGCAGAATCATCAGTGAAAAAAGAATATTCATGCATTTTATTCCTGGCACTTTAATTGTCATCATGTCTTTTCCAGTTAATGCTATTGCTTATCACATGACATGCAATATGTCCCCACTGTCCTCAGTTCCTCATTGTTTTGCCACTCTGAAGACATTTATCTGACTGACCTTGAAAAAGCTGACTTTTGGACCTTTCTCCTTCAGAGCACATGCACACTCACGTGGATACACATCCATCCACCTAATCAATGTACAGTGATCAGTGATAAGCTGTATGCAAATGTGTGTGTGTGCTTTGACTGCAGGACAAAGCCATCAGTATCTGGGAGTCCAAAAACTTCTTCATGGAGTTGGAGCCCCTGCCGGGAGGAGTGGAGGCGGTCAGGGAGATGGCCAAGATGGATAAGTATGTCTTGAAGATGCAGTTATTACAAGTTAACTTCTGTCTATATACACTGCAGTTATCTGAAATTATGGGGTTTTGTATAATGTAGTACATCTGGAACAAACCCAAGTGTGAATTTCATACTGTTACTATGAGGGGGCTTATCTCTTAACCTCTGTGGCCTCTTAAAGGTCCAAGAGGCCGCAGTTAATTTGTCATTATCTTTAAGAGTTAAATTTGTATAGTTTGGGTTAGGGTTATCACTGCTACTGATGGCCACTTCTCCCTGGAATTGTGTGTGTGGTGTTAGCTTGCAAAAGCTGACTGATATTTATCAACTTGTCGCATGTTGTAAATAAGTTGTGGAAGCATGAAGAGAAGTGCCACACACAAACTGACCTCTAAGTAACCTTATTACTTTACAGAAAATTCACTTTTTTTTCTAAACTGTAGTGATGGGTGGATGAATCCTGGTGAAGCTTTGGGGCTTTCCTTCTATTTGTGCTCACAAAAGATTCAAGTTCTGGGGCTTCAAATGTAGCAGTACAGTGACATCTAGTTGTTTGCACAGCTTATAGCACAGAATGAAGCTGAAACTCTCACTGATTTGAATAGTTTTAGGCTCATATGCAGTAAAAATCTAAATAGCCTGTGTGTTATTATTAAATCGTTTGTTTAGTAGTGTTGCAATGCAGATGTAGATGTTTTTCAATAAACAATTAATAAATCTATTGTTCAAAAAGCCAAGATATCAGATATTTTTGTCGACATAAATAATATTAATGTACTTTACTGGTATAGTTTAGGCCCAGTTGGTTCATGTGTTTTAACCTCATGGTTGATATTTATGTAACATTTCATATCAGTCACTATGTGATATGGTTGGAGAATGATACCAATGAAATAACCCTATTACATTTATGACATTATTACTTGGTATTGGGTTGATTCTCCTTTCTTCCTATCTCACTGACGTGCCTTTGTTTGACACAAGCTCCAACACGATGTATTGGAACAGTGTGCTTCACAGGAGTGAAACAAGTCTTGGAGTTTCAGTATCATCTACCCATCTCTACTAGATTATGAAAATGGTAAAAGATCAGTGCTGTACACCATTCATACTGTGTGATGTAGCTCCTGTCCATCATGCAGTCATAAATGTTGCTCTGTTCACGATGATGCATTTTTCTACTTGGGACGCACCGATATGGAATCTCTGGGTTTATAGTGGTCACCAGCTGTGATTCCCTGTAAAACCAGCCACTTACTTTGATGAAAGTGTCATATAAGCAGCATCTATAGTGACAAGGACCTCTTTGATGATAGTTTATTCACATGTAATCTCTGTCAACATGAAGACGGCTGCAATTGCCATTTCTGGTTACATTCTCAAAAGCACACAATACAGTGGAATACTGTCGCGGTTATGAAACCGTGTGTTTACATTTCCTCCCCTGGTGGATATGAATGGGTTTCTTCAGGCACAGTGAACCTGTTTTCTTCTCAGGGAAATCTACCATATGGTGTAATCTAATATCTTTCACTTTTGTTTTCTACGTTTTTTGTTATCTACAGCTGCCTGGTGGCCATGTTATAGTTATTAATTCCAGTTATAAATATCCAGCATGGCTGTCGGGTATCAGCAGGTAAAACGTAAGAATGTTTTTGTTTTTAATTTTATCCCTGTCTGATTGTGTTGTTTCTCCTTCTGTCTGCAGCACAGATGTCTTTATTTGCACCAGCCCTATAAAGCATTATAAACACTGCCCATATGAGAAGGTAGGCCCTCTGCCAATCAACAGCATCTATTCTGTTCCCTCTGGAAATGATTACTGTGTTTCCTTCTTCTAATGAGATCTCATCTTCTGTGTGCATGTGCGTGTGTTTGTCCAGTATGCTTGGGTGGAGAAGCACTTGGGCCATGACTTTCTGGAGCAGGTCATCCTGACCAGGGACAAGACATTAATCACTGGAGACATACTCATCGATGACAAGCCTGACATTCTAGGTGAGAACTGTATACATGTTTATGTCTTAATCTTGTCACAATAACAAAAATTGCTTATGAAAATTCAGTTCCCAGAACAACAACTGATCATTCACTATTGCTTTTCCTGTGGTAATTTTCTGACACATATTCAGTTTACAATAATAACACTGGCAGATTAACAACTCAAAAATTATTAGGGAATTCAGAATACTGCCGGTCCAAAGTTTTAAAACACTCCAATTTATCCAGATTTTATTTAAATGTCAGCATTTGAACTTTGCACCTTAAATGGTGCAAAATTAAACAGTAAACTGATCAAGGTCACAAAAAATGAAAAATCATGAACATTTCATAGAAAACAGAACTACCCAATGTGTTTGGAAAACCTAACATTATCCCACATAACATTGGTTGGGGTTGCTGCAGTGTAAATGTGTCCACATATGGTAAAGAAGAGGACAGAGCTGCTAAAGTTAGCCTAAACACACACAGTGGGGGGATACTACACAAACAAATGTGCTCGTTGGCCTTAGATGCTCCTACTGTAGCAGGTCAAGCTAGTTAGCCAGACACACAAAAGTTTGCAGCTTACGTAAGCAGAGCAGATAAACATGTGAGTTTTGGTTTTGTAAAGGCTAAAAAACACCACCCTCTCCTACCAAACTTACTACAGACCCATGTACACTGCTGTATCATGTGGAGAAATCCCATGTGGACTATCCGACAAAAAACGGTAGTGACATAACATGATCAAAATGTAAATGTGTTTATATGAATAACGTGAAAATGTACAGCATGTAGAATTCATGAGCAAAAGTAGACGAATGCTAAAAAACAGAAGTAAAATCGTAAAGGACGAGGATCACATAATCCTGTTTGTGTTATTTCATGTGGGTGTTTGCAGTTATTTGCATACTGTACATCACCTTCAGTGGTTCATTTGCACCATATGAAACAGTCTGTACAGCATTATAACACCCTATGTCCTTAAACTTAGACAAAGGGAAACTCACCAAACACCTTTACTTTAATGGAAAAAATGGAAGAAACCTCAGGAAGAGCAGGACAGACAGACAAGCAATAGATGTCCTGTGTACAGAACAGCAGGTTAACAGTAAGGACAGACAGGATGACAACATTATAGACTGTAAAGATTAATGAAGAATACGATCTAAGAGGACATTGAACGACATTCAGGTGCTGCCAACAGATAGGACCTGAGGCACACAACCTCCTCTCCACCATTAAGACGTGGAAAGAGGACAGACCACACACACACATATAGGAGGCAAAACTACACACATCATTCAAATACGTGTGTGTACCGTTTGAATATGCGTGGTTGTCAGTTACCTAATGTGTGTGCCTAACGTGTCCTGATCAGGCGTGGAGCCCAAACCAACGTGGGAGCACATCCTGTTTACCGCCTGCCACAACAAGCATCTATCCATCAGCCCCTCCCAGAAACGTCTCCTGTCGTGGTCAGACGACTGGAGGGCCATCCTGGACAGCAAGAGGCAGTGAGGATCTCATACGCACAAGAGTCTCAGTGGCCTGGCTTCCTGGTGAGTGGAAGCTTCTGGGCATCACCGCCGCATTACCAACATCATCACCACACCGGTGGGTGTCGTGGGTGTCAGAGGGGTCGCTGTCTTGCAGAGGCACTGCCAGAATTCTGAAAAAGGAGGATAAAATGGAGATCAGATGTTTAACACAAAGCAGGCACTCTGTTGCACTCTGTTGGGAGATGACATTCACTTTTTTGGACCACAAGGGGGTAGTATAAGACTGAGCGTGAAGTCGCGTTGACAACGGAATTTCCAAGTCTTTCACTGAAACAACTGTGACAGCAAAACAAATGAACACAAGGACAAAATTATTCACAATGGATACACGGTCCGTCAAAAAGAGCAGACTGAACTTGTAGTCAGCTGCTCTCTGTCTGCATCCTGTATGTTTATATCTATGAGTTCTCACTGTGGACATTTCCCGTTGAACATCAAACAAATCTGAACCACTGGAGCGTTTCATCTGTGATCTTCTTCACAAAAGGCTTATCTGTAGTTCTCAGTACTGTGTTACATTAATGAGTCAGTGGACCGTGGTTCACTCACAACAACAGGGCACTCCACTACACACTGAAAAAAAAAAGACAAAAATAATCACCATGAGTCGTAGGCACTGACGTTTATGTGCAATACATAAACATAGGAAAGTGACCTGGACTTACCAACACTGTAACTGTTTTCTTAGCTCACTATTTTGCATGTACTTTTTGGTAGTGTACCACACTACTGTCAACAATGTAAATGCAAGCATATACATACAGATACCTCTCAAGGTTTTTAAAGAGCTCATATGGGTAATATATATTGGTGCTTTTTTTTTTTTTAAACCTGTTTCCTTTATGTTTCACAATGATCTATGCATCTTAATTAATAGACAGATGAGGAAAAAATATTAGTTAAAGCCTGAGAATTGCACACATACACATGCATGTTGCCAAAACCATCACTACACTGAAAAATGTGTAATGTTTAAGAAATACAAAAAAAAGGAAAAGGTGATGCTTATTGAAAAAAATTAACAAAGGACATGATTTATATTGTTAGATGCTTTTTGTTTTTATATGCTCTACTTTCACACAGCCAGTCAAACATCAGTACATATACTTGTCAGTGTATGTCAAAAGCCACCACCCAGCCCTGGCATCTGTTAGAAGTCCTACTCTTCACTACACTTGTGTAAGTCATGGTCTTGATCTTTGGCATTTTCAGACCCGGGTTTTTCTTATTTATATTTTCTCCTTTTAGCTTGTTTACATAAGCACATTACATCAGATATAAACTAAGTTATTGGTTTCAGAAACCCGTGACTGGCAGAGTACCTCCACAACACAATGAAATCTTTTGTGAACTGAAAATACATATTGATAACATACAGTTTATCCACATTTTTATGCAGAGTCACATGAGCCACAAAACTCTATTTGTCTGTTTCAGCCATGTACTGCAAAACTCCTCATCCCTAGCTTCTCTCTGAGGTGTTGAAAATAAGTTTGTCTCGTTCAAGATGTTCTGCTGGGTGTCACTTCAGACATACTGTATTTTGGCTATTTCTGTCAGGCCAGTTTTGATTTTGCCTGTTGCTGCTAATGTGCTTTTTAGGAACAAAGCAGTGGATCCTGAACATGTGTAATGGAAGATGTACTGAGTGCTGAATGCTGTGTTGTTGTGCCTAGTTCAATGTACAAATTCAAACATACTTATTTCTGTCCGTGGGATGTAATACTGTGTTTTGTTCCACCTCACTTAAAACACGCACAAAGAAATGAATAACAGGAGGGCCAACTCACTTTTAATGGTCTTCTTTTTTTTGCATACAATTAAAGGTGTACTTTATTTTATTTTATTTGTTTTTACACTTGGTTCATTTAGGTTCACACTGAAAAAAAAAAAATCACACAAACTCACAAAAAGCTTTTGTTGAAAGTTTGGAAAATTCTCCACCCTTGTGGTTTTAAATTCTTGCAGTGTGGGAAAGTTTAACTAAACATGGTGAACATGCTTCTTTGTGCTCTTTGTTGTAATTTCCTCTCTCTGCCGATCAGTTCAGAAGACATAAGGAAACGGCTGAATATGACTTCTACTCATCTGCTGAATGTCATGTCATCATCTGCCGCTTATCTGGGTCTGGGCAACTGCTGCCCAGTCCACAATGCACCAAAGTGCTAGTGAGCCCATTGGAGTCAGTGCTGCTCAGAGTGGGGCTCAAACCCACAAACCTCAGAGATTGAGTCTCAAGCTCTACCAACTGAGCTAACCAGGCAGCCTACTCAAATGTTTAATTCTTTAAAAATATATCTTTAACACTGCAAATACTACTGTGCACTCTCTATATGCTCAACATAGATTAAATAAATAAATAAATAAATAATTGTGCATTTTCAGTTACAAGATCGACTGACTGATAATACTGGCATCCAATCTGAAGCTATCTTTACTAAACCAAGCTGCCCTAACCCTGAACACTTTCCAGCACATATACATCTTACATTACATTGATTCATATCAGTTGGAGTCTGTTTGACAACAAGACAGCAAAGTGCTCAAGCTAATGCTTTTTTGACTTTCACCACCAACTAAAATTACTTTTAATTTATTCCAGCTGTGAGCAGTTCCTCCATGTCCTCTGTGCATTGTGCCAGGATTGTGTTTCAACAGCACAATGAAAAATCAGTCACTCATAACACTGATATTGAGGATAGGAAACGTTCAGATGATGAGGGCTACTGTAAGTGTAGGCACAGTGTCAGCAAAGTGGAGGTGTTTAGAGTCTTTGTGTAACAGGGTGGAATATAACCTGAAAGTCTTAATGGAGTTTTGCTGACCTATTTAATTTCAACCAGGTACAGTATGATGGCACAAAACACAAACAGTGAGTAAAGACCTGTTTGGACAAGGTTAGCTTTCAGCACAGAGTGGGTAAAAGGATCTACAATCTGAAATGTTAATGGATGACAAACCTGTTTGATTACAAAATGAGCGTGTGCTTCCTCTGCCGTCATCACACCAAAAATATACCATGCCTCCTGTGTAACTTCTCAGTCAGTAACAATACAGTAGCAACCCCACATCACTGAAATAGGACAGGCAACAGGGAAACTGGTTAGGATTCCATTTTCCTGAGGTCTTATTTTTTCTGTATTTGACGTTTTCCAAAAATGTACAGTAGATTTCAAAAGAGCAAAAATAACAGTCAGGCTCATGTAATGACGCTACCTCACTTTAGCCTGCAAAACAAATTACGGCCTGTAAAGCAAAAATATGGTACAACTTGAGTGTGAGTGTATGGTCATGTGTCTTTTTGTGTTTGTATGTCAATTAAAAAGTTTTCTGTCATCACCCAGAAACCCACACAGTGACTCATTTCCACCCACAATACCAGCTCAGTATAGAATAATGATTTGTGTTCGGTCTCTTGCTCTCTGGCTCTACAGCCAGACTCAGCAATACCCATTTTTCTTCTGTATGTGTCATTTTACCTGGGGGCAAAACAGTGTGTCGTGCTGACATGGTGGTGTTTGGTTTTTCTACATCAAACAAACAGAAAAAAGCCCCTACTGTCACTCCTCTTGACCCTTATTGCTTTCAGAGCTGCAGAAATACTATGTGACACTATTTCTGCTAAGGCTTGACTCGTGACACGGATATTTAGAGTAAAGCCACCATTTGTGGATATTTAGTGCAGATGTTCATCATTCTTAAATTCCAAGGATTCAGTTTTAATCTTGTCAAAGCTGAGATGCCTTCTGACAGTAAAAACCCTTTATCAATAGCACCCACTGTTAGTGTGAAAGTTTGGATTGGTGCAGCCTTAAACATAATTTGAGATGGGTGCAAAGAACACAGTAAAAGTAAACAAATTGGGTTTCACGTCAGGAGCAGTTCTAATCAAAAATCTGTATGGAGATTTGGAATAGAGAGTACAGCCTTGTGTAGACTGCACTGCGCTGACCTTACAGGGCAATTGCGTCAGAGTCCTAAGGAAATCCCAAAAGAGCAGTAAAACTGGAACCTTAAGACAGAGAGATAGGGCTTATGGGAGTGTAGTCATATTAAACATATGAAGTAAATACACTGTACAGGACAACGTGTATTGTTTGTGCTGTGGAGATATAATGTACAAGATATCCACACTGGGAGAGAGAGGGGGGCTCAGAGTCAGCGGTTAGTCAGTTTTATGGTAAACCACGTGCTGCTGATGATGAATGTTAATAATTACAGAGTGACATTCTCCGTGGAATCTTCCAGGGTTCTGTTCAGAGGAACATCTCTCAGTGTGTTTGTTTGTGCATGTGCCAGTGATTTATTCCTATAGAAAGTACATTCCTAGGAGGAGAACACTGCAAATGCATGACCAGAAAAAGTACAGGAAGTGCGATCAAGCACATAAAACAGAGGGAACAGGTCAGGTGGAGCTTTTCCTGTTTGCTGAGTTGTTTTTGTTCCTTCCGTCACAAACCCTTGATCACCCCCCCCCCCTTTATCTCATACACTGTGTTATCATCTCTGTCTGTTTGGATTGTTCTCCTTCCGTTTGCCTAATTACTTTACAGCCGAGAAGGAAAGAGACAAGCTTGGAGTGTGTTACAAAATCTTAACCAGATCATCTGCACATCACAAAAAAAACAGAAAGTCTGGTTTTACAGCCTGCCAAATGCTTTTTTTTTCAGTTAGAAGTTAAAGTGTAGCTAAGTTCCCACATGTAAATTTACACTTTTGTTTATTAAAATTACTCATAAAAATGTGAAGATCACACCACAGATTTTGAAGTGTGGGTAATATTTTGATGATGACACAATTTGCTGCTTTTTTATAATAAATTATTTTATATAATAATGTAATGAAAACGGGAACGAGGTCGCTCTTAGTGATGAGCACTCAGACATTTACCATCTGAATCTGCAGCTCCCCTCAGCTTTAGCGTCATAGTGAGTTTCAGCTGATTGTTCAACTGTCCGGTTCGAAAATGTAAAAAAAACAGTACTGAAAACAAGAAACAAGGACTGCTTCATGGCTGCTAGACCCACATCAGTAGCCCCCAACCAGCTAAAGCACAGCAAATGTTTTCAACACCAATAAAAACCTGTGTCAAGGAAGACCTTGAACACTAATCCCAGACAGATCAACTGATATATACACATGTGCTATGTAGCCAGCAGTATTTTCCACTGACAGTCGCTGACTACAGTTTTATACGTCTAAAAGAAAAGCTGTGTGTGCTTGCACTGCTCTGCGTTCCATATGTGTGTATGACTGTGTGCACGTGCGTATGATTCCCTTTCTGCTTGTGCATGCGAAATATCCCAGATGCTGGCATGTAATATCTGAGTCAATAGATGGCATGTTTTTGCTAGTGCAACATTGAATGAATCACCCGCAGGCAGCGTTCTGTCAGTCTGTTGCTGTGGGTTATTGTCATCTGTCTGTCGGTTTGTCTGTCTGTGTCTGTGCATCAGTCTTCTATCCATCCCTCCGTGTGGCTGAAGGAACAGGACACACAACACTGCAAGTAATTATTGAAAAAAAAAAAAAAACAGAAACCTGCACTTACATACAGTACAGTCACACTGATAAGCTTTATTTTATGGTATCTGATTTTGCCCCTCAGTCTTTCTACTGTACATTCTGTTTACTACATGTACAGGTTTTGATTTACCTTGAATCAGAGTTGTTTATGTTTCCATTTCTCCTATGGCGAGTCATTAAGTGTTTCTGAAAAATTGTTTATTTAGTCCTGTTTCTTTATTTTTGATCTTTACACATGCTTTTGTATAGTTTTTGCAAATAAAAGCATACCCAGCCTAAAAGCTGTTTTGACAGGTGTATGGTAAAGTGCTTCCTGAGCGTGAGTGCCAGCCTCGCAGGGTGACTGTCGAACAGGGAGATCTGATGGGAAGCCAGCTGAATGTGGAGGTAGACACTATATAATGTGGGTTATAGGCACGCTATCAGGGTTACTGACTATTGCGAAGATAGCATTGAGAGACTTTTTATAACTGGAATGTATGTAGTTGGGAGATTGGCAACAAAATCACATTCCCAGCAGCCTACATATTTTACAGTGCTCAGATTAAACACTTGAGCATGCAGTCTGTGGAACCACTATAAGAAATGCGATTAATCTTATTTGTTGGTTGCTGTGCAGGCTTCTACAGAGATGATTTTTGGATTTTATAGAAACATGTTTCAACCGTTAAAGAGCCCTTGACCGATTTAGCATTGCACTCCTGTAACACTGTCAGACTTTTTTATTCCATGCACTCTTCTTCCTGACCAGTATTATGTTTTTAAGAGGGGCTGACTAACCAACACTGCCATTTTCTGATCCCTTTTAGCACTATTTACTATTCATAAATCTAATATTGGGCCAAGTTTTTTTTTTTTTTTTTGGCTGGAAGCAGTGTAAGGTAACAATGCTGCTTAAAACACAGAGGCTGAACTAAAACAGTAAAGTTATGGGTTGAAAAACCAAAACAATGAGCTTAAAGATGCTAAAAGTTCTGTAGAGCTTAAAGGACCTGCAGAGCTGGGTGACAATTCTCAGTGAGTCTGTCACTATCAACGTTGCTTTTCACAGTACACACAGTCCTTTGATCAATTCTTAAAGCAAACATGTTGATTACAGCAGCTTTAATTTGTAAGATGACAAATAGTGCAATGTACTAAAAAACCCTGTCTTTTTCTACAGTATCAGTCTTCAGCAGAGGGAGACCTCCATCAAGAGAAAAATACATCCGAGTTTCTCACTATTTGCAGCCTTAGGAGACCAGAATGAAGTGCATCTGTAAGTCATGTTGTGTTCAGTTGATGATTCACTTTCTCAGTAGGAAAACATCACATTTGATCGTCTCAGCATTAACACTTGTTAGCTGTGCGTCGTCAAGGAATTCTGAGAAATGGTGTAAACCGCAAACGTGATACAGAATGAGGCTGCTGTTAAGAAACCATTAATGCACTTCAAGCTTACAAAAGACGTCATTCAGACTTCAAGACTTCAAGACTTCAATTTCTTTTCAGAGGAAGACTGAAATTGGCATTAAACATCTGAGTTGAACAACCTGTTAATCAAATACAGATTTGAATTTGAAGCAGAAGGAACACTGACCACTGCCTCACACTTATTCACATAATAACTGAGTGTGATTAAGTCCTATTCTGCTGAAGATCCCAGGAAATGTAATTCACTTCCAAGTAAGGCCTAATGATTTCTGCAGAAAAGAGAAAAAATGTGCAGGGGAAATAGATTGGTATGTGAGCCAGAGATTGAGTTAAATATTATGGCTTAGCAGAAGAAGTTAAACATAGTTCGAAAGTAATATTGTTTTACGCACAATGTCAATTAATAAAAGAAAGAAAAGTCTGGCTGCATGTCAGCTGGGCTGATGAGTTGTGTGCAGAGCACAGTTGATTATGATTAATTTCCTATGTGTTCCGTCAGATTGGGCAGGACAGCATGCCTTGCGTGTGTTTGATTATACCTGCTTTCATGTACCGTGTGTGTGTGTTGGGGGGGGTGGAAAGGAAAAGCTGGTAAATTTCCACAGCGGTGGACCAGACCACCACATCACTCTGCCATCCATCTTCGCAGAAGAACAGATATGGCTGTTAATATACTGATGGCTGTAGAGGTAACATCTCTTTATGGTGCTGCTTCATTTCCAGGCACAAGGCTGAACTGGAAAATGTTCACATTAGGCTGCTCACGTCACACATAAACACACTCGCGTTCATCCCATCCCGTTGCTTATTAGGTTTTGGTATCTGACAGTGCTCTCTGTGGTAACATGTTAACCTTATTACATCTGACACATAATCGCCAAACACACGTACTCACTTATAAACACATTCATAGACTTGCATACGTAACCAGCAACTAGTACAATGTACAAACAATATTGAACATGCTAGTCTTTTGTACTGTCTCTTTCCCAAAATAAAGAGCACGTTTCCTATGAAATCCTTCACTTCCTGTCATACATCACTCACCCCGCAGTGTTCCCTCACATGTATTTCCCTCAAATTCTTGAGGATAGATAGCTTTTAAAAATAGCACACAGGCTGCTCCCCAGGAAATGGTAATGATGAACAGGGAGGGAGAGAAATATTAGACATATATCTGCATTTTAATCAGTTGTACTCTAAAGCAGCAACTTCTGTAAGTTTGATTTTAAAGATGCATTACTTTTTTTTTTGAGCATTTGGGGTCAATGGAGCAAAATTAAAACAATTTCTCTTTATAAAGTTTTTATGGCTAATGTCTTATTTACTTATTTAAATACCTAGCAGACACAGAGCAACATCACCATTCACATGGAGTGATGATTCTGTTCACATGCATGTCTGCTGTCTGCTGTCTTTAAACTTGCTGCAGCTCTTTGCTAGTTTTATCTGTCTGCCTCTTTGGAGCAGGGCAAGTAGTAACAGCTGTTGAATGCAGCTGGGTACTTTGCATGTCCAACAGGTAAATCAATATGCAATAATAAAACTTGGTAGGTCACTATTACTGATGTATGAAAAACAGGAATCTGATTTTGTATCTGTTTTGATCCCCATATTACATTCAAAGAATGACTGTGTGCTGCTATAAATATTTAACATTTCTGGATGTATGACTTGATTATTGAGCTGCTGAGTGGTGGCATTTCATAAGCTGTATTCTCCATGATGCAACAGGCTGTTTTAATATCAGTGGGTTTAGTTTGCTTCCATGTGGTCATTTTCAAGGGGCTGAAGTTTTCCAATGAATACAAGGGGATAAATAAAGCAGCGAGCTTAGAGGCAAAGGAGACTCTGAGTACGCGGTGCAGGAGCTGTGGAAATAGAAGATGACGCAAACAACACAGTGCGCATTAATATCTGTGTGTATATGTGTGTGTGTGGTCTGAGAAGAGGAAGGATAGAGAAAGAAAGCTCTGTGTTTGTCCGCTACACAGATTGCCTCACAAAGTCCCTCTCCAGTGTGTGATGAGTGTACTGTGTGTGTGTGTGTGTGTGTGTGTGTGTGTGTGTGTGTGTGTGTGTGTGTGTGTGTGTGTGTGTGTGT
>JBBMJY010000014.1:3952451-3993967 GCA_037833715.1 Toxotes lorentzi
ACACACACACACACACACACACACACACACACACACACACACACACACACACACACACACACACACACAAACATTCTCAAACTCATATCATAAGGGCCTTTGATGAAAGCGCCTTATGTCATCGGTAATTGAATCTTCACTCCTGTGTCGTCTGCTCCGATCTAAAGCCTTTGGAGGAGCAGATTATTCTTGCACGCAAGACACTCAAATCATCTGTTTCTGATAAAAAAGCTCCTTGTCATACAAGCCCCATTTTCACGGCCCCGCGGCTCTGTTGCTACCGATCCAAGAACAACCCGCCATGAAAATCCTGCAGGAGCAGCGGAGAATGCCGAGTTACGTAGGCAAGCAAGTTCCGGAAAAAACAAAAAAAAAGGTGTGTCTGCCTGAAAAAAACAACCAGAACCTGAGAGTCTTTACAACACCTGAACAGGTCAAATCATTGCATTGATAGTTGTTTGCATGATAGCCTGGCAGGTGTTTTTTGACTCATGCTAATAATTTAGTTATTAATTCTCTTTACTCTACTCAAAGCTGCTATAATCAGTGTATACGTGATGAATCTATAGATAATTATCACCTGAATTTGCAGCTTTACAGAGCTTTATAATGACTTTTAGCTCATTCTTTAGCAGCTTCAAGGTTTTGGTTCACTCTTACCACTGTCAGAGCCTCATTTTCAGATGCAGCAGGCAGATGTTTTCAAGAAAAAAAAACAAACAAAAAAAAACCTACTGCACACCACCCGCAGTTTTAATAGTCTTTAAACTTATGTGTGATTTCACAAGTTTGCATTTTTTTTGTCGTGAGACTTGCATCTTGAAATCTCCAGGAAATCTATTAGTGCGGTGTGCTTTAAACATTTCATTCAGTTCCTCTTAGATTTTTACTTATAGTTTATCCAGCACCTATAGGATGTATACGTAAGGCTAGAAACTGCGATGCTATCAGTCTGCACCCAGTAGATAATCTCCACTCACTGTTTTCCTCGCTTGTCTCTGAAACACATTACATTAGATCCGATAAGTGGGGCTGAGGACGCTCTTCATGAGGCCATGTGTGGATGTTAAATGACACCAAACGCAGCGTCCTAAACTCATGCTGGGCAGCGTTTTGATACCTAGTCTCAAATCAAAGCAGCCAGCGTGACTCCGACATATCTGCAGCAACAAAATGTTTAATTTAGACGACAGGTGCTGTCTCAAGTCTGGACGAACACAAATAGGCAGTCATCTGGGCACAGAGACATATAGCATGGACAGACAGCACAGGTGCAGATGGCACCAAAATTTCATGTGTGCATTTGGGTGTTTGTGTACATGTGTTGGTGTGTGTTTTTGTAACCCTGCGCATCGTCCTGTGTTAGGTTTTGTCTCTGTCTGGGTGAGAACAGGAACAGGGGTGAAAATAAACAGGTGAACGACAGGAGAATGTGCACACTGCATTGAAGCACTGTTTCTTCTGTAAGTGATCGATGACTGATAATTGATCATGCTTTGAACAAAAGTGCACGAGGAACAGGAGTCTGATACCTCAAACTCTGCACATTGCTGTTACCGTTTAACTCCAGATTACTTCCTGTGGCTCACTTACATCCTAACCAGAGTCAACCTGATCGTACACTCCTGTAACTCGAGGCGGATGTGGGTGGCTGCTGCTGGAAGGCGACCAACCACCTGATTAATCAGAGGCCATGTTTGGTGCGCACAAATCAAAACATTCGCAATGCAAGCTCACGTGCCTCAAAATGTAGGTTGACCCTGGTTAGGCTGTGACAGCACAAGCACACAGAGGGCATAGTATGATCGCATGCATGCGATTCCTGCATATGCACATGACAGGATGCCACTAACTTGTGCAGGACACTCTTCCTGTTTAGTGTTTAACCAGAGTGTGAAATTAACAGCAACCATTGACGAAATCCCATCTTTGGAGGAGCAAGGTTTAATCTGTGTCCTGAGAGCACGTCAGAGATACTGAGCATGAGAGGAATTTGATGCAAAGTTATGAAACTGTAGAATTAAATCAAGACAAGGACAAAATGTATTCACAGACCCAAAAACTCATGATCCCAAGGTTGTGCATCCGCTGTCTAAAATTACCTCCACATTTTGGGAACAAATAAACGCTTTCACAACATCAGTCACTGCACAGGATAAAAACATACATTTTAACCATGGTTCTTTGTGTGTGTTTGTGTGGTAACTTGGGTTTACTCCATTTTTGAATGTGGGAAAGTTTTTTTTTTTCTTTTTCCCCACAGTGTTTTGTTGTCATTGTGCCAAAGATGCAAAGTCAAAGGAAACATGGAGAGAGGGCAGCCCAGAAAAAAAAAAAGTTGCAAGTTCAGCATCAAACTTCATTCCTTTATTCGCCAAGAGCTGTCTCTGGCAGTGGAAACAGTGTTTTTTTTTTCTACTGCTGTTGTCATGCTGAACAGCTAGCCCTGGCCTGGCCAGTCTTGTAATACCACTTTATACCTCAAGAGACAATACTGAGTCAGTGCAGCGTCCAGCCTGCCCTCAGTCCTACATGAGAGGATGAAGAAGTAGCGCTGCTCAGAGGACATGTTCTAACTTCTTGTCTTAAAAACTCAACAATGGCTGAAGCTCTTAGAAAGCATCCATTAGCATCACCACCACCACTTTACACCTGAGCTTTTCCTGTTTTGACCCATCACATCAGTTTGATCTCAGCATATCTGAGTCTGCTGCAGTGCTCTGCTGAAACATAAATACATTACAGATTAAGGCAGATCCTACCAGAGACTGAGCTACTCATCATCCCTCTATCAGTCAGTCATTCTGTGTGAGAGGTAAGAGTCTGATGTAAGAACCTCCATCCACTCAGTCCTGTGCTGTGTAATAAGTGTCCACAAGCTTCTCCTGTAAGACTGAAAATTCAGGTCTCTCCTTCCTCTGCTAGTAAATCTACCAACATTTAATATGTAAAGAGGTCAAGATGATTCTATTTTCATTTTTCACAAAAATTCCCAAACCATCTCCACAGTGCATTCATAGCTAATTGTTACATAAGATGGATCATAACACCGAGGGCTCAAAGGTTACTTAACATTTCATTTTTATTAAATTATGACTCACTGAGAAATTGCTTGTATAGATTTCCAGCTTTTACCAATGAAGACAAAGGAGCGACGTTTCCATCTCAGAGGAAAATACTGGATAGTGATGTGGCTATTTATACAGCAGCAACCTTCAAGTAATGAGTGCTGTAGTATTACCTCTGCAGCCCTGTCATCCTATAATGTCAAAGGGCAGTGCTTAAAAAAAAAAACAAAACAAAAAACAGCAAAGGTGAAATCTGACCCTATCTGAAAGCTGTGATCCTAAAATGTCAGAACTTTATTTGGTGCCTGCAAACATTTACAGGAATCGTCCCTAAAACAGCTGCTGTAATTTGACTCGAATTTCTAGACCTGCCTTTAAATTCTTGGTAAATCTTTCTCATTCCAGTGGATAAGATGCCATGTCCAGTTTGTTTTGTCAACATACGTGACAAACATTACATTTTGGATGAGCTGTCCTTTTTGTGTGTTAAACAATGAAAGCACTTGGTTGAGGTCAGGAGAAGGGCACGGTTAAAAATCCATTCATTTTAGGTCTGTAAGGGGATGAGAGTCCTGGTCTCCTGCATAAAGGTAACACACAATGCATTAAGTCCTATATAGGATGCACAGTCTTGTTCAGCAAAACCAACAGCAAAATCAACAACAAACATAGCATCTGTTTTGTAACTATAATATCTAATCTATAGTTAACATTTTATCAGCATTTAAATAACTATACATAAAGCATTCATAGTGCACTCTTTACTTTTCTTTTCTCATTTCTTTTTGGAATAACTTGTTAACAACTATGTTAACACATATTACTAAGTATTAGTGCATGATTCAGGTTTAATGAGTTATCAGGATAACTCAGCTGAGTCATCACCAGAACAGGCCTTTTTACACAAGTCCATGTTCCAGTTTTGCTGAGGTTCCACTTCTTCCTCAAAAAAAAAAAGATAAAAAAATAAAATAAAATAAAGAAGATAACATAGTACAACAGCTTCTTAGAAAAGACCCCAGGTCTAAATCCACAGTGCTCAGCAACTCTCAGCAGAAAATGCACTGCATTTTGTCGCATAAATAACCAGTGTCCAGCTTGTTCTTGGGAAGTGATTCATACTTGCAGGAGGAGGATAAATCAGAAAAGTAGCTTGATATTTCCAGAAACAGAAGAGTGGATGGAGTTAGAAATTAAATTAATCATAGATTACTAGGATTATATACTGCATGATAGATAGATGTGATTATACAAATCCTTCATAGGCCAGGGTTGGGTTTATAATAAATAACAATAAGAAAATATTTTTATATTGACTTATACTGATCAATTTTACTGTAAAACATTTATTGACTGTACAGATGTAGAGCAGACTTAAATGGTATATAGATGGGTTTAAAACTACAAATGACATATGATTATATATGATTACAAATATTTTATACAGTGTTATCAAGGCATTATGGGTCAGAACGCACATGGACACAGAGGGCAGACATAAGGCTCCAGAATATTACTGTTCTGTCTGTGGTCCAAGAGGCACTCAAGGTAATTATCTTTCATTTATTTTATATTGTGTACAACATGGCTGACTTGACGAAGGGTCTCTATTCAGGAGCAATTAATGATGACGCGATGACGGACAATACGGAGTGCGAGGAAAACAGATCTTGAAGTACAGGGCTTTAAGTAACACCACTTCAAAACCAGACCAAGTCAAAATACAGGACAAATGATGAAATGTCAATGAAAACAGACATGCATGAAGTCCACTTGATTGGTTGCTGGAGAGTAAGAACACCTAAAGTTAAATAATCACAAAATATGCTCTGGGATGATGGATCTGAGAGATTACTCTCCTCAGACTGACTGCATCGGCTTTTATCTCTCCCAGAATAACTGTGACAGCATCCCTGCATGTTTAAGGCCATGTCTGCTCCCTGGCTAACTCCTGATGTTCTCAACCTTGCTGTAACACACTTAAGGTCAGTTACAACATCGCATGGCATAAGCAGGATCCTACGAACCTTCACTGTGTCATTAGTCACCAATATGCCAATTACATTTTCATTCTCTCACCATGTGCGACTTTAATGACGCATGTCAGACTGATTACTGTCATTTGATTAAAAGGGAAGTGGACCGGAATATTTCATGATTGCACTCGCTTTTGCTCTGGCATTTCATTTCTAAGAAGCGCAGGTCACGTAAGTTTGAGCAGTGAAACTCAAAGTGTCCTTTCATTTCCTGGTACACACACACACACACACACACACACACACACACACACACACACACAGACACACACACTCAGCACAGGCCTTTTAGGCATCTTCAGTAAGCCTTAATGCATTATTATGACCAGTGGAAACTGATTGCATTAACTTTGTTCATCTGTTTAGTATGATATTAGGTCAAATATTTATTATTATTAGGTTAAATGAAGTTAAATTTTGGCATAAAATAAACTTAACCTCCATCTCCTTGTCCTAAATTTGCTTATCTGTTTCTGTCTCAGTACACAAAAACTTCTGTCCTGCATTCTCCTCAGCCCTCATTTCTTAGCCTTGTTTTTACTTGCATGCATGACTTATTTTTGGGTTACATAATTTCTTTTCCTTATCAGCTATAGTGCTTTTGCACTGCTCATTGTTTTTAATCTTCGAGTGCAAGTTGTCAGCAAATTTGAGCTCAAACCTCTATTTGGTTCACTCCTCAGTGACCTGTGACAGCAAATGGCTGAAAAGTAAGAGGCAGACGCAACCTGCTAAATTCAGCAGTGGAGGAACTCTTTAGTTTTTACCAAAATAAAAGTAGTAATACCACAATGTAGGTGTTTTCCCCTATGTTGGTGGATTAGACCCCCTGTCAGGACTGTGTGGGCGTGCACAGACTGGGCTTGATTGCCACCTTTCTCACTCTCCTGTTAATTATGTTGCAGGACATACACTGAGTTTGGTGACCTCATATAAAACCCAGCTTGGCTCCAATCTAAGCCAGTCTAATGACTCACATTACTGAAAACACTTGTGTGGGTGTGCTTTTATTCTGTACATTTATACAAAATATACATACAGTTTGGTTTTGCTGTATAAGCTGTAGTTAGAGTAGTAAGAGATAAGTTTTCCATTTTTGAGAGAGTCTCTAACAGTGTTGAGACGCTTGTTACCTTGTTAGTGACTTCAATACTGTCTAACGCCACACTCTTTGGGTTAAAGACGGTCCTCAAACAGAGACTTCACAAAGAGGATTTAAAAACAAAAATATGTATTCATCCTGCATCTGTACCGAAGATCGACAGATAACAACATTTGATGAGACATTCCAAAGAAAAACTCCTGGTCTAACTCATCCTCTCATTGTTCTGCTGGTTGGTACATTCTGCACTTATTTACAATGTGACACCGGCCTTCCTCTACCCTCCCGCTGACGCTGGTACAAATGTTGACGCTTTTGCCATATGGGATGATGATGGTGAGAAAGAAATATGCATGCTCTGACTGGTTCACAGAGATTAGCAGCGTGTAAACGTGGTACATCGTGATCTTATTAAAGCGTTTTTGTGTTTCGTTTGCGAGTCAGGTTGTCGTTCTTATTCAGAGCAGAGATCACACATGGATTTCATTATGCTGCTCTTCAGCTGACAGAGACAGCAGTGCATACTAATAGACACCGTAATTATGTATTTTCATAATAAATGCAACCAGGAGTGGAGCACATAGTGTTATTGATTAGCAGGAGGGCAGTGTTACAGTGCTGCTGAGTGTCCCTGACTCTTTACACAATCTCTATCTCACAGACACACAAGATAATGCAGGATGTTCTCTCCTTCTGTCTGCACATGAAATGACAGGATACAGTATACAGCACTGCTGATAGTGAGGAGCTGGCACGTCACAGACAGAGAGAGAGAGAGAAAGTACTGGACTCTGTGTACGGTTCGTCACAGGGTTAAAGGTCAAACTTCAGGTGCAAAATAATGTCGAATTAACAACAGTGATGAGAAGAGGCTGTGTGTTTTAGAGCTGCAGGGTGAAATGATTATGCTGTGCGAGTTTGTTTTGTTATTAAAATGCATGAGTGGACTCCTGGATAGAAATGATCATTTTGCTGTTGAAGGCTATTAATCTGCCAATTTATGCTACACTGGGTGATCGTGTTTCTTTTATTGTCATTGTGAAATGTGTGTGCATATGTGCACATGAACATACACACAACATGCATTCACAATTTGTGGCCCAGTTTTTGTTCAGCCACATCTGTGCTGGAGACGTCTGTCGCTGTTGCAGGCTGAAAGATTTTCCGGTCATGTTAGGGGCCTTGTTCTGCAAGACGGGTGCAAAATTCAGAGAGTTTCATCAATTTTACAACAGGTCTTTGTGTTTCAGTGTCTGAGAATGCTCATATTTATGCAGGAAAAGCTTGTAGATGCTTCAGATTGTCTGTATGATTTGACCCACGCATGCTTATCCTGCAGAAGTGCACAGTGCAGTGCATTTCAGGGGTTAAAGCTTGGGTACAGTGTCTGTGTGTCTTCGCTGCATGGATACAAGTGAAGTGACTGGCAGGTGTGGGCTGTGAGAGAGCAACAGTGCAGAATGAACTTGAAATGAGAGGCTGTGCAACATAACTTTTAGTTTATGTTTTTTATTATTATTATTATTATATTTCAAGATTTTCTTTGACTTCTTTGCAAAAATCGACATTGACAATAAATATACATTCACAATAAAAAATAGTTCAAATCGCAACGAAACATTCAAGTGTACTTAGCCATTATAAAACCTGTGATAAGATGTAAACAACATTATCCCCCCCTTCCAAGCACTGAACCTCCTGAGCCAAGAGTCTCTTTTTCTCTCCCCTCCTGCATCTGTAAAAGGCATGACGTCAACAAAACACATTTTACGCATCGATGCGCGAGTCTCACCAGGTATGAAGCCACGTCACACATTGGGCTCTGACGGACAGAACAAGCAAACATTCTTGAATGTCTCGTGGGCAGTGTTTTCTCTTTTGTTTTTGTGTTTGTTTTGTTTGCAGTGGTTTGTAGCGGACTCGCGTGTCCACTCAGTGTCCTTGGAAACGGCGCTGCGCCAGAGCGAGCGAGCGAGCGCACGCGCACGTGGCGGCGGCGGCCACGGCGTCTCCACACCTCCTCCAGTGTCAGTTTGAGCGCAGCCGGCCGCACAGGTCGCTTCTCAAGCTGACGCACCAGGCTCCTTCTTCTTTCAAAGGTTTGTGCGTTAAAAAGAGCTTGCGCCTCGCGCTCTGTTTAACTGATCACGCACCTCTCTTTGTCTTTGCCCTGGCTGCCTCCAATCGCCTTCTCTTTAATGTACATGAGGTCGCTGTGCACGCTGGGTCTACGGGCGCACGGAGTGACCACGCCGTACGCTTCCCCAATGTCCTTCAGCTTCTTGTTTTTCAGAGACTTTCTGTGCAGCATGTCGCAGTACTGCACGGACACCTTCCGGTGAAGGTCGGGGCTCATTTCGTGAGGTAGTTTGGCCAAGGTAAACAGAGTCTGAAACATCTTATCCACGTTCTCGTTGCGCTTGGCGGAGATTTCGAAGTACGCGCACTTCTCGTCTCCGGCCACCAGCTGCTCGATCTCCTCCTGCTGTACCTCCCGGTAAAACTCTCTGTCGCCCTTGTTGCCGCAGATGACCAGAGGCACGTCGATGTTCTCTTTGATCTTGTTTTTCAGGCACGACTTGGTCTCGTAGATCTGCCGCTTGAGCCGCTGCACCTCCTGGAAGGAGTCACGGTTGTCCAGACTGAAGACGAGGATGAACACGTCACCTGGAAAAGAAAGAAGAACGTTTTGGTTAACTTGTTTTGCCTTTAATGTGTGTTAAGTGATAAAAACGCACAATGAGTCTATCCTAGCCCTACAGTATGATAAGCACCCGTGCATCTTGCAGCCATGCGCTGGAGGCGCACGGTGACGCACAGAGACCGCACGTTTGCAACATTTAAAATGCACAAAATGCACAATCACCTCCTGATTGAACTGTCCTATCCTACACAAAAGGGATGATACAGATGTGGATAAGTACCTGTCAGTATGGATAGTCTCCTCATGGCGGGGAAAGGGTGGTTCCCTGATGTGTCCAGTATGTCTAGCTGGTAAACGTCTCCCTTGATGCTGTACAGTTTCCTGTGAAAGTCCTCGATGGTCGGCGTGTACTGCTCGTCGAACCTCCCGTTCAGGAACCGGGACACGATGGCCGTTTTCCCAACTTTCGTGGAGCCCAAAATCACCATCCTGTAGCAGTTCTTCGCCGGGATGTCAAAATCGCTCTCGGAGGGCGACATTTTCTTAATCATGGTTAAACCCGAGTGCGTGAAGTGCTTTCCCTTGGATGCGTGTCTGCGTAAAAGGCAGTGGAGCAGCTGTGAAGCTCTCTATAGATCTACTGAGCGTTTCTGTCTGAGATGCGGACTGGAGTCCTGTACTTAAGAGCACGGCGGACTCCTCCTCCCGTACACGTCACAGCAAAGTGAATAGGTACCCAGTACTCCACTGAGCGCCGGGAAAAACGGACCAAACTCCCACTGGTACGTCAGAAGTCAAGACGGCGAACAGCGCCGGGAAACAGTCACAAATATAACCCTCAAAAAATAGTACATTGTATACCATGAAGACGATGGGACAGGACAACTGACGCTGTGCGTAACAGCAAAAATAATAACTAACGGAAAATAGCCAAGTTAATATTTGACTAGTCTTCCGGAATTAAACCTGGCTTAGTACACTGTGTTTAAAACTAGGGTGAATCTTGGACATTTTCCCACAGTATCACACCTGCACAGATGTAAGCTCTTCTAGACAGCGGATATATGTTGCTAAGCGGCTGCATGCGTCCTAACAAATCCTGGATAATAAACTGGGCTTTTAAAAGTTAGAATCTTTTTAGCTTTAGACTGAAATAAGATGCACTGTATTCTGATTTAATACACTAATACCTCTTAGTCCTTCAAGATTCTGCAACAATTGTTTATCCATCAGTATCTTATACAAAGTGTCATTCATTCATTTAGTAATTCACCTCTTCAGTATCTGCTGCAGCCGCTTATTCATGTCACCAGGCAGAAGGAGCCTGCAGGAGCTTTCACTGTAAAGGCTGATTGGAGATGCTGCAGTTCGCAGAGTGGTCAAAAGGGGGCAGTCAAGGTACAATTTTATCCAGACGAATGGCACGACTTACCTGTGTGTGTGTGTGTGTGTGTGTGTGTGTGTGTGTGTTTGTGTGTGTGTGTGTTTGTGTGTGTGTGTGTGTGAGAGAGAGAGAGAGAGAGAGAGAGAGAGAGCATATAAGCAGCCTCCATCTGTTTGTTTAGTTGACCGGCTTCAAGAGATTTTTTTTAATGCAAAAAGACAGGAATGTCAACTGCCATGGTTATTCATCTGTAATGAACAACAGCAGTTATCACAGAAGAATAGAGTGTGTGTGTGGAGGTTGGGAGAAAGCATTATTTTTTTCTTTTCAGTAATGCTTCATAAAATCGCCTGGAGTTTGTGGAGGAACGGAAGTGGAGGAGGCAGTTACTGGGTTAAACTGGAGGGAGGGGAACAGTCGATTCAAACTGGTTGATTCAGAAACGAGTGTTTGCTGTTTTAATGTGGTTCATTCACTCACGTGTGAGGAATGATTTACTAACTCAGCCACACTGAACAAGGCAGATTTAAGAACTCTGATGCAGTTTGATAGAGGAAGCAGTTTGACCTGAACCAGCTCAGGATTTATGGACACAATGAGGCTGATGTTGACAACTTACTACACACACACACACACACACACACACACACTTGAGTGTGTGTTACAGCTTGGCCAGGTATGTTTGGTCCTAACTCACATTTTCTGGTATCACAAAGGTGCAGATCACCATGGTAACCTGTGTTGTGCAGCCTCAAAGGATCAGATCAAAACCTGTCAAAAGCCTGATTACTGCATTTAGGTTTAGTCATTTGGCAGATGATTTTATCCAAAGATGAGGCTAAAGTTTCAGTACAGTAAGAGACCTTGAAGTAGGTAATATGTACTAGATCTGTTCAGTAAAACAGAGTGCATGGAGATCAGATAAAGGTGTGCAGCAAAAGTTTCTTTCATTCCAGACCAGATTACATACTTTTATTTTGTAATTCAATCACCGTAGCTCATGATAACCCAAAACGACTTAGTGAGAACCATTTTCCACACGCCTGGACCTCAGTCAAACAGTAACCAAACAACCAGTGATGGTGAAGCATGAATGAAGCAGCTGATCAGCCAGAAAACTTCAGAGCTCTGCCTGAAGTAACACGCTGCATTTGTCATCCATCTGACCTAATAATATGCACAACCAGTGACAGCAGCTTCAGCGGGAAAGGTGGCAAATGATTTGCTTGGATTCTGAAACATACTGTGGTGGAAGGTAACTGAGAACATTTACTCCAATACTAAACTTAAGAACAATTCTTAGGTACGTCTACTTGAGATGGATGGATTCAGAGACTACTTAAGAGGCACAGAGCCTGTGCCCAGGGGCAGGTTGTCTCCTAATCCATCCTCTCCCCGCCCCTCCTTCAATGCTTGATTTTACTTGTAATGGAGTATTTTCATTGCATGATATTAGATTTTTACTCATGCAAATAATCTGAATTTCCTAACGAGTAAAGTAAGCTACTGCACAGCCACAAACAAGTTATCATTAATAAGTTTTTTTTTTTGTGCCATTTATAACCACAGGACCTTCGGCATGAGGGCAAATTAATTCCTGCAAAGTTTATAAGATGAGCTTCTAACTGTAAGATTACATTTTAAACATCGTCCAAAAAATATCCTGTGAAACCATCTGTGAGCAAACTGACTCACTGGGCCGTGTGATTCTAAATAAACCAAGCCTGTAAGCAGATAAATGCTTCCCACTCCTTTTCTCACCAAAGAAAACTACCCCTGCTCAGTGTGACTGGCCCCAGAGCCCTTAGACTCTGGGATAATCAGTGAGAGAATTGTCCATGTTAGCATTAGGCTAAGTTAACAAACTACAGACTGTTCGTCACAGGGTCAGCGAACAGTGCTGCTCAACCGGCTCAAAGCCTCTGTTAATGTTATTATGTATTTTTTTCCTCAGGCATCCTACTCAGATAAATAAGATCTCCACTGGGTGTTCGAGAACAGGAGCCACGCGGATCTTATAATTCCCATGAACTGCTCACCTGTATGAACATGATGTTTTTCTGCTGAGTCGTGACAAAGTGTCTTTCAAGTATGTGTGTGTCTTGGGGCAGCACACAGGAATAATGTGTTCTTGTGTGTGTGTGTGAGAATATCTACTTTCACCAGTGTGTTATCCAATGTGTCTCTGGGAGACAGAGAAAAGGCATAAACCAAACATAACATGACGACACAAAATGTCTGAGGGGCTCTTTACAGATCTAAAACAAGTAGATGCAATGAAAAGGTGTCAGTGTTGGGGACGCAAAAAAAGAAAAAACACTCATTTCTAGAATGGACCAAACCATCTGGACAGTTTCCCACTGCCATCATTCAGCGCTCCCTCCTTCGTTCCATTACTGCAACATCAAAAAAAATTTAAAACAGGGCTTCAGCAGCAGTAATGACAAAGATGTGTCGCATGAAAACAGCAGTCATGTTCGGCTGGCTGACAGATAATGACACGGCGAGGAAGGACCCGTGTACTGTAGCATAGCGGTGGAACAGGAAACGCAGAGATGAGTGGAAAAACAAATGGTGCCGACAGTGAGCAAATACGATTTGTGCCAGGCAGCTCAATAAAAAACAAAGTGAGAGATATAAATGATCAGGTGTGGAGGTTTAGTTTGTTAAGTCAGCCAAAAAAAAGAAAAATGTCAGGAAATTAGGAATTACAAAAATACAGACTGCTTTTAATCTGCCTCCCCGATGACAGGAGTGTAATCGGAGAGAGCAAAACTGCTTTAAGTCCACATCCTAATGCACCTGAAGTGGTCATTCACACTCACTGAAGGTCACAGTCGTCCATCTCTACACTGTCGTAGTCACATCTGCCCACATTACAACAAAAATACTGGTCTAATGTGTTTAATATAAACATACACAATTTAATGAAAATGTGCTTTGGTACACAGATACAGCCTGGAAGCACATGCATGAAACATTAAGCAGTTTATAACCTTTACATTTCCAGTCTTAAGAGTAAATTAGCAGCTTATTTTGGCAGGTGGTGGGGGTATATTTAATGAACGCCATTTCCCACAAGACCTAAACCATTGGCAGTTAATAACGAAAGATGTGATGTGTCTGTTGGCGAATAGTGTTTGACTCAACTCGCACATGAAATTCATCATGTATTCAGCATGTATTCATCATGTATTCTCAGGCTCATGTAAATGCTGCAGAGAGGTCTTCAAGTACTATTCAGTTGTTTGTCTCTGAAATCAATCAGGTAAGAGAAGCGTTTCAGGCCGTCTGCCTTGGTCTCGTTTCTGATGCAAATAACTGCTCGATGCGGGAGAAAGAAGAAAGAACTGAGACCACTCTCTGGAATTGCAGCTCTTCTTGCTCGGTCAGGCTTCATTTTACATGATCAGTGTGAAGACAGAAGTCGAATTATAAAATGCCACACTCACACTGAGGCAAAACATTCTCCATGGTACATTTATTGTATTTAGAATGTAGAATGTTTTGCTTGTAATATTGCCATGCAAGTGTGACATTAGTATTTTAGTTATTTTCATATTTCTCGTGTCACATATTAATAAATTCCAATGTGGTTCTTGGGAACAGCCGCAGATTGAGAAAGAACACTCATTGCGATGGAGAAGAGAAATACGCATTTCCAATAATTTAATTTCTTTGCTGGTTTCCTGCATTCTGGTGAGACTGTGCCGACAGCGTTCGGCAGTGACCTCTTAAAACCACAGACAAACAGTAACAACAGAAACTGTTGTGTAAGGTCCACTGCATTTTTCTCTTATTTTACCAAGCCCTTCTTTCATAAGGCACAATCACATTAGCCTTCTGTTCAACAAAATTGCCCTGCACCCAACCGAGAAAAAGGATGTGATGTCACAGTTTCATTGTGGATAATAACCAAATATTGAGAAGAGCCATCACAAACCGTACACAGTTAACCAGAGTGATGCTGCAGTTTGTGGTCTGGTTGTTTGATGATGATGGCACGCCACTAGAATAATGACCTCCACTGCCAAAAACAGGGTATCACTTGAGATTGAAGGCTCGTTCATGACCGTGGAAAATGAATGAAAGGACCTTGCTGCAAGATTGTTTTGTCACAAATATAGTGTAAATGTTGGCCAGCAATTGTCAAAAATATCAGTGCTGAAATGTTAAATATGTTTAACAGCAACAGTTATTTAGTCTGTCCACCAGAATCAAACAATTATACACACACACACACACACACACACACACACACACACACACACACACACACAATATATTGCCAAAAGTATTCACTTGTCTGCCTTCACACACATATGAACTTGAGTGACATCCCATTCTTAATCCATAGGGTTTAATATTATGTCAGCCAACCCTTCGCAGCTATAACAGCTTCAACTCTTCTGGGAAGGCTTTCCACAAGGTTTAGGAGTGTGTTTTTGACCATTCTTCAGTCAGTCTGTCAGTCCACAAGTGGTGGACTGACAGACTGACATTTCCATCCCTGAAGTTATGCTGCTAGCATGGCTAATAAAAAAGTGTATAGGTGGATTTAAGTCTCCTTGGATGTAGCCAAACAACCAAATTCTCAGGTCTCATGTTCTTCCTATCAAAAACCTAAACAGTAAAAAAAAAGTAAATACCTCATATAATAACTAGTAATTTTTGTAGTTAGTTCCTAAAACGAATATAAAGTCAAACCTTGTGCTTTTTAGTTCAAGTAATAAAATTGTTCATAATTTCAAAGTGAAAATTAAAAGAGACCAATTTTTGATTGCGGGCTACTTTGTACACAGATAAATAGAAGCCATTAAGTAAGTAGTAGCTACTTCACAAACCAACTATAAACTATATAACTATATTACAAAACTATATTACAACAGAGGTGCATTAGTGTTTTATTCTTATAGTTCAGCACAGAGAAACAGGACTGTACTAATTTTCCCAAGTCCTGCAAGGGAAGAATAATCATGCACTATGCCTTCCCCCACATCTGCCTCTACATGCAAAGTGCTGCCTTCAGTGGCTCCATTAGTCGTCTTGATTTCTTGAGATACAAAGAGACCAGTGCTGTGCACCATGACTCATTCTTGTATTCCATAAAAATATTCCATCAATGCATAGGTACAATATAAATCCATCACTGTTATGTCAATAAAAGGATTCATGTCATATACATGGAGTACAGTGAAAAGGATTGAATACCATGTAATATATGAGATCTGTTGTTATAAGGACACCGTGAAATTTTTACATACACCAGCTGATCCAGGATGACATCACTTCACAAACACTTACCGTGCACCATTAAGTCTAGCACAGTGTTGTCTTTAAATGTGATCATCGTGTAGGCTTTTTATCAGAACTGCGGCAGTTGCAATCACCTGAGAACTTGTGGCAGTGGTGAACTAGTGAAAAAACATGAAATGTGTTTTCAGTCTTTGCTAATATCAATATCCTGCCGATATCTTGAAATGAACCCGTTTACACAATGTTATGTCAAAAGTAACAATGCCTGCAGGTCAAAATGCTGTTTGAGTTCACACAGTAATAACACAATATAACACTTGGAATAATATGGAACGTTATCAGGATCAGAGAAGTCGTTCATATCTCTGGGTCATTCATATAATACAACATCTGCGCAAGAACATTTTCTTTTTATTTTTTAATGCTAGAGGAAGTATGCTCCATACTATGGCACCGCCCATACATTCCTGCTATAGCCTAAAGCCTATAGACTTTACTTTGTGATGACACCATGGAAATAAAACTCACTCTTCTAAGCTTGGGGAAAGTTTTACAAATATAAAACCTTAAAAAGTCATAAAACAATGAGGTGGTCAATGGTTGAAACAGCTTCTTGGGCCACAGGGCATTTTTTGGTTGCAATAGAGAGAGAAATATGGCTCCATGTAGCTTCCACATTCATTAGAAGAGCTTAAACTGAATTAGAAGAGGAACACTTTGAGATGCAGAGTAAACGATTCCTTCCTATCCACACCTGAGGTGGATTAGAAATCAAGGCTTCTGGAAAGTCTGTTTGTCGTTCAGTGCATCTGTCTGTCCACAAGACGGGAATCCTCAGCCAAACCAGGAGCAGGAAGCGTCTGGGAGGCGATTATTCATGCTTGCAGTGCTGATTCCTCTCCCGATAGATCTGTTCAGTGAATGGACTGCAAATATGGCAGAACAAACATATAATGGGACAATAAATCAGAGACTGGATCGCCGTACCACTCTGTGCCAGGAGCGCGCTGTGTGTGTTGAACCGTGAGGGAGCTTGAGTATGCATGTGTGTGTATGATAGGAAGATGTCTTGTGTCTCCGCATGTTCCTCCACTCCGTTTTGCACTCGACTGCACACACAGTTTTGCACCACTGACCCCCTTATCAAACCAGCAGCTGTACCAGCAAACATCAGCTCTGTTCTTTGGGTGTAATTGAGGGAAATTGGAAAATAACAGCCCTGAGAGAGAAAGTAATTGCCAGGAGCCCTGGAGATGTTGTTGATTTGTCGTCAAGAGGGGGGGGGGGTCCACATTTCTCTGAAAGCTTGACACCATATCCTTGAATCACTAGACATGTTTGAAAAGTGTGCAGGACACTGAAGGATGCAGGTTAGAGTTCTGCATATTTTGTAGGATCATCATGACAGTACTGTAAAGCCTGTATTTGGATGCAGGATCCTGGTTTGGAATTATCATTGCTCCCTGATGCAAATTTAGTGGTGTATTTGCCACCAAGAGGAGGAAGAAATTGTGCTACTCTAGCTGGCAAGCTAACTGATAACACATTAGCCAGCTGGGACATGCTAGTGCTACTCAGTCAGAATAGCTCTCTTAGCTTCTTTCAGTTTTCTCTGTACTGTGCTCTTGACTCCTCCTGATACTTTTATTCTCTGGATTGTACAGTATTTCATTCAATGCAGGAGTGTGGTAGAATTAAAGCATGCAGAACTAATAATCAAAATAGAACATAACACGGGGTCTTATGCTCCATTTCACATCCCAAATATTATTGGAGCAGTACATGAATATGGATATGAAAAGATGAGTCCTCACAAAGGCCCTTGGGGATGTCAAGCCTCAAGGCACCGACGTGGCCAGAAGCAGCCCTGTTTGCAGCTTTTCAGTGTAATCTAGGGATTTAATAGCACATGGGAAGGGTGTAAAAAATCATTGGGCGTCAGCTTTCAGCACAGCATCTCACTTTATATCATAGGAGATTATGAGCTAAAAAAGTCGGAAGGCATTGTCTGCTATCACCTGACACCTATTTCCATTCACCACGCAGTTCCTGCATTTATCCCACAGGTGCTTTTATCCATTCCAGCCACTGTATGGGGTAATTTCCAACTGGGTTCCTTGCTACCTTCACATAGTTTAACTAAATGAGATCATTCAGAATCTTTGCCAGAGGCAAAAGATATAAATAGTGCATGAATCTTTTCCCAGTGACAGCGTGTGGTAAAATCTGGCACCTGCCTTTCCTTCAGTTCACAGGTTTGGGCTAAATGGCACAGCCGTGCATTGGCACTGCGGCAAATCACTGCAGTGACATGCACACCTGTGCTCTCATTCACAGCTTGTATTAATATGGGACATTTTCAGAAAAGCATGCTTCTGACACTGCTAAAGCCACCTCTTTTTTTCATAATGTTACTTTTTTTTCATTTCACTCTGAAAAACGCTGCAAGACAAAGGCGGCTGGATCTTTTCCTGCAAACACTGGGTGATTTATGTAGCAGAAGAAATATGGATGAGAAGATGTGAATGAAACAACCAAAATACACCAGATGAGGAAGGATGAAAGGGGCACAGCAGATGCAATTTGCTGACTGGTATTCAGATTGGTAAACACTAATTTCCCTGTGACTGCGTGTATCTGTATTGCAGTTTAAATACAGTACGTTATTAATGTAGGTCAGCCAACTTGTGACCTAATCAGTTTTCCAATTTCCACCATAGCTACTATTCAGGTGAACACTTTGTTGCGTTAATATTATTTTATTCTGTCTTTTGATTATTATTATTGAGTCACAAGCTGTTTTGCTGATGTTTGACAGGTTCCTCACACATTTAAGGCAAAGGAGAGCTGCACAGTTAACACGTACATACAAACATACATTCACCCCCTCTGAAGATGACAGGCCATAACGCACATACACATGCACACATAAACACACACTTGCACACACACACATACAATAGGCTTGATGAGTAAGTGCTAATACCAGCTGCCTCCAAGCCAAGCTCTGCCTCATTTGTGAATGGCTTATGTAGTAGCAGCACGTTCGTATATTTCTGTATGTCTGCATGTGTCTGAGTGGACAGATATCCAAAAGTAGGTCACTCATCTTTTTTTTTAGGTCTTATTTTGTCATTGTCATGGATGAGCAGGAGGAGGACGAGGACGTGATGGAGAAAAAAAAGGCTTTTAATTTGTGGAATAAAAGATCAGACCACCTCTCGTCCATCTCAACTTTTTCAGAATGTTGTCCTGAATAAATGGAGATGACGTCTGAGAAGAAAATACAGGTGAGGAGGAAGAGGGGGTGGGAGGAGAATGGTGTGTCATTGTCCTACCCAGGTGGCCTTATTAACTGCTGCTTGGCTGACATGTCCCCATTTGTCTGTGAAGATAGATGACCTGCATACTGACTGTCTCTAGGCCACAACAGGACTATAAATGGATGAGCTTTTATTGTTTATCGTTATGCTCAGTCACTTCATTCATCTTGGGCTGATCTGATAGCTAACTGACATCAGAAAAGTCAAGTGTGAATGGATACCAGGAGCTCTGCAAGCACTTGATGTGTTGTATGTATGCTTCTCATGTGTAATCTTTAATTAGCCAAGTGTGTATTGCCTGTGGTTATGGAACTGAAGTTACATCCATATTTTAATGACAAGTATTATTTAGGCCAAGGTTGTAAAGATGCGCAGACCCGAGATATGTAGTAACAGAATGGGACCCTTTCCAGACCTGATTAGACTGATGTGGACCGACTTAGCTCCTGGGTGGAATTTAGGTTACAAGAAAACAAGAGTTCCCACGAGGACCTCTAGTGTGTGAGGAGATCAATGTGTAGAGCTAAAAAATCTGAGTTACAACCTAAAGTCATTCAAAACTGGGAGTTCCACAGCAATGGATTTTAGGTCCCCTGCTATTTCTGACTGGGATCGTGCTTGTACAGAAAATCTTTAAGTTCTAAACTGACAAATATTCAGAGACAACTTTCCTTTCACACTACATATGTTCACCCTGACTGTGCCTGCTTGTGCATTCTCCCCTGTGAACAAGCGATTTCACCAAACACATTTTATTGACGTAATGTAAACAGGATGTGAGACAAAGAAAGACTTACCCCTCGAACCTTAAAGCCACCTTGTAAGCCACGGCTACTATGGCAGTCAGGACAAGTCCAACAGGACTGGCACCACTGGAGAGAGAGAGGAAGGGGGAAAAATATATATATATATAATATATATTTTGTGTAGCGCACAGTATGCACTGGATGTGTAGACCACTTCACAGTGAAGAACCCACTTCAGACCAGTCATTCTGTCTCAAACAGATGTGTGTGTAATTATGGGGTGCAAGAGAGGTAGAGAAATACATAAAGAGGGGGAAACAGGACAAAGGCAGCAGAAATTGGATTCAAATTAAAAATCAGTATCTTTGTGTCCTGACGTTTTTTTTTTTTGTTTTTCTTTTCACATTTTCATAATGTAAACTGAAGTAATGTAAACTGATCCAGTAAACTGGATCAAATTATTAACCTCCTGGGAGTCGGAGAAGACCAAAGAGGAGTGAAACTGGATTATTTTAATGAAGCACTTGTTTGATAATATAGTTAGTAATAAATAGGTCAAATGTATTTTAAAAAGATCAATTTTGAAATCTGAGGTTAAAAATGTTTTACCTTGCAGTTCATCCTTGTGGAGAAAAATAAACAGACATAACACACTGACCTACTTATACCTGATGAAAATGTGACACAGTGACATAGATTTATTTTATCAAGGCAAAAAAAAAAAAAAAAAAAACTTTCATACAGAAGTACACACGGACTTGCATGATGGAGGTAATGCAGTGGGCATTATTAAGTAAAAAAAAAAAATCGTGCGAGTTCTGGACTAAAAGCCCCCTTATGTTGCGTAGCAGTGTGAGTAATGAAGAGCTTTTATCTGAAATCACTGTAGATACATATCACATGCTGAATATGCGTTCTATGGGCGGTGGTTTAATTTCTCCCCAAACCACCTTCTGAAGCTTAACAGTGCAATATACTGCTTTACCTTCCATTAAGGTAAAGAAAGAAGCACAATCTGGTCAATCAGAGCAGCAGCACATTGTGGGGCATCTACACAAGACTTGCGAGAGAAAACAAGACACTTACAAAACTGTCCACCCTGACCTAGTAAAGCAGACAGTAATGGAAACAGCAGGATGTTTTGGTCCAGACTGAAATATCATAAAAAATATCTGCAGGATGATGTACCATGGAAATTGGTAGAGAAATTCATGGTCCCCAGATGCCCTGGCCTTTCCTGCCCACACTCTTGTTGACTACTTACAAAACCCTCTGTCTGTACAGACAGTGGTGGAACAAACTGTGTTACTACACCCTCTGATGTATCATTAGGACAACACTGCACTGAAGAAAGTAGTGCTGTATATTATTGTCAGAATGGTGAGAAAAAAGGTAAGTAACAAAAGAGGGCAGACTGGTTGGTGACAGCTTAATCCTAGAGAAAGATAACGACCCAAAACATTAGAAGAAAAGAACCAGATGGTGGCTTCACATGATGGAGACCAGACTCAAGCAACATGGAGGTTTTCTGGGACGAACTGGACAGAAGGTGAAAGCAAAACTACAAGTGCAACACATTTTGGGGAACTTCTGCAACAGTGCTAGAATGAACTTCCTGAGCAATATTTTGATTTCCAGAGTAGAAAGATATCGCCTAGTTTTTTTTATTCTGACACCAAAGCTGATATTTACTGTTTGCATTCCTGGTCCCTGAATCATTTTAGGGATTTGAATTTGGTCAGTTTTTAAATTTGCCTATAAAAGACATTTATAGGTAAAAAGTTCCTTTAAAAGCACTGCTTTCCTCAGGTTACTGTGCTGGATATTCCCTCCTACACATCATTTATAACATTTGACACCTTTATCCAGTATATAGTCCTCCATTCAGTCCTTTGTATACTGTATGCTGATGGCAGGAAGATAGGAACAAAACTGTTGCGTCTCTGAGCAGCTCTCTCGTGACTTTACACTCCTGTGTCCGTTTAGTAACAGCTGCGATTATATTCGATTCACATTAACTAACTTCCTCATGCCTACTCTGAACTGGGGGAGAATGGTTTCCAGTACTATGTTCCTCACTACTGGAATAAGCTGCAGCACAGGTTGAAATTAAAGACACTCACTCATCTGAGAGACTTCAAAGTTAGCTAGTTAACTAGCTGATACTTTTTAATAACATTTGTGGCTGTTTTAATTAGTGTGGCTATGTGTGTGTGTGTGTGTGTGTGTGTGTGTGTGTCTGTTTGTGTGATGGTTGTTCCGCAGTGAAAGAACTGTCTTGTTGTGATCTTGTGCACTGCTGCTCCATCTGCCCTCACGTGGACCAGAGCTGTCACTTTTTATCAGACGTTCAAATGTGGAGGAAACATATTTAGTATTCTGAATTCAACTGGACAAATTGTGCGTCAAAAAGAGACAGCCCTAAGGTGCACTGAATGAAAATGAGATACAGAAATGAAAAAACAGAATGAAAACAGAAAACCTCAGGTCTTTATTACGTGGACAGAATATAGATCCACAGAGGCTGGTCATTATTCCATAACATTTGTTTGACAGCTTTCAGCAGATTACAGCTCTACAAAGCTTCTAAAACATATGAGCTTCTAATATGGATTACAGTTAAGTAGTTAAAATTAACAAACAGTAATGCATTAGCAATGATAAATAATAAATATTGTATTGATATTGATAATAACACTGACTGGGGACAAGCTGGGTTTCCAACTGTGGGCTGGCAAATGGACTGTATACATGAAAATCTAAAAGAAGCCATATCTGTGTCTAACTTACAGCTCCTCCTACCAGGCAATGAGTGTAACCCCTACAAATGCACCAATGCTGGGAGAAGGGCTTCCTAAACAGGGGAACTGAAGCAACATTCCTTGCTGTTGTTCCATAACCCACCATCACTGAGGGCATGAAATGGAAAAATATAGTTATAGCAAAAGTATCTAGGTAATCTTACACAACTACAAATATGAGGTAGGGGAGGTGGAGTGGAAGAGATGGGCTGGGTGAAAAATCTGAATGCATCCACGTATGCACCTCCGAGGCTGATTAGAGAGCACAGGAGAACATAAAGAGCGTGTGTCATGTTTAGCAAGAAACTTCAACTCAGGCTAGAATTTTGTATAATTTACTCCAATAGTAATTGGAGTAACCTTTGAACAACATTCTCTGTGCTCTAACATATAGCTGGGAGATGACGGCAACTTCCAATTTATTATGAAAACACTGACATATACCGCGGCGCTAAATACGTAAGAAAATTTAGGGCAGGGGCACTCACTACAGAGAGATCCACTGAGTCAGTCTTAATGACAGAGAAATTTACACGAATCTTTGCTAAAAAGCACTTAAAGTCCTCAGACAGAAAATAAATGCAGGGTGAAGGCATGCAGTTAGATGAAGGGTTAGAGGGACGTGTGGAGGTGTTGGAGACGAATGCCGAGACAGAGGTGAATCTGAGATGTCAGCATGAAACCTATATAGAAGAAACTGCTTATACTGAAAAGTTGATCCTGTTAAAGTACAGTAATTATGAAAAAGTAAGACTAGCTACAATGCTATAAATGTGTTATATTGTTTTGAAATCAGAAGAAATTTCCCAAATGGAAATTTGATGGGTGTATTTGTGTGTCTGTATGTTCATATAACTGTATTCACTAAAACAAGAGTGAAACCTTCACTGAGACTGTGGGTTGGGGGAGCTGCTGGAACCTTCCAAAAAACAACAACAACAACAAAATAAAGCTGAATTTAAGTGTTCAAACAAGCAGAAGAGCCTGAGGCATATGAAGGGTCTGATAATCACATCTGACGGTCATGGCCGAGATGTGCAGCACAGCTCTGTAGGGCTTTAGAGACAGAAAGTACGTTTGTCTCCGTGTTTTTGTTTCCACTCGTCTAATTCTCAGTGGATTGTGGATGAGTTTATTCCATAAATCTGTTTCTTCCAATAACAGGTAACGTCAGATGACATTACTGAGACATATCTTTGCAAGGTGTTTCTTATTAATGTTAATACAACAAGCCAAGCCAATAAATCACCCTCTCTTCTGGTCTTTCATCTTTAGTTGTTATTCTTTGGCAAATAAAATACAATCCACTTCATCATAGTTCTTGGTCGTAAAGCTTACTGTTTATTTAGTTTTACTCTTGTTTTTATTTTGAAAAATAGTTTTCATGAATAAAATTAACACTAGATCAGTGTGAGTCTAATACTGCACTCTCCACATACTGTATATGCTCTGTAGTCTCAGCCACAGATGAATAGCAGCAGCGTAGTGCAGAGCTGGGAGTGGAACGATGTGATTTTGCCTGGAGCAGAGAGTGACCTTTAAAAAGTCAAAGCATCATTGTTTTCTCTCGCTCAAAGACATGGCTCCACCCCAAAAGCTCAACACATGATAATGGTCCATGATACTGAAGGGCAACATTCACCACGCTGTGCATCACTCTGCAAAATGTTATGGTGATAAAACAAATGAAGTGTCCCACTGTGGACTCAACTGGAGGGAAAAAAAGATCAGACCGGGGCAAACAGTTGAAATAGCTCAATAGATCATTTTTTGAATTGGCTGCACTGCTGATTGAAGTTATAATCCTAGAGGCTGCCACTGCATCAAACCCCAGTTCTGTTTATGGCAGGGATTTTTCTACAAGAGCATACATAGCACCAAACAGCAGAAAGACACAGTCAGAAACTAGGTGGTGAACATAGAACAGTTACTGTAGGTTAAAATTTAGACCTGATCATAACAGTAAAGGAAGAGTCCAAAGATCAATATCACCATTTTCACAATTCATCCTGAGGGCAACATTAAGGTGTACCAAATTTAATTGAAATCCACTGGAGCAACCAATTAACACCGGCATCAATAAATAATGCTGTATATTGATGTGAGATATATTCATGCTTACTCCTGTGGAGTTTTAATCACCACAAAGCAGCGTGTGTCCTTGAGATCTGGCAAACAGGCTGAATTAATTTCACTCCTGTTTAAACATTTTCAGTGCATTTTGTTGGTCATTTCATAACCTGCATTGTTTACTTAATTTCTTCTTCCTTGCCTTTTTTTTTTGGTGCATGACAGCCATCTGTTTGTCAGTGTACCAGTGTGAAACAATTGGCAGGCATGTATATTGTGTCATCCACATACTAATGCATTTCCATTTGCAAATCCTTGTGTGTGTACACAAAACAGGGACTCGCACGAAAAAGTGCTCCATAGAACTAACAGTGGTCAAAAAGTCCACAAGGTACCTTTAGTTTTCCTGTTGTGAGTCACAGTCCTTTTTGTGGAGAAGTCCAATAACGCATGATACATAACCACAACAAGAAACGGCATCATGTAGCAGTTTTAGCTCCCGTCTTATTTATTTAGCAGCACGAGTCCAGCTCGTGCTCGTGTATTAGTCTAAGTGCATCTGCTAATGTACGTCCCCTATTCTCCTGTTCAGGTCACACACAGAGACCAGTAAGTGGCCTAATGTGTGGGAGAGACTGTCTGGCACAGAAAGGGGCTTGGAGGAGTGCGACAGGTGTGGGTGGGTGTCTGTGTGGAGTTGTTCTCCTCAGTTCAAACCACAAGCAGTGTGTTCTGTGTGTGTGTGTGTGTGTGTGTGTGTGTGTGTGTGTGTGTGTGTGTGTGTGAGGATGTGACAGAGATCCTTCAGGATCACTGAAGTGCTCTCAGTCGCTGTGAGGAATGTCCTCAAGGGTTTTAAGGTTGTTACGTCACAGTAAGGGTATTTGAAGTACCTACTTTCTGAGAAGCTTTTCTTTCATTTTTATTTTATTTTGGTCCTTACATGTTTGATCTGTGTATAAAAGTAAGTCTAGAAATGTATAAAGGAACCCTGTGGAGTTTCTGACCTCTAGTGATGATGCAGAGCAGTGAGTGAGTTTATGAACAAACACCTGTAAACTTTTTTCTGCCAGCATGCACATGAAAAAGCACATGCACCGCACAAGCGTCAGTGTAACATGATACATACAGTATTTCTTCTGATTATGGAGGGTAGCACTTTTACAAGGTCTGTTTCCAAGGTTCAGAATGAACTGCCAAGCTGAACTTTTTAATCTGCTATAGTTTAGTTTTTGGTCACTTGGGGGTAGAGGTGTTCAGTCTTCACCCACCATTCAAAATGATATTAAGGCTTTAAGGAAACAAATAATACATGAATATTGTGGCATGGTTGTTTTTTAATCATTAAACACTGTAGAAATCTGCCCTGTCCCTGTACAAGCTGACTGCAGAAGAGAGACACACACAGAAATAAGAACATCTGCCTCAGTTCACTATGTGTTAAACCACAGACCTGTTTTATTTGTTTTACTGTCAATTCTCAAGACAGCAACAGAAAGAGACAAGAGGATGAAGAGTGAAGACAAAGCAGAACAAGTTGAGGCTGCTGCATCTCAAATGACTAGCAACGCCTAGCAACCACACACGCCGGGCTCCGAGCGATGCAGTCACAGTTGTCATAGAGACAAGGCACACGTAAAAGTTTTTACCTCCCTACGTTTTTCCAAGAGGGAAATGATTTGCGACTTTGAAACAACATTTTCCATTTGCAGGTCGCAGCTTCTGCGTGCCTTCACTTTATTTAGAACGCTACTTGACATGCATCAGCACTTTGCCAGCCAGGCCGCAAGTCGTTTGTCATTAAATTTGTCAACTTTATATTTTAACAACTCCTCAAGTAATGGTTAATAATGAAAAATTAAAATAAATAAACAATAAATACATTTAATTTACACTGTTGCTGACCTAAGGTACACTCATGAAAGTGACCTCTTCTCCCCTCTAGACACAGACACACACACATAGACACTTACATGAGTGCCAGGCTGAGGTAGTTGGCAGTGCTGCCCCAGTACATCGGGTTCTCTATGATGTTAAAGGGGAAGCCTCTCACCTTCTCATCCATCAGAATGCCAAAGTAATCACCTGAAAAATACACACAGACACACACACACACACACAGCAGGTTACCGCTATAACAGGTTCAGATGAGAGAGTACACTGCTTTTTATAACTAAAATCTGGTCATTTTTACACCCAGTTTTCCCATTCGGTGCTGAATGAGGCTGGAGCCTATCCCAGCATGCACTTAGCAAGGAGCAGAGAAACTCTCTGTTCCAAATCTGTCTCCAGGCTCCAGTTTATCGACCAGTTCAGGTGGACTGGGATTCAGTGCCAAACCTGGCGGACTGTTTCACTCTGTTGCCATGGTTTCCACTTTGTCATCGACCATGATGCCTTGTTTCATACTCAGACCACAAAGATTTTAGCTCGCTTGTCATTCTACAATCATTTTTGACATGTTTCTGACAGAATAGCGGCAGACGCTGAAGTCAGACTGAGGATTCACTGTGAGGGAACATGACTTTGGCACCGCACAGCCTTGTTAACCATCACCTGGCTGTTACTGATGTCAACGAAATGATGGCATAGATACGACCTCATGGGAAAACTGGGAAAACACCATAATGTACCAGGAGAACAGGATACAGTGCCGCTACTGAGCCTTGCTGCCAATGTTTCCCTGTTGCCACTCATGATAATAAATGTGCTTCCATCCAAATGTGGCTCAAATTTTAGTCATTTGAAATTTGGTGAAAGAAAATGCAAACTACTTTGTGTTTCCTTCCACTACAGTTATACGAATATGTGGAGTGGGTTTGTTGAGATAAAAAGCTGGCGGTGCTATTTTTCCAGCTGGTACCACTGAACTGTTGGAGGTTGAGAGGGCGCATTAAGATGATGCAATTAAAAGTGCGCCAGTCAAACCTCAAATGGTGAAAGAAATGTAGAAAACATAATGGAAATGGGGCATTTCTGTGGTTTTATGTATTAATTTGAGGCGTGTTCAGTGGACTTTCAAGTCGCATCCTTCATGTACGTTATGATTTATTCACTAAGTTTGTTGCAAATTGAAAATGTGCGACAGGTGGTGGAAGCTCACCAACTGTACTGAAAAAAAAAACCTGTAGCCCAAAAATCCATTTCCTCAAAAACCATAATTGTAAGAGAAACCGCAAACAAAGCAACTTATTACTGTCTGTATTATGAACAATTATTTGAAACCAAGAAATAGTTTCAAATATTTGTAGAACGTTAATATGCATGTGCAGAGGGCCATGCAAGGTGGAAGCAAACCTGGAAGCTAACCTTTTTGTATTATACTCTCAGAGAGTATAACACTGTAGCTAAGGTTCAACTGATTTGTTACCAAAAATGAATTTTAAGTTCAGTTTAAACATGTTTTGATACCACAAGCTTGTGGCAAACAAGCACTGGATGTGTGCTTATTTGTGCAGTGGGGTTTTTTAGGCTATAAAAATGTTGGTGGCAGATGAACTAGGACACTGCTTACTGTAACCTGAGCACTTACTATGGCTCGCTATGTAATATGTTCCCCAGATATTGTGCACACACAGACACACGCAGACACAAAATCTGACCCATTTTACTTATGAGGACATGAACATTCAAATACTTCCCTTATGCCTCCGTCATACACCCACACACACACACACTCGCATGCACATACAGGCTCCCAGTAGGTAAAACTGACCTCCTCAATTACACATGTGTTGCTGCTGGCCCTGTTTTCTGTTGAAGAGAGGCTGTTAATGCCCAAGTTATATAACGATTTTCATTATGTATGCTCATTTAAACACCACAGGTAGGGCCGGGATAAAAAGAGATTATATAAACAAATGTGTTTGGTTTTGAATAGAAAACCAGTTGTAACTGGCCTTCAGAATAATATGCTAACCTCATTTTTGACCTCCAAAGTGACTACCGGTAACCCATTGAGACCTGAAAGCTAAGCATAACATTTTTATTTTTTTAAGTTCCTGTGTCACTGTTTCATTGTGGTTATGAAAATGGGCAACCTGGATTTGCTGGAGAGCAGCGATAGCACTGTGGTGTCCTACAGGTTAGAGAGGTGGGTCTGTGATCCGTGGACTGTGATTGGGGTATGGATCCTGGGCCACCTGGCTGTCACATTAAGACCAAGGGTAATCTGATTGTGTTTGGATCTTTGTTTCTGCCCCTGTGCCATCAGTTTGAATCACCAGGTCACAGTGACTCAAAGGGATTAATATAGAACAAATAAGAAACATCAAATTACAACACCCACCCACAGGCTATATCCCCCAGCGTGTGTGTGTGTATGTTTGTGGGTGCCCACAAAAACACAGGGCTGATAGACTGTGTAGTATAAAGGCCCCCTACATACACAGACCCACACAACAAAACAATACAAGTAAATAAATATGTTAAATAATTCCTACATCATATTGGAATTGACTAATGAGAAAGCAAAAGTCATACAGTGTCAGTTTTAAGGTGAATATGGTGAATGATCACAGCTGAGGTATTTACCATTATTTAATTCAATCAGTGACCTTTTTGGTTGATACCATTATATAACTTCTGTTTGCTCCCCTGTAGCACTGAGAGGAGGATAATGCGTAAATGCTGTTCAAACATATGTTCACAAGTTGTTCCAACAAACGTTTTTGCTCAAAAGCACTTGCAGATTTTGAACTTGTAGTTCGTTTTGCACTCCACTGTTTTCCAAAGAACCATCAAATACTAATTAGAGGCAGGACAATTAAATTAATTCAACTGGGCCAATGCCATCAATGAGGCCTTGAAAGTTAAGGCAAACTTGGACACAAAGTCCTGAAGTCCTTTAGTGTCCGTTTCCTGTCCTCCCCATCTGTGTTCCATGTCCCTATCAAACCTGTCTACTGGCAGACAGGGTCTGGTTTCTGCTGCTACTCATTAGTCACACCGTCATCCTTGAAGAAAAACTTTGTTTGTTTGAGCTTTAAAGACTTCAGAGAGCGAAACACACCAACAGCCTCTTGTAATCGGTTTGCTCAATATGCATATCAAGTAGACTCCTGTTCGAACACGCATACACGAACTCCTGCCAACTCCTGTCACCTTCTGCTGCTCCAGCTGCCTCCTCTCTGCTGTCACATTTGGGGATGAGTGGAGACAAAGCGATGGACTGAAGGGCATTTGAGTACAGTGAAGATGGTGCAGGAGCTGAGACACAAAGTCTGGATCTTGGAGGTGACTCACACAAATGACTGACCTAGAAACTAGATACCGGCGCGTGCCAAGTTGTTATAATGGTGATATCATACTCATGGTCATTTGGATTGATGCCTGGACGTACTCAACAGCACAACAGCGGAAAAGAAACATGTCTGTCTCAGCCGTATGTGAGGACACAGAAGTCTTCCTGGCTGTGTAAACTGGCTCAAATGAGTTCACGTGTCTTTCCTCATGTAAGTGAACTTACGTGTCCTTGTTAGGACGCATCACATGTCTTTTACCCTGTTTCTCCAAGTCACGTGCGATTCCAAAACTCTTGTAAGACTAATGATTTTTATTGCACATAAAAGGAACTGGATTTGCTGTATGCCACCTTATGACATAGTAATAAAAATAAATACGTGTTACATGGTACATAGTACATAGTGTAAGTGGTATGGAAAAAATAGAGGGATGTAACTAAAAATGGAGAAATCTCTGTCTTTTGTTTCTTTTTTTGTCTTTTCTTAACAACTGCTCTTCAAACTGATTTCAGACTCCACGTGTAGATTTTTGAGGACCCAAGGAAGTGCAGTGTGGACTGTGAAGAAAACTAAATGTGACGGACAAAATATAAAGAACACCTCTTAATATAGCCCATTAAAGTTCAAATTACAGCCTCCATTTGGCTACAAACTTATCAATCACCCCTTGAAGATTTAAATACCTAAGTAATAACTCATTCTGTTATAATGTAGGTGCACACAGTGTACTAAAATAATTTAAGAAAAAATAATTCAGAAAGAAATATACCAGCTTTAGTCGGCTTGAGGCTGTTTATGTTGCACCTTTAGTTTAATTAGTTCCCTTCAGTGCTGATTAGAATTAAAGGTGAGTCTAATACCTCACAGACGGAAAGCTGCTCTGGGCAAGATCATCAGCTAAATTTTATATAAACACACACACACATTTGAAAAGACAGATTGATAAAACTAAGCTGAGAAACAAGACTGAGGGATGTCAGTTATTTTCTAAGGCTTGATAAATCTCTCCTTTAATGCCCCTTTCATTTTTCTTTGATACCCACCTAGGAAGGTTCCAGTGAATCCCAGAGCGAGGAAGCTGCTGACCACCAGTAGAGTGCCCAGCACCATGAGAGCTGCCCCAATGTAGAAGACACCCATATTGTCCATCATTTCCCACCTGGCCTGGGCCTTCATTGCCACTGTCATACTGCAAAAAACACACATAAAAACAACCATAACAATCTTTATTTAGCCTGTAACCTCTACATGTTCTGGACCTTGAGCAGGCTTCAGTTAGTGCTGCGAACCAAATGGACCCAAGACTGCAAGAGACCTTTGCTGTGGATTCAAGTGGTAACAACAAGGACTCCTCCACACAACAGGGACGGAGCAGAATAGACAGCAGATAAAAGACGGTAAAGAAAGAAATAATAAAAAATAAATAATAATAAAAAAATATAGAGGAGTAGTAACAGAAAACTGAATCCCAATAGAAAACAGTGCTACTGACTTACTTTCATCAGACACTGACATACATCACAGAAAGTGTCACTTTTGCTCTATTTCACTGCAAATTAAGTACTATTTAATTAAATCTACCTAGTTTAAAGTAAAAGATTTTATTGTAGCAGAACTTATGTGAGCCAGCAAAAGGGTTGTTGCCTATAGAAACATTTTACTGAAGCGCTGTACATTTGTCAGCGAATACAACAAACTGGACAATCACAAATTTAGCTGGTCACTGAGGAAAGAAGACAACCCAAACAGGAAGTTAGTCTCTATGCTTCACACTTTTGGTAGCCCACAAGGTGATCAACCACTGCAGACACCATCAAGCATTTCATTTTTTTTAAATGTCTTTTGAAAACCTCTTGCCAACTGTTCCCCCATCGCTTCTAGTGCATCAGCTGAATGAGTATGTGTGTCTGTGGGTACAGAGAGAAAGAGAGTGCTTGTTAGTGGGAGTGCTTTTACCTTTCCCTGACGTCACTCTCGAGTGTAACCCGTGCTGACAGATGATGTGAGGGCCATGCATTGTATAAGTGTGGTCATACAGAAAAAGCATTTTCATTCTGTTCCCACTGTGTCATTCTAAGGTGTTTGGAAGAAGAATTTCTGTCTGCTTTAAAAGGTGCTCAGGTGGGTTTGTCGAGTGCTGACACAAAGGATAAATTAATGCCAAGATGGAATAAGCTGCTTTAAACTCTAAAGCATTTACTGCTGGAGTTCCGATTTGTTTGCAGTTCAGAGTATTACCACTTGAAATGTGGATGCGACAAATATATTTATATCCACTTCCAAAACAGCTCTACAGTTTGTTAGAAGAAAAACACAGTGAGATGAAGGTGAACTGCCGTCCCCACTGAGGTTTGGACTGATACAGACACTACATAGGTGAAGATAAGTATCTGATACTGAGACTGTACTATACTATTTCTTTCCATGCCATATAAATGTATAATTTCAAAGAAAATAGCAGTGTCAATACAGCAAAACACAGCTATATTGACACAGCTAATGCAACAGAGACAAATCCAGCTAAAGCTAGCTGGAGGTAGCCACAGCTAGCCATGCTGATTTACTTTTCCCCCATAACTGTCTCCTTAAATTGAAATTTAGGTAATTGTGAAAAGGAAGAAGTTCGGGATCACCAGGACTCTTCCTGAAGCTGGCCATGTGGTCAACTGAGTAACCAAGCACGAAGGACCTTGGTCAGGGAGGTGGACCAAGAACCTGGATAAGTGGATAGACAGGCGTCTTTTTGAGTAAAAGGAATATGACGACCAGCTTGGAGTTTGCCAAACAGCATTTAAAGGACTCTGACAGCATGAGGAATAAGATTCTTTGGTCTGATGAGACTGAATACTTTGGGCAGAACTCCAAACAAAATTAAATTACTTGTGTTAATGCTGCCGTGCCCCACAGGTTCAAGATGCCACAAGAGTTGAAAGGATTTCTAGTGCTGCAAATCATAACGGAACACACACAGGCACAGGGGCGGATGCAGCTTTGTGTGTGGCAGCATTAACACACCTGCGGGTTGCCGTCTGATTGCAGTATACATCCTGGAGACAAAAATGGCTCCCAAATCAAAAGTAGGTTTAGGGTTAATAAGAGAAAACTGGGTTACGAGGTCTGTGCTGTGAGCCTTATGGTGTCCTCCCTTTGTCAAAAAAGAGTAGGAAGTGTAATGTGATGTGGCGTGTCGCTCCTCCACGTCAGACACAAAGAGCAACCGCTGGGCTGTCTGTTAAGTAAGGTGGTCTAGCAAGGCACACTGCTGGGATTTGGATTGGAAAAGAGATGGGAAAGGGGGTCGGGGGATGGAGATGTGGGCAGGTGGTCAGTGGGTGTGATTGACTGACCGCTGGATGTAACGACTGATGACTGAAGTCACTGCTGATGTAGTTTTTGGAAACACAGGAAAACTTTCTGTGAGAAACGTCACTGATGCGTGCGTTTGTAATTTTACATCAACACTGTTTTACAATATAGCATAACAAATTTTCTATCTGGAAATTGTGATTGTTTATGTTAACACAACAGGGATACTGGTATCATATAGTATGTAGTATAGTGAAGGACTCACACCAGTCAAAGCCATACATCTGCTCTTTTTCTACATTTCAGAATGTGAAAGGGAAAGTCTAATTTCAGAGAAGGACAGCTGGATGAGGAGGAAGTATGTGAAGGCCACGGACAAAAGGTTCGGACAAAGTCAACTTTCACAATGAGCCGCTTCACAGCAGGGCTTACAAAAGCTACAGGCACAAGGTGCAAGGCTGATGATTTCACATCACCATGTTGAATAGTTCTAAATATGTAAATCCCACCCCTCTCAACTCATTAGGCTTCCTGTTAATAGCAGAGGAGCCAATTATGCACAGCCAGGTAATTAAAAAATGGACTAAATAAAGCCCTATCGCTTTATTTAAAGTTTTTTTAATCACCTCAGTGGTGAATCAGTCAGTGTACCATGTATGTATGTCAATTAGACAGACAATTTATCAGCACGACAGTGAGTGAACCTGTAAGGTAATTCATCTTCTGGTCAGTCGGCCAGCTTGTCTGTCAGTGGTTTTAATTGTACTGTGTTGAGCAGAGCGGAAATTACAAGTGTTTCCACTGTGTGGCCTCACAGCAAGGGACACATGTGCTGATCCATGCTACTGAGGTGCTGCTTGGTAGCAGGGTCAGTCACAGCCAAACCATGAGGGTCTCTGCCACAACACAAAAAACGTGCATTTCGCTAAACCGATGTAACCAGTGGTTATAGAGAAACCACCTTTTTAAAGTTCATCTCTCCATACTTCAGTGTTGACCTACAGTTTTCCTATAGCTGTACTGGAATTGTTTTAGGACTGGTGTCAATTTGCGAGTGAACATTTTCTGCTGCTGTTTCCCATTGTTTGAACCACTGCAGGGCTTTTACTGTGAAGCAGCCACAGGAATTGCCCAGATTAGCGGTTCTTTATTAGTGATGCTGTGGATTTGCAAAGTGGAAGGAGCCGCTGGTTCACTGGTGGCTTCATATTGACAACTGAACTGGGAATGACATGAGTTCACTGGCTTCCCAAGGTAATAATAATAATGTAGGTGTCAGCAGTATGTCAGTCCAAAATGCACACGTCACATCTATATTTTTCTTTCACATTAAAAGCAGCAGTAGCCTTAAATCAGATTTTAGTTTAATTAACAGCTAATCAAACAGCCACTGGGCAGCAGAGTGGACTAAAGCTTAGGGAGCAGTCTTACCACTTGGCAGTGTGACCGTTCAATTATCTTTCCAATATCAGACTGAAATGACGTGGTTCTTTCAAATTAACTGCCATCAACAATGATCGTTCTTACACAACATGTGTAACAGCAAAATGTCCATCTACCACTGTGTTTAATGCATTAATCATTTGCCTGTATGACACCGCTGACTACTCATTTGAAAATAATTGTTGTTCTCGCACTCACACATTTAATGGCTGCTTGGTGACACAGCCATCACATGCAAAAGGTCATTCAGGTTGTTTTTTTTATCCTCTTCTTAAAATGTCTACCATCACACATCATATGGACTATACAGCACACAGGAATGTGCCTGAGCTGTCAATGAAATGAAAATGAAAACAACAATGACCCACTGTGAAGATGCTGTTAAGAGAGAACAAAAATGAAATGACCTTTTAAAAAGCAGCGACAGCAGAGCAGTCTGCTGGCTCGTAAAAATCAGTGGCTCATTTTTGATTTTGTTAAATAACTAAGTGCACTTGTGTAAGTTCTTAAACCCTATCAGAAAGTTGCAGTTGTGAAAATGTATGTGAACATACTCATTTATGTTGTTAGTGAACTCTAGTGCATTTTTTAAAAGATTTCAGCATAAAGTCTGATCTTATGAAAGTTCTGTGTAAGGATCTTCAGTGGACTAATATCTGAATGTAGCATATGTCCAGGCTCAGCCCTCAACACTCCCCACAAGGAAAGCACCAAGCTAAGCACAGCAGGGAGTGGGGAGTGATGATATGAACTTACCCCTCTGCATTCTCATTCAGGTCATGAGGTCAAGTAAACATGTACAAAACAAGAAATGCTTTCCCTTTGTCATAAAACATTTTCATAGCTGCTACAATCCAACACGAGTCTCATATTTTACCCATAAATCTCACATTTTAATGCCTTGGTTCATCATCTGTGATGACAAACATCAGATTTCCACAGTCTGAAAAATAAAAAGTGTGCATCCTGGCCATGGTTAAGCCATAACCAACTTCAGTAACCTTCAGCACCAGAGCTGAGGACGTCAGAGCAGAGAACAATAACAAATTGTGCCGCTTTGTGCTGCGCTGCCCTTTCTTTCCATCATAGTTACTTTTTGTAGTGAAGTTGCATTAGGAAGTTTGCAAAATTTCCCAGCCTGCCGTGCTGTTATCCTGCATTACTCTGTGTACAATGACGCAGCTTAAAAAAAAAAAGAGGGTGCAGAGATTTGAGTAACAAACTGCAAACAAACTCTGGGACCTCCCAGCTAATCAGTCCAATCCTTGCGGTATCTTGTTAGCTGCTCCCTACCTGGTATTTGCACATTGTTCAAACTCCTGGCCCTTGAGAGCCACAGAAGACATTACACAACAGGCTGTGCAGTACATTCAACGACCACTGCATTGACTTTTGTGTGTAAAATCGCAGGAGCTCTCCTCTAATACTGCTGAAATGTAGAGATATGTGCAAGTGCGTGCTCTTAAACAAACAAAACAACAAAAAACAATTTACATTTTCAGAGCAATTATTGGATATTTTTAATTATTACAGTGGAATAGTGCAACTGAAAGCTTTTCAGACTGTACTGGGGTATTTCAAAGAGCGACTTTCATAATAAGTCCAAGTTGAACAATTGAGACAATGTTCAACTCATTCACATATTCTGTTCCTAACACATCAGAGTGAATGAACTGTTATGTACTACTACAATTTTTAGTTTCTCATGTTGTGTCGATAAACATTCTCTTCAGAAGCACAGGAGCAAAAATGGCAGGACGCTTTATCGCGGCGAAGCAGCTTGTTCGAAAAGCATTGTTGCCTGGCAACAGACATCATAGACACCCTTTAAGAAAAGAAAGAAAAAAAAATCTTCTCACACTGGCATACTGTATGTGTGTGGTTTTTTTTCGAGAGTGCTTTGTCACCATTTTGGTCCATAGTGGAAGGTGTGGGAGCGTGTACTTCCACTGGCTGCTGTGTGCAGGCGTGGGGTGACACTGGCACACACAGAGCCGTGGGCACGGACGAGGATGGGAGGAAGAAGGAAGTGGGCCAGAAGAAAAGAGGACACAGAGGTGGAGGAAAGAAGAAGAGGGAGACGTGTAAAAAGAAGGGCAACAGGATGAAAAGGAAGTACAGTGAGTCTTGCCTGGGAGAACCTGAACAGAAAGGTTTAACAAAGTTGCTCAGCAGGCCGCAGCATTTCAGCATCAACACAAAACAGGAAGCAAGACTGAGTAGTTGAGAGGAAAGTTATGTAAGGCACGCTTAAGTTTGGATAGTAGCTGTTGCACTGCATTTTATATAATGAGTGAGCAGGTTGGAGTCGGCAGGAAATCTGCTGAACTAGTTTACAGCACCAAACATGAAGAGGGGGCTGTTCTCCCAGAACAAACTAAACTAAAACTTTCATCAAACACATTCATCACCTTCACGTAGCAAAACACAAGTGAGAAAGACAGCAATTCAAGACGAGAGGCAGAGGAACAGTGTTGGTTGGAAATCTGGTCTGGTCAGTGTTCGGCCTGGTGATAATAATAGTTTGATTGAACAACATTAAGCTGATTTGATTTGAAAGACAGAAAGAATAAGAAGAAAGATGAGAGCTTCACCTGTGGCTGCGGTAGACGTTGAGCAGAATGATGACGAAGCCCAGGCAGTAGCAGGCCAGGTAAGGGCTGCCAAAGAGCCTGGAGATTGTCCGCGTATGATGTTCCCATCTCGCCACCTGACGAACAACAGAGAACAGAGGAGAGAGCATTAGATGATGGTGTTTCCCTTAAAAATTCTATTAAGTTGTTAGAGAAACTGCAATATTACCGTACTTCCTGTAATATGGTGAGGGGAACCGTCTGAAAAACAGTAGAACCCACGGTGACACCAGTGTAACAAGCACTTTGAATGCCCCTGTCTCTTCCTTATAAAGCTTTATGTCTGACCTTAACTCATTAAGTCCCTAAGCGACATATACTACACATCGTGGTGTGATGACCATGTGACTCTGACAGGAAGTGGCCTCTCCAAAATGCGGGTATGGCCAATCTATCTATCCCAAACTAGTCTCAGGGCATGAAGCTCAGGAGTTAACACACTGACGACTGACTGACTGAATGAATGAATGAATGAATGAATGCAAATACCGACTGGCTGGAGAGGTCACTGAGTGGACAGCTGATTGATGGGATGACTAACACTCTGTTCAAACAGCAGGAGTGTCTGAAAGTAAGATCAAGTATGTGTGTGAGTTTCTTTTTTCTCTCTTTCTCAACCTGATTGCTATGGCATCTGTATGATTTTTTTTGTTTACTGGTGTTTATTTTGAGCATATTTCTTTTCATGACCACTTGAGATTTTTGCCCCTGATTTGTTTTTCAAGTCTTTGCCACATCATAATTTACAAGGGACTGGATTTGTGTATTTGGACACAAACACAATCACTTACAAGTCATTAAGCAGAATCATGGGAATTTGTGTAAAGAGATTTTTTGACAGGCTTTTTACCGCAGGGGTGTAACACAGGGTTACAACTATTTAATTATTGACGTGGGCAAGCTCTACACCAAAAGCTAAGCTGCTCAGAAAATAACATTATATTTTAACCATGTACCTATTAATCAAATATGTAGTCTCTAAAGAAAAGAATTATAAGGTTATTTTTAAGAAAAAATTGAGGCCATTGACAAAAAAAAAAAACAAACTAAAAAGTTCTCTTGGCTATTTTGCATGCACTTTTGCACCCTAACTCATCCACTTTCCTTGTACTCATTCTAGGCTTTGATAAAGAAAATCATGACCTGGATTACTTTCAATGGTGAAAAAAAAAAGTCTGAACCTGAGGACATTAAACTCAGAGTTACAAGGAGTGTCTTTCCTACAATTACTACTGCTCAAATGGAATTACAGTTGCATTTTCCGAGATGTCCTTCACACTTAAAATAGAAACTATTCAACTCCCATCAGTTATGCAACATTAAAAAAAAAAAGCATTTGACCTTTCTGTCAGTACGATGGACCTGACTGAGTCGTAGACTGACTTATTGACAAACTTTCAAATTACCGACTGTGGGCCGAGGAAGTGCGTAGATGACTGTGAGACACGGCAAAAGACACAAATGTTGCCATAGCAACGTCTTTTCTATCTTCAGGAGAGGAAAGACAGAAAAAGGAGCAAAAAAAAATAAACACAGGTGAGAGGAAATAAACTCTATATGGTGAGAAAATAAAGAAAGTCAGCGTTTCAGCCGCTGCAGAACTGAAATTCATTCTTACTGGTTTTTCAGCTCTATGGGAAAGTATGAGCAGGCACAATGCAAGATATGTTCACTGCAGAGTCCAACTATAAGTCACTAAGCAGCATGTGGCAGTGATAGGTTAAGCTCTATTCCCTTGGGGCCTTTGGATCTTTAGAATAACTGACTATACTGTATCTTTAGTCTTCTGCTCCTTGTTTCTCTGTCTTTTAATCACAGTTGCTGGCAACGTCTGCTTTCATACCACTTTCATCCCTCCCCTGTGCAATAACAGCCCTACAATTTAAGATCTTGTGTGACTCAGACTTATGGTAACATTCAAATGTTGACTACATTACAGTCTGCTCTGTCGGACGCTGGGACACGGCGAGCAGGAGGCAGACAGAACAATGGCCAAAGAAAAGAAAAGAAAAAAAAACAGAGGGAATAATGATGGGAATTAGGTAACAAGATTGTGAATGCAGACATGATAGAAGATGAAGTAATGCATTTTGTTGTAGATATGTAGCATTTTAAATGTGAGACATAATGTAACAGCACATACTGTATACGTACGTCAGCATCCTCTCTTGTTAATTTATGGTAGAACATGGTGGCAAAAGCTGGAAAGCACAGAACACAGAAATGAAGAGGTGGTCGTGCCGTTGTTGTCGATACTATTACTGTACCAAAGTGGAGCTTGTCCAGAGGCTTTTACAAGGATAGCAAGTACAGTTTGCACATGCATGTGTGCATGTGCATAATAATGTGTGTAGTGTCATAACTGATCTCAGAAGGATGGAAGCTGAGTCAAAGGCAGCATGACAAGCAGACCTGTCTGTAGGTATAACTAGTCAAAGAGTGAGATGCGTAATATAACCATTCAAGTACCCTCAACAAAACCGCTGCTTAGGCCCCAACTGAAGATAAAAAAAAAAAAAACCCTGAATGACAGTAAAATAGAAACAGGAGATAAAAAGAGATAGAGTGTGTGGTCATACTCATGTAAGAGAGGAAGAGGACATTGCTTGCAATTTAAAATGTATTACTGTACGCCAAGAGACTTATTGTGACCAGTGACAATGACACTTGCCTTTAGCTTCCATTAAACAGGTGGACCAGGTGTGAGTCCATGTGAACTGAAACTGAGAATCGACTTTGCTGCTTGGAGGTTGAGCATAGGAGATGATGCGTGCAAATTCACACACATGCGCTAATACACTCGACGGGTGTGGGGATGTTTGATTCATTCTGTGCATGGATTTGTTCCTCATTAATGATGGCTGTTTTCAGTGCAAACATTTTCACACTGCATAAGCTGCTGTCCAAAAAAAAAAAGACACACTTAGAACCTTTTTTCAGTGACACTTGTCTCTTTCTTTCGTCGCATCTCATCATCTCTAAGAGGTTTATTATGAGAAATATACAGATCATTTGAAACCCAAGACCATGGCAAGCACCCTCCAATATCGCCACATTAGCATGCCATTTATGCTAGTACACTCTACTCCGAGGCAGTGATGGGACTGCAAGCTCCCCCACAATCATTCAACAAAGTTTACAAGCCCTCCATGGGGTGATGGAGTACACTAAAAATACTCAGGTGTTCTGCACACAGACTACTGATGCTGTTATCAAATCATCAATCAAGCCACAGAAATAACAGAAGGCATGGATGAGGAAAGTACAGGGAGTGGTGCCAGCTTGGCAGAACTAGCAGCTCTCCAAGACAAATTCAATCAAGGCTTAGGGAACAGGCTCCTTCTGAGTCCCCATCAGCCCACTTAAATCTGAGATGCAGGCACTTGAATGGGTTTGAAGTCAGGACATTAGGACGACATCTGAGGGGGAGGGACTTTTGACGTCTGATGCTCCTTAATGGAAGAACATCTAAGCAGCAGAAGCAGGAAAATATAGCTATAAGCACCACCCCTACCCAACTCATCATCCCCTCATAACACCCTCATCCACACACCAGGAATACACACATTGACAACAGGACCTAAAGTACAACTTATGTAATATTACAGTGTGAAAGGGGTACTTGGAGGTTATGGTCATTTTCAGCCTCTCCAGGGATACAGTCTCCAGTTTGAACTGTGACTCCACCAGGACGATCAGCAGCTGGTGAGGTTGATCCATTGTATTAATGTACAGCGATGTGTAATAGAGTACAACAAGCACAAAGGCACAAATGAGCACACACGCTCAACCAAGTGTGTTAATGCCAGGGTGTGTGCTGTAACGGAGTAAAAACAAAGAAAGAGAACAAGAACACAGGCAAATCACATGCACATCAGAAACCCCAGCTCCTGATTAAATCCTCCTCAATTCACAAAACACTGATTGAATATTTAAATACCTGGGGATTTTTGGACACTTTGTCAACTGCTGTGCAAGGAGATACTGGGAGCACAGTATTTTCTGAATCAAACTACATTTACATAAAAATGGATCGAAATCTGGGGACAGGATTTTTCCATTTCCATTTGTCCACCATCATGCCAAAATGTTCACACAAGAAATAAGAAAACAGCAAATCACTACTCTAATCAAGTCATGCTCCCCGCTAGGTGCACCTTTTCCATTCTGAACACTTCAAAATGGATTCATTCATTCACGGAAATGAATTTCATTTCAACTTTATTGACATATATATATACATATATGCACATGAGACTCCTCAGCATCTTGAAGTCAGATTTCTGTGAATTTTGCTCCTAAAAGAAAAAAATGACCCATGGCCTTTCCCTTTCTACCACCGTTTTTTTTTTTTTTTTTTTTTTTTTCCTTTTCAGCCACAGCACCACAAAAGATCCGTTAGTTGTTTTGCCCAGTGGTAAAACAAAAGGAGGTTCTTTTCAGTAGCTACTTTCTTTTCTT
>JBBMJY010000014.1:4002005-4023131 GCA_037833715.1 Toxotes lorentzi
TGCTTTCTCTATGTCTCTGTGAAAATATACGTCAGGACTGACCCTTTCACAGTGCGCTGTAATCAGCACAGCTGAAAAAACACCAATATTATTGATGGCCTGATTCCAAGGTGCAAGATAATGTGATGTGAAGTCAATTAGATATCAACTGTAATCAGTCTTGATGCCCTAAAGACGATTAAGAATAAATGACATTAAATCATGAAATTCATGTATTCATCTAGTCTGTGAAACAAAACCATGTGATAGACAGAGATAGCAGTTTTATCAGGCTCAGGGACACTCGGGACAGCTTGCCTTGATTTGACAAAGACAGACCATCAGTCAGTGACAGAGTATCTGTGGACAGATGCACAGTTTTCAAAGCTGTGCATCAAAGCTGTTCCTAACACTCCCAGTTCCCAATTCAAGTGGACGTTCAGACTCCCTCCCCTGTCCACATGAAGCTGCCCCAGTCAGCCAGCAGGAGTTAGTAAAACAGCACAGACAGGATCCCTCACTGGCTTTCCACCCAGTGCCCAACCGTGTTCACCTTGCCAAGCCGAATTTAGAGCTGCTCAGGATTTATGATGTACCTAGTTGTTATAAACACAAACAATGACTCACTGATCAATTCATAATGATCGGCACCTGGTGATTACTCATATCATAAACAATGGCAGGGGCTTTGTTATTGTTTGTGGCTATTGTAAAGGTTCTTAATTGGATTGAAAATACTGCGCTGTCAGACTGCTATCTCAACAAGCACAAAGAAGTCTAGAGAAATTCAAGTCAGCAAAGTTGGTTTGAAATGAGTCAAGACACACTTACCTGCCATTACACGTCAATATATTTATGCTAGAACTCGATTGTACACTACCCACATCCAATCACCAGTCCTGTGTCTGAAATTTTCAAACTTTCAGTAAATCAAACGGCCATGACAGAATCTCCACAAGATTTTATAACCTAATATTCTCTAGACCTCATCGAGCTTGGCCAGATAAAGTTCTGGCTATATTAAGATTAGGCACACAAGATTATTTTGGAGTTGTAATATCTACAGTGTGATCTGCAGTGGTTCTTACCACGTTCCAGAAGAGAGGGTTGAAAATGATGGCGATCACAGCGATACGAAAGCTGGGGTCATGAAAGTTGATAAGCTTTAGCAGTTCTTCCATCAGCGTCAGGTCCATCTGAAAGAGACAACCGTGTCAAAGAGAGGAAATCATCCACAGATCTAACGTATTTGGCTGCAGCATCTCTTCAGTGAAACTGGAAGCTTCAGCAGACATTTAAGTAACGTTTTACTCACTAAGTTGTGTTCACTGCACTTTGTCACATTTTGCTTTTGTCAGTGCTTTTCTTATTTTCTGCATTTTTGTGCACCAACTAAAAATGCACAAACACAGGTGGATAGAAACACACCTATTGATTTTACACAGAGCGGTAAGAAGATTGAGTAAGCCTACTCAGACTTAATCAGTAACTGACTAAACAGTAACATGGCTTTTTAAAAGTGAAGCAGGGCACATGGTGGAAAAAACTCATTCTAATGACTAATAAAAGGTGCGGCAACATTTTGATTTCCCTTCTCTATCACACACTGATACACTATACTATACAGTGTAATTAGTTATTAAAATCAATAAAGTTACTTCTGTATTGCTTATGTATTGCATTGCTTGAAGCTGAACTGAAAACCGTGCTTTTATTTGGAAAAAAAAAAAAAAACAGAACACCGCCTGAGTTCCGGCTGTCAGGAGCACGGAGGCGAACCAGACTGGTTCACTCAGTCAAACCGAGAGTCGCAGCTTCTTTGAACGTTTGTGCCGGCACATGTGAAAGTCAGAGATGCGGAGCAGCTTCGTGCTGAACTTTTCTTTTCAGTATTACCTTGGAGTAGTCCACGTTGTTGAGTCCTCCGCAGCAGTCCAGCGGCACACGGTGGCTATTTGCAGCAGGTTTAGCGGCGGTGTCGCTGTCGCCCATACGCACTGAGCGAACAATGGCTGACCACCAGTACTCTGCGGAATCTGCGTCTGCGGAAGATTAAATTGCTCAATACTGAGTGCAAAGTTCTTATTTCTAATGGGAAGAAGGGCCCAGGTGCTGTGAAGAACCGCACGTGACCAAATAACCTCTAGCCCCACTCAGTGCATTCTGGGAAATGTAGTTGATGCTACACATACATTGGGCAGAGGCAGGTGATAGATATGTCGCGCGTGCAGTCCTTCTTCTCACCCAGTAATGGCCTCAAATCTTTCTTTCTTTCGTTATTTATTTACTTATTAAAACTTTGCACCCGCGGCCACACACGAACATCTGTAGGATTTTGCTTTTGCTGCATTAGTTTTTTTTTCCTCCTTGGTAGTAAATGAAAACTCTGTCGCTCTGGACTGACATCTGCTGGCTAAAAACAGAGTTGTGGCGTGTGACTCCCCGTATTGACCCCTTATATTAATGAAAAACCTCCTTTGTAATCACTTAAGTTGTTTGAATAAAATCAAAACTAAGAGCTTAGTCTATGACATATTGTTAATAAAGTCTACTACTTTCACCAAAATTCAAATCAACCTGTTTTTGAATACACTGGCCAACACTGGACAGCAACTAAAGTCTGCTCGTTATGTTGCTTGTTTTTTTTAAAAAAAAAAACAAGCAACATAACTTTAAAAAAAAAGTATCTTTACATCAGTAATGTTTGTAATCATTACTCACTGCCATCATGTAAGCATGTATTTCCATTTATGACCATTTAAGAAACAGCACTATAACTTGTTTAGTGCAGTAGATATGATGTGTTCTACACTTTTTGTTCTCCACACTTTCCACCGTTTCTCTTCTTTTGTTTTTCCTCATTCCCTTCTCTCCCCCTTCCCTCCTTTTTTTGTTGTCCTGTTTTCTTTTTCTTCTCTTCTCCGTCCTGCTTTCTTTTTTCCTCCTTCCATTTGCATCACCCTACACCTTGGTCCCTTTCCCTCTGCCTCTCTTCTTTCTTCTTCTCTCTTATTTCCATTTTTTGCTTCTCTTCCTTTCTATGCTCTTTTTTCTCTCCTTGTGTCTTTCTTCTCCTGCCTCATTTCGAATTCTCTTGACTTTTCTCTTCATTTTCTTTTTTATCTCATGACTATTATTCACTGCTCCTCCTTTTCTTCTCTTTGTTCCTCCTCTTGTTTCTCCTCTGCTCTTCTCTTCTTCTGCTCACCCATCCTCTTTATTCCTCTCCCTTCTGAACTCCCCCTCTATTTTAATATATAAATCCTTTCCTCTCACTTACACCCTATCACACAATTTTCCTCTCCTCTGCTATCTACTGTCATCCAGTCTTCTTGTATCATCCTTTATCCTCCATTCTTCTCTTCCTCTTTCATCACCTCTTTAAGTTTTCTCCTCTATACTGTGTTCCCATCTTGTTCTTTCTCCTTTCCCTCCATTAATGTCTTTCCTTTTCCTCTCCTCCCCTCTCCTCTCCTCATCTCCTCCACCTCCCACTGTTTGTTTGGAGTCGATCAGTTAAGAAGAAGACGCCCCATGTGGAGGGAGAAATAGAGAGAGCATTTAAAGCCTCACAGCTCCCTGACCGAGCATACTGTCCATTCATCAGCCCGCAAGGTGTCGGAGCCGAGAACTTCATCATGTAAAATAAAACGAGCATGACATCCAGCCAGCAGGTGAAGATTATGGCTGTAATTCTCTTTCTTCTCACTGGCTCAGCTATAGTTTTTCTCCTTCCCCGCTTTTTCCGTCTGCTTAACCACCTGCTACTGCCAGATGCAAACTATATATCCAAACAGAAAAAAAATATTTATATATACATATTTAATGCAAACTTGACAACAAAAAATCCACACAGGGTTTCAGTTATTATTGTGTTTAAGCTCTTTGCATTATCAGAGGCTCTTCAGACTCTTTCCATATATATGTCCTTGAAGAGACAAAGCATTGAAAGGAATAATATCAGTCATGAAGATTACGTACTACAGATGTACAGATGTGGTGAAAATATGATAAAAATAGGAAGAAATAGTTGTATAAGGGCTGCATCACACAGCTGCATCGAAAGCTTGTAAATACCTTTAAAGCTGCAGAAATAAATATGTTTATATTAGCAATGGATCACATGACTTCATGTATGTAAATGGAGTCACTTGTGGTGTCAAATCCGATGATAATCATCAGCTGACTCTACATTTCTAATCTCTGGTGTCAGTAATGTCATCTCTTCCCTCAGTCATCACATCCAGGTTGGACAAAATAACTTCAGTATCAAAGGTAGATGGCACGGATGGAACATGCAGGACTAACAGAGATAAAAAAAAAAACACAGACAGAGAGAGAGAGATGTGATATGCTGCTTGCAAATTTACATAACAGCTGCCAAGAAGACTGACCTGGATCTTGCAGTAACATACTCATTACCTGGGTACTTTGACTCCAGAGACCAGGGTCCATTCCCCTGTAGTTTTGGTGCTTTTGCATCCCTAATGGCTGAGACAAGATCAGATATTCAGCAGAAAATATGTACTGGATATCATATTGTGCTATTTTCAGTAACATATTTAGCGATAGCAACGTTTTTGTGACTCGCCAAATGCATAAACATTTCCTAATTACAATAACAAGAAACACAATCCTGTAGTAGTCCCGAAGTATGGTTACGTTAAAAATATTTGCTGTTGCAAAGTAGTTGTATATAAACTTAATTTGTAGGAGACGGGGTTGCATGATGATTAGTTAAATTAATAAGAAAATGTCTGCAAAATGTGTCCTGACAATATTTCATATCTTTTTCCTTGAACATTTACTCTGGAAGCATAAAAAATATAGTAATTAGGCATTAAGGCATGGTATTGGTTTGTTTTTTGTTTTTTTATGACTGTGTGACTCAAGATTAAAAAAGATTGTAGTCTTGGTTTACTTCTTTGGTCTTTGGTCTTGGTACTGATAACACAGTTATCTGGTTCACTGTCCACTCCAGCCTCCTCCCTGTATCCATGGGATACCAAAACAAAGCACGTACTTTGTCTGCAAAAACGCTGCCATTGAACATAGTAATTCAGGCAGCAATTATGTTTCCCCAAAAACATATTTGGGAAAACAAATTAGAAGAAACAGAATTTGCAGGAGACAGGGCTGGAATACATTTTAGCTGTTATTGGCTCCTATATTTTTTGGGGCTTCAAAACAAAATGAGCAACAACACAATCACTAACAGTTAAATATCTGCTGTTCTGCAGCTGTTTGTGACCTCTGACCTCTGACCTCAGTGTACATATGGTTATTGGGTTATTGAAGGTGATCAGTACGCTCCTTTATGTTTCTATTTATACACTCAGGATTAAAAACAATACAGATGCAGTGTGTATTTATTTGTTTCCTGACCAAAGACAAAGACAAAGACACACACACACACACACACACACACACACACACACACACACACACACACACACACACACACACACAATCAAAGGTTTTGCAGGATCTGTCAGTTACATACAGAATCTGTTCAGTTAGCAGGGCACACAAACCATTTCCACATACAGTTAAACATTCACACGGATGGCCGTGTTTGCTTTTCCGTGGATTAGACAGAATGACCATGTGTGTCGTGTTTTCATTTCACACAATCAAACACACACACACACACACACACACACACACACACAAGACATCACACAACATAACTGTGCGCACTTTTGAATTATTATTGAACTAGAAAAAGGACTAAAGAGGTAATAAAAGCAGCAGAAGAAGACTGTTAATGTCTCATGGACACCTTTCTTGTATAGTGGACATGAGGATTAGAAAACTATCAGTCTGTCCTCATCATGCTTTCAATTTATCTCACACTCATATCAATATACTGTAACCAGTGAGAAATCTGCTTTGCCCTTTCCTTCTTCTCCCTCCGATATGGATGCGACACACACGTCCGTGGACTTTCATTGATTACATTCATTGCCTGAGGCCAAAGTTTATCATTAAACTGAATAGAAACATTCAAGCTGTTGTAAGATGCTGGCAAGAGTAAATATTTGTTGTTCATTGTGTTCATCTGATGATTCCGCATTTCAGGGGGAGTTCATGGGTTAACTGTGAGGTAGGAGCCCCCGCCTGCTTACTCATATACTGGTGCACAAATCCTGACACCACTTCAGTAGTTTTAGCATCAAACTGATTTATCTTAGCAGTATGCAGAAGGAAGAGCAACACTTTGTTTTTAACTGGTGTAGGACCTTTGATGTAGCTGCACTAATGGCTGTTGGGCCCTACATTTATTTTATTTTATTTTTTAAGATGTTGCTAGCAAGCTACCAAGCTAGGTATCTTCCCAGCTAGAATAGTTCAGCATGCAAAGCTATGTAAAATTATGTTTATATATGCATTTAAACTGCAAGTCCAATATATATATATATATATATATATATATATATATATATGTGTGTGTTTGGAAAATAGCTGTTGTGCCATGTCAGAAAAAAAAGGCTCATTGTGTGCAAAGCTGGTACAAAGGACTCACCAATGACCCAACTCTTTCTGTGCTTATGAAGCCAGATAGTCCTCATAAGTGTAGTGAAATATATCAAAACACAAATGAGTATTACGCATAAACACAGCCAGACAAGCATGCACACATTCAACACAAACAAGCATTCACGCGCATAAGCACATGGTGTTTGGCACAGGTAAACACTGTCTGTCAAAACAGCAGCTCGGCGACATCATTTCCTTCAGCTTCCTCTCCTGTTTATAATCAGATGCTTTCAAAGAAGACGAGAGCAGACAGAGGCAGAGGGAATAACAACCAGCGGAAAGGCTCCACGTTTGCTCTCCCACAATCCCTCTGTGGCCATTGAAAGCACTGAATCATCAGAGACAGATAACAAATAATAGTTATGTTGTTCAAAAACACACAAAGACACAATTCGCATTACACACAGAATATTTCAAACCATCTAAACTTTCTTTTAAAAACAACTTGAGATTGAATGTAATATTTGCTTGATTTAACATTGGTAATATTTTCAATATAGATAAGATAGTTATGAGGAATTGGTATGAGAAATGGTCCTCAGAGTCATGGTACAGCTGATTGCTTACATTGTACTGTCTGCTCTGAACTGCTGGATGTTCATCAGTCAGTGTGTTAAGTCTTTAAATCTGCACTAATACATACTTTAATAGTAACAACGAGCCAAATGACATTGTAGAATGTATAACGTGTTATGTGAAATGTGCCGCTCGTCATGCCGAACCCACAACAAAAACGCTTTTGAAAGGTCGAGGTTTAGGCTAAATATTGGCAAACATGCTAGGTCTCAAGTCACTGTGAACTTTTTCAGTATTAAACCAGATATAAACTTAACCAACTGCTGTGAGTACCCAAATACAACCATATAAACGTTTAATAATGCAGTGGTCACAACAAGCCAACAGATGTATGTAAAACAAATGAAATGTGTCAGTGAACATTTTGCCGATGCTCTGTATCAACATTTTTGGGATTTGCCAAATACATTACTTAAAATTCTCTCATGATGTAAATAGAAAACGGAATCTGGTCCGGATCATGTTTCCTTTAAAACTTGTTTGCTGTTGCAAACTAGGCTCATAGAAACTTATTTCCTGGGAGACAGGGTTGGATGTTTGTTGTTAGGACTACTTGGAACTTATAGTGACAAGGGGGGTGGTGAGTAACCACTGCTTCACTTTAGCCACAAGCAAAAAAGATTGTGCTGCAATAAATAAATGTCCAGAGAACTCCAGGACTGGAACTGTTGATCTTGTGTACATATGACACACATCATGCATATGATAAGGTGCTGCATATGCGACAAGACACTGAGCTTATATTAAACTGGTTTAATTGCTCATAAGTTCAGTTAATTATACTCATTTACATTGTGGGTGAAGTGGACAGGAAAATGGAGCGAGGGGTGCATTTTAAGAATGAAAGTGATAGCAGAAAAAAAAGTGACTTAACAATCATCTGATGACCTGATGGAAACATTCATGATCAGGGGATCCATTAGGTTCAGTGTACTGTCTGTAGATGTATGAAGTCAAGCACAGTGTCCTCACCTGTAGTCTAAGGTTACCGGCTGTCTTTCTAAAGTGTGAATTTCAGTCAGTCTGTCATACTGCAGACAGTCAACAGGTTCATGAAACTAAAGAGAAAGAACAAAGCTGCTGTGTTGCCAGTACCTGCAGCAGAGGGTATTAATGTACTCTACCGCTAGACACCTTTGGCCTGAGCAATACGAGAACAGGCTGTACTTGACTCTGGCTGTGGAAACTGAAGTTTTATTTTGTCTGTCACTAGCTGGATGAATGGCAGGAAAGCTGGCTTTGTATGAGGATCCTCCAACATATTGTAGCTGCTCAGTTGTACCCATAAAATGCAGATTTCAATACAGTCTTTATTTGTTAGTCCCTGGTTTCCAAAATCAGGGATTCAAACCAGGAGTAAAATGTCTTACCTACAGAGAATTATCACCTGACCCCTCGGTTCCTTTCACCTATAAAGAGTATTTTAGCATCTTTGAGCTCATTATTTTGGTTCTGGAGCCTGCAACTTTAATGTTTTTGTTTATTCTCATTGCTCTAATTACACTTGTTTCCAGCAGCAGCTGTGAGAAACTCTAAAACACCCACAACCTGTTCAGCACCAAACAGCAGACAAAGTCAAACTAGCTGGTCAATCCGGTCTCCTAGAAACTGTGTTTGTGTACAACAAATCTGCAACCACAAATACATTTTGGAAGAATTCATCCCAACAACCCAAACTGTGTTTACAGCTTTTTCCACTTCCTCCAGACTGAAAATACAGGAATAGTCAATGAAATCATTGACAGAATAAGCTGGTTTTCATCTTTATATTCATTCTGCAGCATCTGGAGGTAAACTCATTGGCTGAAAAGTTGTGATAGGTGTAATGTTCCGAGTTTATCCTCAGTTTGGTGCTCACTGGGCTTCAGCCTAATGTGCAAAATGAGAACTGTGGTTCTTTGGTTCTGCCTGAGGTTTGACATGGACCATTAAATTATTAATTATATTTCTAGTCTGCACAGGAGGCAACTGTGAAGTAAAAATAAAGTCAGTCCTTCCATTCATTCAACAACTTTTCCATATTTAGCATCATAAATCTGTTTTCCAGCCACTTATCCATCCACTTGTCCATTTACCCTGCTGCCAGTGATCTACCTATATCACCCATCCATCCTTCCATATGCAGCCAGTTATGAAGTTATGAGCCGAGCACCATTATTTCTATTCTCTTTTCCCAATGACATGAGCTTTAGCCTGTTCAGCTGCTCGCTGCCAGGCAGTCCACTGCACAGTATCAGACCACGAGGGCAATAGATCTCAATAGTGAGGAATCAGATAACGCAGCACAGGAAATTGATAAACATAGCAAATTTATAAATGGAAGCAATGGAGATGATCCTTCTGTTAAAAACACTCATCACTGTTTGGTACTGTACACCTCATCCACTGATTTGTTACAGCCATGTGTTATCACACTGACTGTAACTTACGCAGATAGCTAATTTACACCAATTAACTTAGGCAAAGAACACACGAATCCCTACATACTGCTACTCATAGTTATATTTGCCAAGAAGATGTACTGATAGTCCATATGTGTTCAGGAGTTTCCTGTAATCCAGGAGGAAGGGCATCTTTGGGTCATCAGGTTTATAATGTGTAGTAACGGATGTTGTTGTTTTCTTACAGGAGGTGGTTGCACGTGCTGCCCACTTGTCCTCTTTCCTGTTGGCAAGTAAACAAACAGAGAAAGCTTCATTAGATTTAAGTTACAGCCCGCTGCTACAGTGATGCAGCGGGCATCATAAATGTATTTCTTTATTCATTCTGAAAACTGTTTAATCAGTTTTAAACCAAACCTCTTCCCATAAATGTAAAAAAAAAGAGCAAACACACAGAGAAATCACAGCAACAGGTGCATGGCAACTGCATCAACAACACAATAAAAAATGAAATAATTTACATAATAATAATTTAAAATATACATATGCACCATAGTTTCAGCGGCAAAACAGCGTATGTTATATTACCCTGTGGGTACTCCTGCTTCCTCCCACAGTCCAAAGACATGCATATTAGGTTAAGTGGTGGCTCTAAATTGTCCATAGAATGTTTTTTGTCTATATATGTCGGCCCTGTGATAGACTGGTGACCTGTTCAGGATGCACCACCGTCGTTGTGTATGGCTACTTTTACTTTCCCTCCACTCTCACTCCCTCAGTCCTTTGTCTCCCTCACACTCCTGTTATTATAGTGTAAATGAGGCAAGCTGCAACCGAACTCCATTTGTAAACAAAGAGTTGCCTGACTCTGTGAATCGATATAGCTGATGGCTGCCGCATGATTGTAGCAGCACATTGATTTGAAATGACAAAGGCAGAACGTGTGGGAACTGTCACATGAGGAAAATAATAAATGCCTGCATACGTCAGTTACAGGCTGTCGCTGATGATGGCCATGTCCATCAAATATGAACAGAGAGTCAAAGTAGAAGGCTTCTACTTATTGAATAAAGCATGATTTAGTCATAAATGAAGCAAAAATAGATTTCTGAAAGCTGTTACCGTTACTGCAGTCCTTGTTAAAAAGTGACACAAGCTCAAGAAAGCCTAAAATTTAACAGAGACAGTCCCCATTAAATATATTAAGGGTGACAACTTGTTACCGTTACGCACCATCAAATTCACTCTCCCATTAAGACTGAATGTGAGAGGAGAAGAGTCTTCTACTTCCTAATCTTTTCCTGTGTTGTCACCAGGAAACATGCGTCACCTCCCTGTGGGAGACTCTACAGGCTGCTGAGGGAAGGAGATTAACGCTGTTTTCTAATTTGATCATAGTAATTTTATGAGTCTGTCAACGAAAGGCTTTTGTAGCAGTGACGGAGGCCGGTCGCAAAGTGGCCTTTAATTTTGGCTGTCAGTCTGAGAGAGGGAATGAGTCACACCGAGCACAGAGCAGCAGCATTCAATCAGTTAGCTGGTCGGTCTTTGGTGGCAGAGTTAACACAGAGTCATGTTGATAAATCCTCTCTCCATCTCTCTCTGCCTTTGACACACAAACGTAAGAAAACAAACACATGAAGTATGCATTTCCCTTTGCTATTGTTACATCATGCTTTTATCTCCCCTCATCTGTTTGTCACTCAGCAGCTTGAGTTCTCACTCATTCACTCACCCATTGCTGCAGATGCTCACTTAATGACTTTTACATTCACTCACTGACCTTTCAACTGTGTCACTCATGCAGTCACCAACTGACTTTTTCACACAGTAAACCACTAACTTGTTCACTTTCTGATGCATTCACCCTAACTTTTTCACTCACTCACTTACTCACACTTCACTAAAGCATCTCTCTTCCTCATCCTACCTCCCTCTAGCACACATTGCAAAATACTCTCATTGTCCTCTATTGGTCTGAAAATGAACACACACACACCTACACCCAGACACAGACACACACACCTTCTCCTCTGGGCCTCGATCTCTCTAGTCAAGACACGTGAAACCCACATATAGACAAACACAGATTATGCAAAGACATTACGCAAACTGTTTAAAATGCAACAACACTGCTGATCCTTCATGCAGAATTAGTTTATAAATATATGACTGCTAAAAGCACGAACTGATTGACACTCATCTACGTCAGTTGTGGTGAAGTGAAGATGTGTATCTGCTTTCTGTGCTTGGCAGCAGAGTGGCACACATCCCCGTTGACTGAGAGGCCACAGTCTCTGAGGGACAGAGTATAATCAAGAGCCACATAAAGACTGTAGCACGAATCTATACTGTAATCACGTGAACATACACACTGTGGAACACAGGTGGATTCAATCTCACGTGGGTCTGTATGTGCCCTAGAATAAGTCAATAAAGGAATCATTGTGCATGGTGGACATTATACAGAACGCATGTCTTTAGATGCTACATATTTTTAAACATGAAACTGTTTAAAATAAGGCTGACTTAAATCCTTTATGGCCACTATGGCACACTCACACTCGCAGTTCCTTAGTAGCAATTGCTAATATTCTTACAGAAGAACAAAGCAGCATTGACGTCCCAATGATGGACTTTTTAATCTTGGATCCAATGAGGGCAAAAAAAAGTGTTTGGAACATACCGATGCACAGTGGAGAGGTGGATCATGCTGCAAAAACAGCTGAGGCAAATGTGATGGATTGTTGGGTACATTTCTGTTTTTCTCAGTGAAACTGGGTCACCATTGGAATCAGTCATAACTTATGTGAATCCAAACTGGCATCCTGTGCAAAAGAGCAAGCTGCAAATATTTCTGAGCTACATTTGAATCATAGAATGACTGAGTTGTCTGGTATTCAAAGATTTTTCAGTGGAGTATTCCTTTAAAGTTTTAATCATTGAGAACGCAGCCTTTGTGGATGTGGCTGTTACTGGTGGTAACAACAAGTGTGATTAAGTACAACAAACACTCTTTGAGCAATGTAGCTCTGGTGTGGCTGTAGCAGAATGAACAGTTAACGGCGAGGCTGATTTTAATGAAATTGGATCCAGTGCGGGAACACACGCACTCATTATAACAGCGTTGTGTCAAGCCACAGCCAACGCATATTTTAAACAGTGGTCTTCTGTGGCCATATAGAGGAAGTTTACAAGTATGTGGAAATCATTGGAGCTTTTGTAACACTATGGATTAAAATTCAGGAGGCTGATTCAGCTTCACAGCAGGAAGACCCATTCAAGGAGCAGAATCTCAAAGGATAATGGCTGACATGTGGCAGCATTAGCTAGGAACATCTTATGCAGACTCAATCTGCATATTTTTAAGGGGTTAAGTAGAATCTGAGTGAGACAGACTTGTTTTTCTCTTGAAAAATGAGCAAATGAAACACAAAAGATGAGAGTAAATCACATACTGTCTCCTGTTGACTGCGGTTCAATGTGAACAGGGCTGTGGTCCTCATAGGAAGCAATAAACTCCATCTTGAAAAAAAAACAGAACTGATTACTGGTCTAAGCTGCAGCACCAGTCACTTAATCTATCATCTCCACCAGCAACACTTAACCTTCAGTGTCCTCTTGCCGTAACTGTTTGAGTTACTGTTGCGTAACCCAAAGTAAATCACAGTGTGGCTGAGAACGCTCACGTGGTCGGGTGTGAATGGTTGCATCTGATGCTTAATGATGTAGCGCTTCAAAACACTAATTGCAAAGATATGAAACTTTTGAAAACCTCTCATCAAGTCAAACTTGTGATTACCAAAGGAATTACTTTAATTTATTTTTCTTCAGCAGTGTTCACTACAGTGTTCAGTGTCTAGGGGACTTGATAAAAAGACTTTTGGTAAAAGCAACCTCACTCTCTTGTCCTGCACTCGTATCTGATCTCTTATTATAGAATCACACAATGTGCCAAAGTCACAGGATTTACCTCTAAGATGCAGGTCTTTCACATTCTGCTCTACTGATTCAGTCTCTTTCTGAATCCTGTTCCTAAAGACACACAGTTCATAAGTGTTATTTTTCCTTGGCGTACAACTGTCATCAAAACTTGCTCAGGAAACTTTTTTCTCTGAAAAGACAAATGTGTCGCGTATCCACCGCGGTGCAGCCAGCCACGCTTAGCATCTGAGCTATCTTCCAACGATCATTTCATTTTTCTGGATTTCCTCCTGGTTAAAAACTAATGACTCCAGAGCCCCTGTTAACTGCTTCACATCTGCACATAATGCAATACAGTGCACACAGCATCATCTGTCTATTGGTTGTATCAGTATGATATTACTTAAATTCTTGTTCTTAGCAAGAAACAGGTCGCTTCCTGTTAAAGACAAACAATGGAGCTGACTACTCAACAAATTTGTTTTCGTGTTGTGATAACTGTTAACTAGATAAAAACCTCGACTGTAATTTATACAGTGGTACTCATGCATGGATAATTAGGTATGCTGTGCCAGCTATTGAATTTATTTAGCTTCCTCATTTTCATTATTTTCATTGCTGGGGCAAACATTTGCAATAACCAGCCGTTGTGAACTCTTCCTTCATTTCCTTTTCAACTGTGATCTCAATGTCCCATGGCGGCCCCCAGGCTTGGAAATTTTCCTACAGCTCAAAGACAACAAGAGAACAATTAGTAGTTTCAATAAACTGTGTGTGGAGTGTGTTTATCGTACATGAGGTAGGTGTTTAAGTATTTATGCATGTCTGTTGAAGCCATGCTTTGGATCAGAGCCATCAATTACTTTCTCTTACCATTTTGTACTGCACCAGCAGCTCAGCATCTGTCCTGCTGCGAAGTCTGAGGTTGGAGAGAAACAACAAGTGAATCAATTTGTTTTCCATCTGCTGGAGGAAAAAAAAACAATAAACACTGTGTGTAAGCCCTTAGTGGGCCAGTTGGCTTCCTGGCTTGGATGACTTGCTTTTTCTCCTCAGTCAAAACACTTATGTTAGCTCCAAGTAAGTTTCAATAACAATGCAATGGAAAAAAAAACCCATAACTGAGCATAATTAAAGCTGTGAAATTTACTTTTATTTTACCACACCAGGATATTTTTCACCTTGAATTTGACTGGAGGCTCCAGCACAATGATTAAAAAAAATAAGGCATGCTCATTTGCTCTGTTGTTTTTCCAGGTAACACACACACAGCCAACAGACAACCAATGATGCTCCTTTTTTCCAAGGTCTGCTCATATTTGAATCAATCCAGCGGTCTACACAGGCCTCATGATGGCTTGTGTTTAATGTGCATCACATGTGCGTAAATTTGATCTTACGTATAATTTTACCTTTTGCATATTTTTATTCTTTCATTTTGTTTTCAGCCATTTTATGCCTGTAACCAGGGTGATTGAGTGCTCCCAAATGCTTATCAGCATAAAACAGCATAAAAGCTATTGCTCTGCTAGCTTTTTGCTCATGCTGCTCTCCCTGTGTAGACATGGCTCAAGGCTTTTTGACACTGTTTTGATTTTAAACAATGATTTCAACCTGCTCAAAGCACCATCTGCTAACAGTTGCAGCAACAGTTGTTTTAACCCACAACATCCACGGTTGTCAGCTAGTGATGAGAAGCCTTCTTGTATTTACTTCTAAGTGAATTCAAAAAGCTGTTACTGCATAAGTTATCATGATGTAAGTAGTAAAACTGCAGCTATCATTATAGTAAGCTGCCTGTGTGCTGAGAATGGAAAGCTTTGACAGGCAACGCAACAGTAACAACAAGGCAGCGTAAGAGAGGGTCAGCTTGCTCTTCAACAGTAATATTTATCTTTATTCTTCTTCATTAGAGTGTATGGTATTTCACAATGTCTGGAGGTGGATACATTATTAATGTAATGATGATAGTCCAGAATATTCAAAAGAATATTGGCATCAGTGCTGTTATACAGCTGAGGGTTATACATAATAGAACATGACAACACAAGTTTGTCATGACTGTCACATTTAGAGAGGTGAGGGAGGGAGACCTGTGGCCCAACATGACCGAGCAATTTAGTTATTCCCTCGACATGATGAAAAAGGGCAGGGAATCCTTTGAGATGCAGAAAGTTACTGGGAGAAGGAGAATATTCTTTATGACTGTGAGTTTTCTCTTGTTTTCCAAGTAAGCTGTGATGTGGTGAGGGGAGTCTGACACAGCTCCGGTTCAATGTTTAGTGACAGGAAGGGGATACAGGGTGACGTCTGATGAATCAAAGTGGAATGGAAGTGCTCTGGTGTGAATCCTAAGGAACCTTTGGGGGCCTGCGAAATATTTGGATGAGAGAGAAGCCCGTGGAAGCAAAAGGGCAAAGATGATTTAGGGAAGGTAAACAGAGGGTGAGTACAGATTATACAAGAGGTTTTCCAGGCAATAGGGAAAAAAACAGAAATACTACATCTATGCTGAGTTAGTCATGATGATGATTATGTCTCAATTTTTGCCACATCTTTCCTGCTGCCCTCAAAATTTAACATTGACAAAATAATTACAGCCCCACAAATGAACAGAAGGACCTTTGCAACCATTACATGTAAAACCAAAGTGAACTTATCTACATACTTACTGTCTGAAGAGGTAGAATATTCTCAAATGCATGTAAAAAAGTAAAAAACTATGCTGATATATTAGAAAAGACTGAGGTGACCTGCAATAGTGGAGCTCCAAATCAAAACATTTTTAATGCAATCACTTCATAAATTTTATTCAAGCTTGTTGTGGTGGGAAGCATAACTCTTAATCAGTCCATTAACTGAGATCAAATGAGAACTTAAAAGAGAAACATAAAAAGGAGTCATACGTCATACCAGAACAGAAGTGATTCTTTGCTTTCTCTTAGATTTTCAATACTGTGTGACTCACAAGGGCTGGATGTGTCTGGAACAAGTACTTTAAAGTAGAGGCTCTAGGTTTGTGCAAACTCTTTGTCTGTTATTATTTTATTGTTGCTGTAAGGCATGTAAAAAAAAAAACAAAGCTATTTATTTATATATATATTTATAATAATTTTATTCTCAACCCTGGTCAGTCAATAGGCTTTGCAGGTGACACCCGCACACAAAGCTGCTAAAGTCTCGGCTAAAAAGGCCAGTGATTAAATGATTAATATATTACTCTGATGAATCTGATAACCACAAGTTCAAATGAGTCTTAGATAGAATCCTTTTGAAATAATTATGTGGACACTCCTTCTACTAGCTCAAATCACTGTGGGAACACTCAGTTTAATTACAGCTCACACACCCCACTTTCTGCTTTGATGTGCCTTCATTAACTATACAAATCTAGAGAAAAGAATGAAACTCATTTGTATTTTTTGTGTATTTTTGTCTGTCTGGATACATATCTTGTGTGTGTGGGTGGTCGGGAGAGCCTGTGTGCACGTGTATTTCTATCTCTCGGCCACAGTAAGACCACAATGGCTTTGTTTTCAGCACGTGTTCTCTCGGTTTGACGTCTTCATTTTGACATTTGAAGATCCAGAATCGATATATTTCTTTGTGTGCAAGCTTCTTTCTTTTCCTTACACTTCTGCAGTTAATCCTGCAAAAACTCATTACGTTAGTCAGCCTGTCTGTTCATTCATTGGCCAGTCCGATCATTCATTCACCCACTTGGTCGCCTATTGACTCTGAAAAGTGCCAGTGCTGGAGCAACAGCTCTGTGTTTGGGCAAGAAATCTGCAGCAAAGTTCTGACTTTTTGTGAATTTTGTAACCTATAACTTGTATTTACCAGCGATCAAGAAATTCCAACATTGATAACTGAATGTGGATTTTTATCGCAGCGGGCCTCCACTGGGAAATTGATACTATCATGTGAAAAATACAGTTTTGTTACCCACTTTTTCTCAAGAGCTCTTGTGTTATGATCGTGGTCACTTTTTTTTTGTATGATTGTCCTTCATCACTGAGCAGTTGAAAATGTGGAGAGGAGAGTTCACAGTGCAGGCTTGAAAGTTAGCATTGAAGGTTTAATGTCTGTTAGAAAAAATCACATTTATTGATGAAATTACAGCTGCTTGATTCATTTAACAAGTCCTTTGAGACAAAATAGCATTTTCTACTATTTTCTACTACTCTAAAATTTAATAATAAAAATAAAATTGACTCTGAGTACACTTAATACAGTGTCACCCTGCTTCTGCATTTTCTACTGAGAGAGAACAGCATATTTGGAAGATCAGAAGAAGACACTTGTTGGGAAAAGATAAATACAAGTAATGCTTTTTTTTGGCTCTATCTGATATGGCCCAAATTTAACTGAAGAACTTTAGGTTTGATCAGGGTTAGAGCATAACCAAATACCACATTACAGAGTGGAGGAGAAAAGCTGCTACACACACACAGAAACTGTAGCAGTGAGGAGACAACAAACAAGCAGAGAAATACTATGCCGCAACATTTTGGCTTGCAGGTGGACGTGATGTTCTCTGTCTCACCAACAGAGAATGAGACAACAGTACACAGTGGAACTAAGGCTCCAGCTCAACTGGTACCTGCTTGTGTTTTCTTTATCACATGTTCATATTCCCTAGAGAGTCAATCTGGACTGACTCTGCCATGATATAGAGACTATATGGAAACCCTTACAGACGATATATCCTGAGCCATTCTGTATTCAAGTGATCGAACTTTGTGTCTATGAGTGAAAAAGACATCATGCTCTTGAACCGACTGGGACAAGAATGTGGTTGAAGGAGAAAGATTAGATTTTAAGAAGAAGTAGCTGCCCCCCAATATCCTCCCAATCATTTCCAACAACACTTCCGAAAGCTATTAGTGAGCTAGAGTGTGCAATGGAAAGAGTGAGGTAAAAAGAGAAAGAGGTCAGTACAGATGCACACATTTAGTCATCATATGAATTGTAAGTAGCTCATGCTCAGATTTAGTCTTCATCTTTAATGAGGTCGGTCCATGCTGCTTTAGCGATATATACCCCCGTTGCCATGGAAGCGGTGGCCATAGCAATGACTCCACAGGGGACAGTCATGCCTGGGTTTTAAGGAATAAGTCATGTTGTTTGGTCAGAGACTGCTTCAGGAATTAGGTTTGGTTTATTCAGAAAGAATCAGTGACAGAATGTAGAGTCTGAAATACGAACAGAAATAAACAGTACAGTACATTTTGTATCTGAGCACATCCTCATATTCTAAATAAAGAAACAGTTTTACAAGTGTATTTACTTGACATGAAAACAGCTGTGTAGATGCTTTGTATATGCTACTGACCACTCTACTGTATATATGAAACTGGGAGAAGCACAAATATAGTCACGTTTTCGTTCACCTGACAAATATGTCAATATTCAGTTTCCTTTCCTATCCACCATCTCCTGGAGGAAATATCTGGCTCTTTAGCTGCTAAATGCTCTCTTATCCCTGCTGCAGTTACAAGCGACCCTGATCGGAATGGTGGGAACAGTAAAGTGACGGATCATAAAACCAAAACAATCAGCTGATAGATGCTAAAACACTCGATAGAGCCGAGTTGGGTAATAATTCTTTGTGGGTCTGGATTAGAGCAGCTTTTATTTCTGAGAACAAAATATTTTGTTTTGGTAACACAATCCTTACGTTGTGCCAACTAGATCTGTCACCATGGATATCCATCCATCCATTTTCTACCGCTTAATCCGTCAGGGTCACGGGGGAGCTGGAGCCTATCCCAGCTGACTATGGGCGAAATGCAGGAAAAAAAAGAAGGTACATTTAATATTATGCTGAGGATAATTATTATAACCTACCTATAATAAAACATGGGTGACTGAGGTCTAAAGAAGTTCATCTGTCAGGTACAGCGAGCCATTGAGGTTCATATTCACTTTATTCAAAAGTGCAGCAGATGCAGACGAAGGATTCATTACTTGCTTGAGTGTTCTGTACTCGCTGATCTTTGAAAATGAGACTCTGCCATGATGCAATGGCTAACTACTGGAAACTCTACTACAACACAACAGGCGCTTTATATTCACTGGAGTGATGAATACATGAATCACTACAGTGTTGTTACCCAGGTTAACAGGTTGACTGTGTTCTCACAGGGTAATCCCTCGCTGACTCAAATTACTGGGGAGCATAGTGACATCCAAATTCTCAGTGTGTGTGTGTATGTATGTGTGTGTGGGTGCTCTGTGCAATTTCATACAAAGTGTCATGTCAATCTTATTTTTTAAATGATACTCCCTTGAGATGCCAGATTGACAGACACAGATGTTGCAGGCCACCTATACAGATGTTGCTAAGACAGCTGTCTATATTTACACCTGTGGCTGGATCCGGGCAGGACGTTTGGAGAGGACAGCCGACTCTGTTTCAGCACCAGACGTCTGAAGCCATACTATGTGTCTGAGGTGATTCACAGCATATACCAGACCTTTCTCTCACCTCAAATTATTCTCCACCTGTTCAGACCTGCACCCTAAGCTGGGAATTCAGCGGTAGACTGAATCCCTCTGACTGCTACTGACTCACAAAGGGATATGGACACACAATCCATCCTCGTGTTCAGCATACAGTGTTTTTACAGGGTATACAGACATTGCTTCCAAAGAAAAATGTCCGACTAAAAGGGATTCTTGAGAGCAAAGTTCCAATATTTGTTTTTACTGTTGAATTCACTAATCTCACCCCGCTGAGTTATTGCTGCTATTGTTTTCTAATCTAGCGCAGCATGTATCCAGTTTACAGCGATAAAAAGGGGCAGAGTTACAACTCAAAATTCTTTGTTCCCTTTGAAACAACTGGAATTAATTTTACACAAAAGTACACAAAAGCAGGCTAATATTAATTCAGTCATGTAACAGAGTAGAGTCAGTTAGTATTATAGCACAGCAGTACAAATAATAAGCACTCAGCTCTCAGATACTCTAGTCAGGAATTCAAACCTTCCATGGACAACACATTTCTCTAACAGCTAAATCACACTGGGTTTTCAATACTTTTGAACTTGTGTTATTTTAATGTGGGACGACTTCCCATATGCTCCGCCAGGAATTCATCCAGAGCTTATTATTGAAGTAAAAGGCCCCAGGGGAACTTCATGTACCCCAAACTGACAAGACTCTTGTCTGCATGAAGAGCATGTCGGTAAACAGCCACTTATTCCAGTCTGTGACTCACAGTCCAACGCTGTCCCAAGGCAATGTCTAAATCTAAATCTAACTTTAGCAACGTTATGAGTGATGAACGCAACTAACTTGCCTGTGCATGACTGTAAGACTTCGATCCATCCTGGGTCCCTTGAGCATTTCTCCTGGTCTAACTTTAGCTGCTGAGTCGTGAGGCTGCTGGTGATTTTATTATTTTTTTTTTTTCAACACTGACTTGGTGTTTGGAAAGCAGGTAAAGAGGGATCTGCAGTTTTGCTTCCTGCTGTTGGGAAACATTTTAAATCCACCCTCAGACTAATCTGAACGTTCAGCTCATTCCAGGAAATGGAAAGGATATGTCATCATTTGAAAAGCAATACATGAATCTTACATCAATCAGTTTAGATTAGTTAGCCTTTAGCAGAAATATTTCACTAAGTATAAGATCAAATGGAATGATCTATCTATCTATCTATCTATCTATCTATCTATCTATCTATCTATCTATCTATCTATCTATCTATCTATCTAT
>JBBMJY010000014.1:4027218-4040826 GCA_037833715.1 Toxotes lorentzi
CACACACACACACACACACACACACACACACACACACACACACACACACACACACACACACACACAAATACACAGACCACATGGCTTTGTTTGGGGTTCCTGGTCACTTTAGCCAAGTAGAGTGGACTGCTTGGCAACTAGTGAGGGATGTGCACACACACAATTAGACACACATACACACACACTGACCACTACAGAAGAGCCATCGGGGTTATGGTGCCCTCAGGTAGGGCTAATGACACAGAGAGCAACCAGTGCAACAGATGGCTCCCGCTAAGTCATATGAGGGCCTCTGTTAGCAAGTGGCATGACTATGACTGTGTACTATTTATTTATTCACACCATTGAGCACATTTACACACCTTCAGTCAGCATTACCACCCCCTAAACCCAGTCCCTGTATTCTGCTTCTCTCTTATTCTGAGGATGAAAATGGTCCTGATTTCCAGCTTTACCTATGTGGCAAACTTTGGGCAAGCTTTTACTACTGGCTTCATATTGGGCTCTTCTACACACACTGGTTGCACATCAGGCTGCATATGACAGTGCCTTTACTTGCCTGCAACCAAGAAACCAATTACTTGTCTAGGGCTGGAGTGCAGCTACCTGTCTTAAATTAAAAGTAACTATAAACAAAAATAAGTCAGTCAATAGTTTGACATTTGGGAGATACACCTATCTGCCTATTTGCTTGGGTTAGATAAGAAGATTAGTAACCATCTCAAGTCTGTCCGGTAAAAATTTGACCACAGGAGGATGCTGGAGTTTAGCAAAAATAATTGTTATTGTACTTTGCAATATCTCTAATGACTTTGAAACTGATCAAATGACCAAAAACTGGTTGACATACAATAATCACAGAGCTTTATACCACAAATCACTGCCAACACATGAAAGCAAACAGAGGAGAGTGGGAATGGACACATACTGCTTTGTAGTAATGTATTCTTGCCCACATGACCTCAACAGTAACATCATCAAAAGACAAAAAGGAGGCAGAAAACCTGACAGGATGCAACTGTGTGGTGCATTTCAATAATAATTCATCTGAAAGAGACAATGCTGCATAAAAGGAAACTGTCCAAACACAGAGTTAAATGCTCCCCTGGTTTTTAAGGAAATCTTATTTTCATTTTTGTATTTCAATTCATTCTTCAGTGTAAAAAACAGCAGGCGTGAGCAACAAGTGCTGCTTGTGACCATGCAGTTAATCTGTGATACAAGTGTGATCCCTGCTGAGCATATGAGGCATTACAGCTCGCACCAGCTCAATCACAAACGTGCACTGTCAACCGAATCAGGCTACCAAGTGTGAAAACTAAACACTGGCTGGGAAACTGGTGTCTATATTTAATTAAACTGATTAACTGGTAATTAATTAACAAACTCATGCTGCTTTTGTGTAAATGACTAAATGTGTATTGCCTTTATTTTGAGCAGAAATCATGGGGTACATTTTAAACCTTGTGTTCATTTTCCAGATTTATGAGAAAGAATTGCAGAAAAACAGAAACGTCCATCATGTTGTTGGCATGACTAGAGGTTTCTAAGAAGTTTAAAAACTGCTTGGCAAATCTGGGAGATAAAAGTGAAAGATTAATGATTCAAACTTGACAGAACTGAATAAAGTGACTTCAAGTTTAGTACAAATTTTGCTGCAGTGCAGTGCCATAGAAAATCAGGGAAGCATGCCTGTCAGGTATATTTAATAAAAGGGGATTTCACCACAGCACAGTATGTAACAAAACTCTTCTGGGTCATTTTATCAGGTCAATATGTGCCTCATGTCACTCATCTTCTAATAATACATGCCACTGAATCTAGTAAACAAGAGAGAGTGGGGAAATATTTCTGGTTGTCACTGTCATGTGTTCCAGACTGGGATGTTTTAAGGAAATTGGAAAAACTATTAGTCAGAGTCTGAGTCACAGCCTGTCTGAACACACTGTGTTGATCATGTATGCATGGAAACTTGTTCTCCGCACACAACAAAGCACACAATAACACAGAGAAAGAGAGAGAGAGAGAGAGAAAACACCAGACTGAACAAAAGTGGACAGGAACACGCTGCAAATTCATTCTGTCTCCATCATCACCATCCACAGCAGCAGAGAGAGCCAGGCTGGTTTAAACTAAAAGCCTGAAGAAATTAAAAGTTATTCAGCATACTGTGATAACAATGGTTCAGAAAATTGAGCTCAAGACACGACTGTTTGTAGATGAAAGGTGGATGTTTGGTGAAGTTTGTCACGGTATCTCAAAGCAACTTCAAAGTAAAGAAGTTGACATTTCAGAATTAGATATTCTGATATTCTCACATGCAGTTTTGTATAAATTTAAAAGGATGTGGTGATGGTCCAATTACCTGGCTAAAAATTCTCAAAATGATGTCCACTCCTTCCCCCCTGCTGAAAAGGGAGAGGCCACAAATATGCAAATGTTTTTGGTTTCAAAAGTTCTACTGCTGGACACAAGAGGTCTCCTACTTCACTGAAAACTCCACTATCAGTGTTTTCTCGCTGGCTTTCCTGTATGACATTTGGTCCGCGTGGTGTGATGTTACCCTGCTCCTGTCTTCCGGTCACTTTGTCTCTTCTCTTCCTCCCACTGATTCTTCCATCCCCTTTCACTTTATTTTACCCTGTTACAAAATGTCATGGCGTCAAACATCGTCAGACCAATCAAAGCAAAGCTCGGTGCTGATAAAGAGAGGCACTCAGGTTAAAATGTCCCCGCGCTCGCAGCGTTCTGCTTTTCAAAAACATGGTTTTTCCATGTCTCCTCACCCACACTGTTACACATCATTCTGCCGGGTTAATCCGGCCTGGCAATCGCTCTTCACTGTCTCAGCTCTCCCTCCCACCTCCTTGAAGTTTCAAGTATCATAAGCATTTTTACTGACTGCTTTCCAGCATGAAATAAGGCTTAAATAGCTGAGACTGAACAGCATACCACAGGGTATGATATCATCTGAAACACAGGTGTCTTTTGTTACCTGCAGGGGTTATGTTATGCTTGATTGTAAGGAGGTAGGAGCTGAGGAGCACTACAAGTACTTGGGTATCCACTTGAAGAGCAGACTGGACTGGAGGACCAACACTGAGGCTGTGTACAAGAGATCAGATCTTTCACTGTATGAAACAAGATGCTGGAGATCTTCTACCAGTCTGTGGTACTGGTCTGTAGTGTTACCTACAGTACTGTGGTCTGCTGGGAGGGTGGCACCTGTGTCAGAGATCCCAGACCTGCCTCTATACGGCTACTACTAAAACAGGCAAGCAATATTCTAAAAAGCCTTAAAAACAAACATCATTCCTAAATCTCTGTTTAAAAAGTACAGTCAGTTACATTATTAGTATTAGTAACATTTTCATTTAAGCACCTGAATGTTATCATTCATCCAGAGCATCGAAAGGCGACCAGATTTCTTGGTCTTGATGGGAGCAATGTCATCTAAGATGGAGGAACATGTGATATTAAAATGATTCAACCCTCACTTGCAGAAAGAGATGAGCCAGAGATGCCAGTGGATGTTAAAGGCAGTAACGCATTTAGCAGCAGCTGGTGTGTAGTCAATCTCAACCGCAACTCCTCCATTACTGATTCAAAATCAATTCTACAACTGATCACTAACCAGTGACAAGAGGCTACAACACTGGTGATGTGATCTTGTCTTCTGGTATCTGTTAAAACCAAGCAGCTGTGTTTTGTGCAAACTGAAGGGACATTCAAAATGTTTATTTCAGACAGCTGGTCTCTTCACTGGTCTTTAACAGGACATACATTTGCATGCCATCTGCATAATATAGTATTGAATAAAAGAAGACTGTGAGCAAACCTATAGGCTTGATTAGGAAATTACTTACAAATCAAAATGTCTTTGCATAAAGAAAATGCATTCATACCACTTCCACCAAGGAACAGGGGTGATTTTTGTCTCGGTGCTGATGGCGTGGGAAGTGCTGCTGACCAGTCTTTCCTTTCAACACACAGATCTTTCCAAGAGGTCTGGGTTAAGGCTTTTCAAGGCCAGAAAGATCTAGGACAAAAATGAACGAAGGTGAGGGCAGTAAAGCAGTGTTATGTGAGCACCAAGTTTCAATCCATGTTTCCATCTTGCAAGTTCCTAAAAAGAGATGATTCTGCACCAGATTATTCACTGAATGGAATTTCACAAGTTCATACTGTAATAACAAGAGATGACCACATGATGGTGATACAGATCAATCGTCATCACTGCTGAGCCACAGGTAAGAACAGCTCATTTGTTGTTGATCGATTCTTTAATGTGAATACTTGAGATTGATACATTACAAATAATTTCAGTTAACATACAATAAACAGATTACAAGTTAACAATAAATTAACATCTGATTTATTTTGAAGCGAATGTAAGAATTTTGAATCTGTATTTACAGTATTTTCAAATAAACTTTTAACAGTAGCAGAACCATTTTCAATAAAACATCTGACAAAATATAAATTAGTGTTACCACTGTGTAGAATCAGTGGGAAAAAAACAAAAAACAAAAAAACAATACCTGTGATAAGTTACTGATTCAAAGCAGCTGTTGAAAAGCCTCCTTAACTCATCAATCCTCCATCTTTCCTGCCTCTTTACTGTGGACAACTGCTCTTTGAAACCAACACACAATAGCAGCATCACTCAACCCACCCAATTACCTTTCCCTCGACACTCCTCTTGGGGACTGGAACCGTAGAGCAACATTAGTTCAGCAAAGATCCAGTAACAATGGCTACATCTCTATGGAATGACAGGAACGACAAAACCTCAGGAGGGAAAAACAAGTGACGAATAGGTTCAACCAAACCTTATTGTAGGTTGAACAGATTCTCAGCACTTTTTCGAGGTCGCGTTTTCTAAATTCTGTGAGCTTGGTTGGAAACTGAAAGAATTGTACTTTGAATATCTGCTGTATGCACTGAAATAAAACCTGGTAAAACAGAAGAAGAAAAAATCGAGATGTTTGGCGTGGCAGTCTTAAATACTTACAGAGTATACTGTGTAGTTTAAAATTCACTGTCATACTTACAAAAGGTGGAGAATAATTTATTATCTATTTCTAAACAGCAGCAATATTTAGCTTAGAAAAAAAAATCTAAACTCAAGGTCCACTTACCAGCTTTATCTGGAGCTTTCTACCACATCTCCTGATCTTCATCAGCGGATCGAATGTACCTAACCCACTTGACCCAGTGAATATTAAATCAGTCTTGTTAAATCTTAAAAGTTTAACGGGTCCTCATCAGCAGATCAACTCCGTCGGCTGATGAAGACCATGAGGTGTGATGGAAAGGTCCAGATAAAACTATTCCATGGGTCAAGAACGACCTTCCAAATTCAGTATCCAACTTGTATTGGTTTTTTCTTTCCGGGTTTAGACCAGGGAGACTTACTAATGTTAAACGCTTCACATAGCAGCTTTAAACTCAAACTGAACTATCTGTGTACAAAATGTCGAGAACTCAAATCGTATTTTCACAGACACGTCAGTGTGATGAGAGTCATGATCACAAGTATTAAAAAGAGTTATCATACTTTATCCTGTACATAAACAGCACACAGTGCCATTTGACAAGGTGCCTAAGTGTATCCGTACAAATGTGTTCATAAGATCTATTTCTATTACTTTAAGAAGACTGAAGAAGATTGATTTAATTTTCAACATAATTCTGGCCATATATGTCAGTTTCCACAAGACAGGCATTTAAAAACTACAAAGACTTAAGACACAAAATTAAAATTACATTTAAAATATGTACAGCACACATATGGAAACCGTACAGAAAGGATTAAACAGGCTGTGAAGTAGACTTACAAACATAGCTGTGTGTGTGTGAGTGTGTGTGTGTATGTGTATGTGAGAAAGAGAGAGAAACATGCATGTAATTGTGCAAGCATGTACAAAGGAATTATATTACATTCACAGTTGCAGAGGAAAGGTGGGTTGGGAGAGAGAGCATATTGGGCGCATCACCACTAAGAAATATTACAAACACTGAGAATTTCATAATTATTTCCAGACACATCTCAGATTTATTACATAGTCTAACAGAATGCACCTGTTCTCTCCCTCGTGCTCTCTCTCTCTCTCTCACACACTCACACACATAGACGGGATGTGGTCTATGAGCGGCAGCAGCCAGCTGTCCTCATTTCTTTGTCGACGAACTCCTGCAGCTGAAACTTGGGCTCGTCAGGCTCCTTCATGGTCCGGTGCTTCAGTTCTCTGAGACAGAGACAGACACGGTAACGTGAGGCAACATTCAAACTGCACCGCGGTTTTATTGGGGTTTTATCACAATTACCTTTTTTTGCCATGGTGATGACGTTCAGCGTCAGTCACACATGCACATTTCGTTACAGGCTTACAGTTAGCCAAATTAAATGATATACTATTTAAGTGAAATGTTACTTTTGTAAGCTTAGTCCATTAATTCCAAAACAGGTTTATGTTACTGCGGACTGTTTACCATATTTTAGCTTAATGAATGTGTCTTTCCAGGCTGCTACAGCTTCCCATTAATTTTAATACACTTTGAGATTTGAAGAACTTCGAAACTTAATTAAGAGAGATTATTCATGATTTCCCTAAAAACAAAAACAAAACAAAACAAAAAAGATGAGTGTAAACAGATACATCTAAAAAAAACCTCTTACACGCATGTACTTGGAGTCTCCTGGTGATGCATGATTTTGGAAACAAGTATGTTTCATTTACTTAATATAGAAATATCTTGTTGTTCCAGATAATTACTGTTGAATTATAATTCTTCTGAGACATTATCAGCCATACAACAATATCTTTATTTAAAAAAAAAAGTCAGATGCATACCCTCACATCCTCTTGCCTGAATTCAGTGGCTCTGTTTTTGTTGATTTACTTTGTATGGAAACATTAATAAGCAGAATGCATGGGACTGTGAACCACAAGTAAGGTGAAATCTCTCCCGCAAAATAATTACAGTGTCAGAGTCTTTTATCCTCCCCTGCCTTACAGTACCTTCATGTATTTATTTATATCTGTTTACAATGTAAATTCCTCCTTTCTCTGTAATCTCATTACATACATCTTAATGTTATTGTGAAGTAAGGTGGTTATGAAATGTCATCATAAGAATGGGGTTAAGTCTAAAGCCAGGAGCCTAACATCAGCATTGAAGCTCACTAATTAACATGGTGTTACATGGCGAGCTAGCTGTTTCCCACTGTTTCCAGTCTTTATGCTAAACGCTTTCTGGAAGTAGCTTCACATTTACCTTAAAGATATCTCATATTACTGGAGAAACTGGTTCTATCTTCAACATGAAAAAAAAGAGTCTCCAAGCAACATATTCCAAGTGAAGAACAAAAGCAGCATTCACACAGGACATTAAAGCAGATAAAGAGATACATGATGCCTGGACCTGTCAGTGGTTCAATAACACAGCAGTCACTTACGTACAGATTAGTGCCATTATCACAGTTTCCATGTGAATCATGTTTTTTTGTGGCTTTTACTCTCTGTGCATGTGCGTGTGCCTGTGTGTGTTTGTGCTATTACAGTGAAATGAACTAAAACATTGAGTGAGATGAGGTGGAAGAGACGAGAGAGATGAAGAGTGACAGGTGAGAAGCGATGGAGAGAGATGAAAAAGCAAGAGATGTAAAAACTGAGGAGGTGTTAACATGAGGTAGAGGACAACAAGAAGAAAAGATCTGGTTTTAGATTCTGTATCTGCAGGTTGTTATGAGCCAGACCGTCACTCTATTCTTGGCAAAACGCAACCACGGCAGCCTGTTACCATAACAAGGCAATGAACATAAAGCAGCTCCCACGCAAACTGTCTGACACTTCACGTTTGAGTGAAACGCACACTTAAAATAGCATTCTCATTATTCCTTTTTATTAAAGACAAACCAGATTAGATGGTGTTTTGCTGTTAAGAGAATAAATTTGTAATTAGTGTCCCCGTGTGTGTGAATGCTTGATTTTGGCCTTTTCTATTATCACACTATGGCCGCAGGGAACAAACGCAAATGCACATCATGTCAAAAACTACCTCTTAATAACCCTGCTCTTCTCTTTATATTCAGAACCTAATATAAAAGGACTCAAAGCAGCATCACACAAGATGTAATACCTCTTAAGCATTAAAAGAAAGGAGTTCAGCTGATCAGATATGTGCAACACAATCAGTGATCACCACAGAGCACATTATTGCAGTCAGTGGAAACAGACAATGGAAAGAGAATAAATGATGAGGTACATGAAGCATGCAACTTCAACAACCTCTGAAGAGACAAAAAATAGTAGCAGATGAAAACAGATCTGTGAAAAGCGATGAGGCTGTTACAGGTTAATTTCCCAAGATTCTGTTGTGTGTATTGCTTTAAAGACATCATTAAGGAGACATGATAGCATGAGGGGAATGGGACCACAAGCAAGACACAACAAAACAGGCATCTTGGTGAGGTTCTATACAGTGTGCTTTCTTTTTATATAGTTATGTGACAACACAACTTAAGTGTAAATGTGCAGCATGTTAAAATAATAGTGTAGTAGTAGCACAAGTAGAATTAAAAGTAGATCTAAAATTTGGTAACTTTAGCCTCCATTAGCTACAGGTCATACCAGACCAAGTAAGGCTGTAGCAGCAAAACCCCCTCAGCATGCTGAATGGAGCCCAGGTGTGTTTTATCGCTCATGAATTCAACTTTGTATTAGTAAAATGAGGGTTATGTTATTTTCTCATAAGTTCCGTACTCTCGCTTTCAGATGAAGCTGCTTTCACCCACAGGATTATTTTCTTGGAACACCTGATCTCCCAGGTCTAATCACTTAATCTAATCACATTAAGGCAGAGCGCTGCGCAAACTCTCAGCTCAACATCTCTGTGTGTTCCTTCAAAGTGAAGTTACATTTCATTCAGAGGACACAGGGATCCTTGCTGTGCTCCTCATGCTGTGCTGTTGTGTGCACGACTCACTTGGCCACAGCAGTGAAGGCCAGCTCCACATTCAGTCCAGATTTAGCGCTCGTCTCCATGAAGGGGACTCCAAACTCCTGCACAGAGAAACAGAGAAGCATCTGTTATTAGGTGTGTGTGTGTGTGTGTGTGTGTGCACTTGGCACTCTTGAAGGTCTTTCCTTATGAGGAGAAAACACCTAGACACCTAGACACAAAGAGGAGGTTCATGAATGATTTAGGATTTGGGGTTTAGGTTTAGAGCTACGGTTTTAAGTACCTGGGGCGGGGGGGGGCTGCTGATCAATACCAATAATTCAACAATAATTCCGGGCTCTGAGAATTCTGGCTTTCAAATGTAATTTTACTTTGTTGTAATTTACAAGAAACCCAGAGAACACAGTATGTAGTCGATTGGAAGACGCTGTCAGTAATTCTGTGTGTGTGTGTGTGTGTGTGTGTGTGTGTGTGTGCGTGCATGTCAATATCCACACTGTGTGTTACCTTGACAGCTGCAGTTCTTCTGCCATGCTACTCCTTACCACTTGTGTTCATATTTGCTCTAACATGCCTCTCAGAGCTTATCTGAGCGAAACGGCCTGGAAAATTAAGTTAGCAAAACCCCCAATCATTTATTCCAAACAATAACAACATTATGTGCCTCCATGAATACATAATTTCTCACACTAATAAAGACACAGCAGCTGCTGAGGGTGAGGTGGGGGGTGGGGGGTGGCGGCTGTGTGGGCAGATTACAGTATGTCTTTTATCCATGTTACATGCATCTAATTGCACGTGTGTGTATCATGGAGCTCACCTTTGCCAGTTTCTCTCCCTCCTCTCGCTTCACCACCCTGTCATGTGTGGAGTCAGCCTACAACACATTGGACACACAATATAAACCCATGACTTGTCAGTGTCTGGATTGTGGTCAGTGCTAACAAGGGAATTCAAAGCATTTTGTCGTCCATGTTTGACATGTCTAATATTCCTCTTTAACAGCATAAATTTCAGCACCTGCCATTTATTTTTTACATTGTCATAAAAATGGAGACACTACAGCTGTAATAACTGTTTCTTTTGAGGGAGAGGAGCTCTATAAGAAGCTGAAACTATAAATCTGGTTTAACCTTACAAAGCTGCTGTGGCTAATGTGCTAACAAACAGCTTAGACATGGAGCAACTTTAGCATTACTGTGGAGCCAGGTTTCCATATTCAGTCTTCTTTTAGCTGTTTCCACCAACTCCTGAGGAAAATGTGTTGCTTTTCGCTTCCTTTAGTTTGTGGTACAATGGCAATTTAGCTACGTCTTTAGCTATATGCTGACATTTGAGAATCCTGTGTGTGATACATATAATACAGTGCTTCTCTCTCTCAGGCACATCCATGCATCCATCCTTACACTCCGGATCCCACAATAGAGCCCTATCCTTCCCTCCCTCTATGAGTCCATCTGTCCGTCCATCTCCCAGTGTTGGCAACAAGGTCTCACCTTGTTGCCCAGCAGCATGACGACCACGTCCTGCTGAGCGTACTCATGGATCTCCGTCAGCCATGCCTGGAGATGGAAAGAGAGCACACAGAGCGGTGAAGAATCCAAAATGGGAAAGGAAAAGAAAAAAGGACAAGGAGAGAGTACGGGGGAGACAGGCATGATAGAGGGGAAGGACTGGAGATAAAGACTGCTGACAGAGGAGACGGATTGATCCACAGAGAAGCAGAGAGGGAGAAAGACAAAGATTCATTTATTGGTCATTGCAGTTCATCTGGCCCTCCCCTCCTCCTCCAAAGCTTCCCTTCTTCACCCGTCTTCACTCCTCCTGCCTCTCTGTTCATCCATCTTCTTCCAATTACATGCCAGTTGTCTCTTGGCTCTCTGTTACCTGTCTTGGCTAAAAAGCACTTAGTGTCTCTGGAGGACTCCTATGCTCTTTAATCCGCACACACACACACCACTTTTCTTAGATATATTGTAGATCTTACAGTTAGTTCACTAAAGCATATATGCAGGACACATGAAAACAGAGGCTGAGATGAAATGTGTTTCTATTCCACTTTTGGGAAACTTTTATGCAAACTTTTAAACTGTGCAGTTATCAGTGAGAAGCTAAGACAAGATGATAAATGCAGCTTTAAAAAAAAAGAAAAAAAGAGAAACAGTCACAGTCCTTCCAGATCTGATTAGTATTGGACAAGTCTGTCTTTGCTGTCAGCTTGTATTTCATAATGTCTTCCAACAACAAATAAATGTACTTGGCAATATTCCACTGATGCACTGATTAAAGGTAATACAGCTCTGATGGGCTCTGTGTGTATACAGCAAACCAGTGGATGTGACATTTCTGAAAGGTTGTGATGGACAAACATTGTGCAGACATTTCATTACTGTTTGGCAAAGAAATCAGTGGTAACAATATATATTTAACATGTCTTTTATTGAATATCTGCAATAATTAATTACACTTTGTAGTTATGAGCCGACATGAATTCTGACATTAACCGAGCTCATAACGGCAGAATGAATAACTGACTGATTGAAGATCAGTGCTGATAACAGTGGTTTGGATGGAAGCAGTTAATGTCTGAGGAATCATATGCTGTTTATTTCAACTTTCCTAAACGTCAATTATTGCTTGCAATGTCACGGTGATAGAGAGAGAAGCATTTCAGTAACAGGTATGTTTTTAAGCCGTAATATACGTACATGTGGCTGAGCAGTGTGCTTGTGTCTTGTGATAATGGCTGTGCGTTAATAGTAAAAAAGGATTATTAATGCAGGCAACAATAATTTACATTGCAGCCGGAGATCTGCTCTACTTTCATGTTTCTAATTAGCCTATATGATTATGGAAATAATTTCAGTTATGGTAATTACTGTCCCCTAACATTCTCTGAGCAGATACTATGCGTGTGTGGCTTTGTGCGCGTGATCAAATCAAAATCCAATCTGACCTTCAACCATTATACATTCGAAATCCTGAAAAGTTGTAATTTTTTAGCAGTGAGATGAATTTTAAGATAGTAAAAATACTAAAGAATGAGTCACAGAGGATGGTAGGACTGGTATTAACTTTCCTGTCTGCTTAATGTTCTGTTCACGGGATATTGTGAAGGACGGTTAGAGATTCTGAGATTCGGCTATTAAGGCTGGATAGGAATGAGAAGAAGATGGAGTAATTAAACGGAGAGCTTATGCAACAGTGAAGTCAGCGTTTTAACAGCAGTTCAAGGTTGTGTCAAAACACCTCTACTGTTCGAGAGAGAACAGGAAGATTATGCTGTCATGACATCAGAGGAGAACGGACATTTCATCAAAACTAAAAGGGGGGGAAAAAAAAAGACGTCCTTCACCAAAACCTCTACAAATGAAAAAATACATTCATTTGTATTACATCATCCTGTTTTTACCTTGAGAAGCAAAGGAACATGAAGCTTTCCATACACAAGGACACATCTGACACACTCTGACATTCAGAATGAATAAACCCATAGTATATGGCATATGGCAGATTATAAAGGCAGGTAAACTGCGTTGGTTATGTAAATGACAACCGTGTAGAGAGATGCTATCACTGGGGATTCATCCAGAGCAGGGAACTGGACTGACTGGACATCAACAACAATGTTACCAGTCTCCAAAATAAGGCAAAACTGAACACTTTGTGGACACTGATGTGCTGGGGAGAGGCTCAGTGCTGTTTCTAGCCGTCATATCAACAGCTATTAAACATTAACATAAGACGTTCAGGAGACTTCCAGGAATCCGGCAAACCCTTCCACTGTGTGACTTCTTGTTATTCTCAGATCTCCAAATCCTTCCTCAAAAAAATCTGATGGGTTCCTTTAATCATTTCGCTGGCAAACCTGAAGGGATCAGCCTTCAAATCTCTCCATTTTCCACAGAGCTGTCCAGCGCGTCTTTGCTCAGCCTCTCTCTCTCTTACCCATTGAGACAAATCTCTCTGTCAACTTAAAAAAAATATAAAGGGACAGTATCAAATTCTCCTCCTGCTCTATAGGACATTATTCCCACCTGACTTCTGAAGGTTTCTCTTCGTACTGTTGGACCTTCTATTCTTTCCTTTCCACTCCAGCTTCAAACACAGTCCTGTTTCGAATGTGAAACTTCTGTCCAAGTAAAGAAAAAAAAAAGTAAACTATGTTCACCTTTTTCAGATTTTTTTTTTTCAAAGAACAAACTGAACTGAAAGTAGCCAGCATGAGCTTTAACAGTGATGTGTCATACAAAAGAAATACAGCACCCAAACATAACATACGTAGAGATGGCCAGCTGAGCACAGGGCTGCTGTTAACATTTCAAGCATCAATAAGCACATATTGACCACTTCTGACAGGCGGGGAGCAGAAGCAAATATATTTCATTGCTATCGAATGAAACAGTGAGAGAAAGGTCAGGTCTCTCTTTCTCACACACACTGTACTGCAGACACACATTTCTTCCTGCCCCCCCCACGCCCCCATTTCTGTCTTTCCGCGTATCATCAGACAAAAACCACTTAGATCAGCGGTAACACCCCCCCCCCCCCCCACCCCCCCCCCCCCGCCCCCCCCCCCCCCCCCCCCCCCCCGGGAGGGTTCCGCCCACTCCCCCCCAAAAAAGAACAGCAAACACACCC
>JBBMJY010000014.1:4040926-4054229 GCA_037833715.1 Toxotes lorentzi
GGGGTTCAGATGGTTGTTTTTCAGGTTGGAAAAAAACAATTGAAGTAAGGGGGAACCCCCCCCCCCCCCCCCCCCCTCGTCTCCTAGTTCCAGTATTCTGCGTTACCTCTCGGGGGGGGTTGCATCACTTCATTACACAGAGATTAATGTAGTGAGCCCTCACCTAGCAGCCCCGACTCCCCCCACAACATGCGAACCTGCCAATTACTCACAGCCTTGAAAGATCTCTGCTGGATTAGGAGGAAGTGAGGGAAGGAAAGCAGCTACTGAGCTGATCAAACTTCAAAGAACTCGCTGTCAACACCGAGCGTTAGAGTTCATACCGTGTGTAGGAGCATGGGAGGAGGACACGTGTATGTGGGGGTCCACATGTGATAGCTTATGACTTGCTGCGAGATTTACAGAGCTGGTCTAAGTTTTCAGCTTTGCACTTTCACTTCCTGTACAGCCGCTGCATTTTGGACAAAGATATCACAGCCCGTGGCAGTGGGGTTTTACAGAGGCTACTGCAGAATCACATGAGGGACGTTTTATTTTTAGCTTTCAGAAAAGAACAACTTGTGACAATGTGACAAAGGTACAAGAAATGCATAGACAAAACATCTGACAAATTATAGACATTGTTTACAGCAATTACCAGAAGTCATAGGATAATGTCACATCCTAATTTGCATATTGATATAGTTTTTTCGTTTTTGTGGTGAAGTCTGTTTTTAGTATATATGGTTATTAAAAATGCACAGCAATAAAAGTATACCATGAGCTAAAAGCGAATATCAGTATGTTGACATACTGATGTTTAGCAGATATAATGTTCACCATGTTGACTGCATTAGGAGTTCAGGTATTTCGGTCTGCACCAAAGAGGTGAACCCACTGACTGACTGTCATTGCCATCTTTAAAGCAATGCAGATAGCGTGGCTAAGAATGTTCTTGCCTGCAGCTGCAGCTGAGATTGTGAAGCAGAAAGTAGTTAATTATGACGAGCTTGAAAACAAAAGACAACGACCAGGAACTCAAAGCCCTAACAAGTAACTTTTTAAATACTCAACAACTAAGTTTCTTCCAAGAAACAATGTTCTGGTTACTCAGACCTCACTGTGGACAGCTTTCACTTGTGAATAAAGACAATGTTTTTTTCATGATTTGGGTGAACTGAACTGAAGTTTAATGAACTGGCTGTAGGTTAAATTACTACTGCTCATTTCAGTTAATGATAAACAATAGAAAATGGACATATATTTACACTGAGGAAACTAAAATAGTCACTAAAAATAGTAAAATAGTAGTGGAGCTGAGTGAAAGGTGATTGTCACGGATAAACACATCCTCTCACACTTCATGCTACTATGAAAACAGCTGTTAATCAAACCTGACTGGTTGGTGTGAGTGTGTGTGAGAAATGGGGAGACACTGTGGGTTTCTGGGCGTTAATTTGAGGAAGCTGTGGTCAGATTTGGTTGGGCTGCTGGGTGGGGAAACTGAGAGAGAGAGTGCTATTAAGAAACAGATGACAGAAACAGATTAGTCCAGACTGGACGAGAACTGAGAGCAACATATCACAGCAGGTAAACGATGTTTTCTACTTTACATTCACCTCTTGGGAACAAAGGTACGCACATAGTAAACACGCTGATGTTAAAAGTTTTTGGTTATAAATATTTGAAATTTCGTGTACGTTTTGAAATAAAACATTTTAAGTTATGAATTGTTTTAGAAGAATTTTGTGTTTATTTATTTAGTTACTATGTGAAATATTGTAATTTACACAAACTACTTTATTTATATAATTCAAATAATACTGTGTAAGTTTTAAGAGGACAAATAACCCAGTCTTCCTCTAATAAGATGAATTCGGAAGTAATTCAATTCAAAACACCCCTGGGTTTTGTTGTGACAGTCTTAATCTGGTATGCTTGGATTACATTACCTAAAGCAAGCAAATGTTAGCAAAAGCTTTGGCTGTTATATTGCTGTATAAAGGATATTACTGAATCAGTGACTGACACCACTCTTTTCCACACAGAAGTTTAGCATTTATTTGTTTAACTATTTAAATGTCAAAATTACTTTTACAAATTACAACGGGTGGTTTTCGGTTCAGATTAATAAAGGCCTTTTAAATTCTGCCATGACTGATGGGTGTTGACATAGTATCTAGCTTTGTTGTGAAAAGGCACTGGTTGTGAAATGTCAAACTTTATTTGAGAAGTTGTGATGGGCGTTTCTTGTTCCTGTTTTCAATATTTATACATCCTGACCTCCAACCACCTCCACCCCTCCTTTCTCTCTCCGTGTCTCTCTTTACAGGGTTATTTACAGACACCAGATCTGAAAATACTCCACCCCAAGCCAGTTGAATAAAGGTTCTACTCCTATTAAGTGCACTGCTAGCCCAGTCTGTGTCAGTGGTGGCTAAGTGTGGCCCGATGAGTAAAAAGGTGTTTAATGTTAATAATGTGAGCCACAGAGCACACAACAGAGACTGCAAGGGCAGTCAAAAGCCAGGACGAGTGTTACCACACAGCCAGGAGCCCAGAGAGATTTCTTTGTTAACAATCTCCACCTCCAGTGTGACCCCCAGTTCTTACCAGCGGCGGTGGTCAGCTGACCTTAGTAAATGTGAGACCTCGCCTGTCGTTGTTGTGAAGAAGAACAAAAAGGAACCACAGCCTCCTCAACGAGGAGTATCTCACACAGCATCCTATTCTTCTTTCAAACGCTACTCCTGCCCCCCGCTAGGGATGTTTAGCTCACCGAGTCAGTCTTCATCTTCCTCCTCCTCCACCACCTCATCCTGCTCCTCTCCTCCTCCTGTGAAGACATCCGTCATCACCGGTCATGACCCTCTAGGCTGGAAGTTGCGTCCTAAATCCAGCTTCACCTCTGCTCGCACTAAAAGGCTGTCCCTGCAGATTCCCCTCCCTGTCATCTTTCCTGACCCCAAATCTAGTCCTGTCGCAACCTCTCCATCGGACAACACTCCTAATCAAGACCCGGCCCCTAAGACCAAACCCCCTCTTAGACCCAAACCATTCCGCAGGCACCACTCTGAGTCCTCAGCCATCCTCAGATCTCTGGCAAACCCTTTGCCTGTGGTGACACTTGAGGATCTCTTCGCCGTCCGTCTCCGCCCAGTGTCCCATTCAGATGAGTCTGATGATGTCTTCAATGAAGGGAATGAAGAGAAGGTGAAGGTGACCTCTCAGCCATGCAAAATACCACCTCCAGTTCCAGAAAAGACCTTCATGGCCAGACAAATAGCGCAACTGATTGCTCGTTCATCTAAACTTACACATCAGACTGTGGACCACAGCAGCCTGCATGCTAAAACAATGGGTGAGTACTCATGAAAACCATTGATAATCACCTGTCAAACAAGGATAATGTTGCATTACCACACAACTACAACAAAACTATAAATCACACTGCAATTTAGAAGTATACTACAAAGTTGGAAAACTTGTGAGAGACATGCACAAATGTTAGCAGATTCGTGTGTGCAGGTTTTAACATAGAAACATGAATTCACATGTTTTGGTGCTGCCCTCTAGTGGTACTGTTCTGCACCAAAATACAAACATGGTGCTGAAACTACGGAAACACTCGTCAAGAGTTAGCTGTAATTAGTGACAGCTGACATGATCTACCACTCGCAGTGTCTGTTTTTTAAACTGGTTAAAACGACAGCTAGCACAACGCGTGTAAGAAGCTGCTATTTGAACGTTTGCCAGCCTCATTCCCTGAACTCTAAGTTACACACTGGTACAACCACACAATTTCACATAGTCACACAGTTATTTTAGCTAATACCTATCCAATTCATTGACATACAGGATCAGCTACGGGACATCTCATGTCATAACTGATGCATCTGAGGCTGTGATGTTTTCTTTTTTTAGTCCATTAGTTGGGATCAAGGACCAAAAACATTAGATCCTACACTTCCCATGATTCAACTTCATTGCATCGTTTTGTCAAGACATAATTTGAGTATTACTCCATCACAAGGAGAGGATGATGTATAAAATTGTTGGTCTTCCCCTTTACACAAATAGTAAAATTAATTTGTTGCATATGAAAATGATGCACAACATTGTCATTAAAGTTTGCTGAAGATCTAACTGCAGATGCCTGAGTGCCTTTCACCCTGATTAGCTTTTGATTGATTTCCTATGTGATGCGCTGAGAGGAGAGGAGGGGCTGTACAGCGTGGGTCAATAGTAACAACATTTACTGTGCTCCAGCAGGGCTGCGTCTGGATACCAGCTGCGACAGGGAGAGACCCTCTCCACGCTTCCCTGGCAGAGAAATGTGAGAGAAGACAACTGAATATTAAGTCGTCATCCTTCAACCTCCAACATCCTTTACTACCAGGCTATGTGAAATATTACATAGCCTGAGGATGGAAGACCATGAACTATTTTTATTTTTTTAACCAAGGTGCTGAAATTCAAGCAGTTAAAAACACACTTTTCCACCTGCCCTACGAAAAGTAAATGAGTGTTCTTACGCTGGTATTTTATATTATGCTCTTAAACCACTTTCCTTACTACAGTCGCATTGGATCCCTGCTGTAAATAGTATAGCTAACGCCCCTCTTTGTTCTCCCTATTGGTTGTAAACAAGCCCAGCTTTAAGGGGATGTGGGCTTTTGTAAGAAGAAACAAACCCTGCAGATGATGCAGTTCCTGCTGACTGCTGGTAGAAATCACTAAATTTCCCTTTAAATTACTGCTGTATATTCGCCTGTACAATATACCTTGCCTTGTTGAAAATATATTACTTATGATAGAAGCTATGATATTGTCTGTAGTAAAAATATAAGATCAGGATATAGACTGATGACAATAAATCACTGATCTTTTTTCAGTTGATTTTTTGAAGTTGTGGATCCTTGTCAAACATAAATCCTCTGTATCAAATAAAGGCAACACTGGTTAAAGCTTCTCAAGTGAGATGATTTGCATTTTTTTATTGCTTTTAATCACTGTTAGTAGAATACAGAGTTATCAATAGAGCTTAAATGATGGTCAAACAAAGCAATTGTAATTTGAACACATTACCTTTGGTGTCAGTTAACTTTCATAGATGATTCAACCTGTTAATAGATAATCACGGCCCTAAAATGATTCGAGCCATGTGAATGTTGGAATATGATTTATTTCTAATACGTTTTGTGCTGAATTCACACTCTGTTTGTTTTTACGAGTGTCCCACGGCCTGATGTCTCTGACACACTGCCTCCAGATGAATTTCTGCTGCTACGCTCCACATCAGCTTTGGCAGGCTCTTACTATTTACACTACAATACCTGGGTAAATTTGGTGTTTGCCCCTCAGATGCACACACTCAGTGCTACAGCAAACTCTAACTTATTGTAGTTGTAATGCATCTGGAATAGTGTGTGAACGTCACACAGGTGCAAAATGCAGACAATCTTTTCTTATCTGAGGACATTCAACAAAACAAAAAACAAAAAAATGAGCTGAAGACAGCAAAAAAGTATAAAGATAGTCTAATCACACAGGGACAGCTGCTTATGGGGTAATCACTGGGAAAATATCTAAAAAAAAAAAAAAAGCACTACAGTGTTATCAGTGTGTATTTACAGACTACAATCAGCTTCTTCAGATATTCTGCAGCGACACCAGGGACATTTTTGTAATTAGGGTGGGCAAGAGGATCCAAAAGCAAATGCTGAAATGACAGAACATCAGTCTAAGTCCACACTTTGTAAAGTAGCAGCCAAAGGCCAGGATGTGTTTACCTTCTGTTACCACTTCTCATGTTTGTATTCACATCACTGTCTGGTGACACATTTGGCAAAGCCGGCTCAGACAGAATTACGTATTGAGATAAAACGAACCGGTCAGTAACTCTTCATTTTACATGACCCAACATCTTCTATGAATTCACTGGAAAGGAACTGACTGACTGATTGGCAAGATTCTGATTCAGTTACTTCCCAACTTTTATCTGTATGTTTTCATAAATACATACTGATTAGTCATTTTGGATAATGCCAAGCATAAAATTAATTTTCTTTTACTCTGTGCACTCTTGATTAATGCAATGTAATTAGACCTTACCTGCTCTCTCTACTAACTTAATAAAAATGTTATATTTGCTGAAATATTTGGGAATATTTCAGCTGAATATAGTGGGATGAAATGTTTAAGTATACCAATGTAAGAGAGAGGTAAAAAAGAAGCAGAGAGAGAAGTTTGGGTGGAGTAAGATGTATGAATCTGGGTTTGGTCCACTGAGATGAGCTGCTGGGTGTTGAGCTGAGTGGAGAGAGATCTGCAGTGTAGGCTGGAAGCAACGCTGCAGGCAGGTGAGCGGTGTGACTACAGCTCATCATACTTAAACACATGCAGAGACCCACAGTGTTCTGAAATGATATTATCTGTAAGACTCCAGTGATTATATTGTAGGTAAACGTTCTCAGCACCAATACTGACCTCATTAAATAGATCAGATATTGATGTCACTGAGACACAGTAAAAACTGTTTCTTAGTTTCTATTGTTACAGAATGGCAACAACACAATTTTTAAAACCTAAAAAAAGTTAGTTCAGAAGTGATGTTACAGCCTATTTATACTTCATTGAATGATCCCAATCTGCTCCACACAGTCAGGTTGATACGTCAGAACTGGTCAAAGAAGAGGGAAAGAAAAGTGGGTTTGGTGCAGAGCTGCCTTTTTAAGGCACCTCAGTGGTTTTATTTGGTGCCGCCTGAGTTCAAAAGACATTGTTCTCACGCTGCCAAATGAAGTGAGCTGAAGGATCAAACACTTGCAGGGTTTGAAACAGACACTCCAACTCACACACATGTGCTTGGTGTGAATGAAGTTCAGATATAAGTTTTCACTCAAACTGAGTGACTAATAACTGAAACATGAAGAGTAGAAAGGAACAAAAGTCTCAGGAGTCTAAATGAGATGGCGGTATACACTCTGCCTCTGAGGAGGAACAAGAAAAGAAAGATGAAAAGGCAGAGAGGAAGAGACCTTTTCATCCCTCAAAGTGAGCAGAGCAGCCAAGGCAGAACAGACAGACACTTTTTAGCCTGCTTAGCTTGCTGCACACTGAGTGTTTGTGTGTGTGTGTGTGGTGACAGTGTGTGTGGTTTGGGACACTATCAGGTTGCATGAGCAGTGTGTGTATCTGTACAAAATAGTGTGGGTTTGAAGTCCTATAACAGCAATCACTTTGTATCCTACTATCACTTTTAAATTAAGCACTGGACATACACAACATCTCTCTGGGTGTCTCAGTCTCTGTTTCAGTCCATTACGGTGACTTCACTGCATTAGATGTACATAAGTTCAGCTGCTCCACACATCTCATACACTCATAGCCAGTGTGCTTCTCACAGATTTCTGCTTCAGCTAAGATTCAAGTACACTGTCCACTGTCTTATGGAAGATTAAAATTTGTCCAAATTAAGTTACCATGATAAAAACTAAAAGCTATAAAAGTGTCCTTTCAACATTCGGTATGTTTTTAATCTATTTATGATGCAGCAAGTGTGTACAAATTATATAACAATGTGTAGGCTATTATATTTCACTTTATTTGAATAATTTGTTTTATTTTTGAAGATTTGTTGCACAACAAACAGTATATGTAGAATAAAATAATGTTAATGTTGAATACACTATTTTATTAATGCAACATTATATCCTGAAGATTAAAAAAAAAGTGTGTCTGGCTAATTAAATTGCAATAAACAAAATTTGGGGTTGTACCATCCTGTGTTTCTGCGTATGATTCAGTGTGTGTCTATGTGAATGCTACTGTGTGTGGGAGTCAACATTGAGGGCAACAGCATACGCAAGAGCATTAATGTGAGTGCATGCATCCGCGTGTGTGTGTGTGTGTGTGGACCTCCTCCAGGTCCTTCACATACTGCAACCAGCCAACTAAAGATGGAGCCAAAAAGTTTGTTAAATCCCCCTGAAAGGCTGAGTAATCAATTAGCATCCAACCACCACCCATCTTTCACATCTTAATCTCCTGCTCCTTCCTTCTTACATATTCACAGGACATACGTTGGCCTTTTCAAGCTGTTTTCTGTTCTCCTGAGTCTGATAAGCTGTGGCAACGTGAGGAATGTTTTTTTTTTTCAAAAATGAAAAAATGCTTGAAAGGTTAACTCAATTTTACAGAGATGCAGCCTTGACAGGAGGAAGAAAACATGGCAAATAAACAGAGGAAGAAGCAGAAAGTATAGAGAAAATGTGAGGGCTGTGAGGGAAGATGGAGCAAATCAACAAATTTGATGTGGAGACAAGAAAGACAGGAAAGTAGAGGGGAAGGAGAGAGAAGAATAAACATTACTTAATTCAGAGCTATAAACAGGCAGAGAGCTGCAGAACGCTGTTGCTTTGTTAATTTTCTGCTTGGCAAAGGAAAGGACCTCGAAGAGCAAAACATCGCCACCCTCGCTTGCCAATCAACTGTGTGGGTATTTTTATTTATTCATTTATTTTTTCCACCCAAAAGCTTTTTGGCGTCTCTGCAGCTCAATTATGCAGACTGACACTAAAGCCTCTTCTCTCTCCTGATTCTCTGGTAATGTCCAGAGAATCAGGTTCAGAGTCGCCCTGTCTCACATGTAGCACCAAACCAGAGACAGTCCACGTCAGACGCTTTGCGCCTACTTAAATACTCAGTTTGGTTTAGGTGGAGGGTGGCACCTGGGTAGAGCGTGAGGCAGGACAGAAATGTCATCAACACACCCACTAAATCTCTCTGAACAATGACCTGCTCACACATCGACTCAATCGGACATTACACTGACTTTGGACAAGGGAGCCGGCAGGGTAAAGTAGACTAACAGGCCTACATGTACATTTAAAGTGTTTTTGGTCATTACACTTGCTGTCCATGCTGCCCGTCAACTGATTAGCAGAACTACACTGTAGAAAATACCACCGAGCGATTCTTTTTTCATTGCTGCGTTTACGCAAATGTTACCACTGGAATATTTTTGCTATCTTTGCTTATTTGAAACAAGTGGTCAGTGGTCATGTATGCAGCTAACGGTGCAGAGGTTAGGTCAGGGTGATGCCTTACATTGTGTTCACACACGCACATGCAAAGTAGGAGGCAGTCTCTGGTCTCTCAGGAGGCTGTAGCTGTGTGTATGTTGCACTAAGTGGGTGGTTTACGTACTCACAGCACTTTGTGTTTAGGGAAATATTATGGTTTGGTTTAAAACAGAAAAAGCTCACAGTGGTTTCAGAACAGAAGAAAAACCCTGATCTTTCTCTAACCCTCAACCACAGTGCTTTTGTTGTCTTAACCTAAGCAAACTGAAGCAAGCTCTTGGCTCTGGAGGCGCAGTTGTGCCTTCCATCTACCACAACTACCTCCAGGAGACTCTGCTGCAGTTAAGAAGTGTGTGCCTTCATTCATTCATTCATTCAAAAAAAAAAAAAAGAAAAAGTATTGCCTCTCTACATAATCCAACCAGCGCCCTTCTTTCCTACCAAATATATTTCTTGTTGCAGTTTAGTTGTACATAAATAAAATTTCTTGGAGACAGGGTTGAGCTGTAGGCAGTTCATTCCCACTTGCACAGTTTGTTTCCCCGAATACAGAAGAGCCTTTTTTCTGTTTTTTTTTTTTTTTTCACCTTGCGGTTCACAATGACGCTCAAGCAGGCGAAACTGATCCACACCGTGATCCTGTATCTGAGCTGGAGGCTATGCCCACTCCATTTGTGCTGTGGGGTCGTGCTTCTGTTTCTGTGGGAATCAAAACGAGCACAATCGGCTCTCACCTGTTTGTTGCTCACACTGCGTAAGAGGACATCTGCATAAAATCGACCCACTGGGTGACTATTAAGTCTCTCTACCTCAGCAGGCAGCCCTGAGCTGCACCGTCAGATCCCATTCACAGCGACTAGCAGCCTATCGCTCTCCCAGCTTTTGTGTAAAAGGCCCATTATACATGTAACAGCTTCAGGCTAATTTTCATCCAAACATTTCTTGTTGGTTTCAGTCTAATAATAAGGTGACAGTCTAATAAAAAAACAAACAAAAAAAACCAAAACAGAAATCCTGTCTAAAATACTATGCGACCACTGCAATAACATACTTAAAATCATACTGATAGACACTATACACTATATCATACTACTGTTTCCATCTTTAAGAGATCTGCCTTGTTTAACTATTTCAGGAGGATACTGAGTCTTCTTCATTTACCTAAAGTAGACTGGCAAAGCCTCAAATTAGCTTTAGCTGAACTTTATAATGTCACATTATGCGATGACTGTGGATTTTGTTCCTTATCCTTTACAGCATAGTCATGCCAAGAAGGGCTCACTTCATGGGAGCATTGCATTAACTTGTGGTAAATGCAACAGAAAGCATAAAAACTCACACTGATCGTATTTGCATGAATGCACTGTAGTCAGCTCCATTTCTCTCCCCTCCCTGAACATTAAGCTGGCCGTGTGCCAGCTGACACTGGGTGTACATCACATTGATTTTTACTTTACTGTTTCAGGAATGTTCTGAACAACAAAGCCTCCCTGCTGCTCGAGGGCTTTCAGTGATTTAATGATTTAATGATTTTCCTCTGTGGCCTCTGTGCCCAAGCGTGCTGGTCAGTACCAATAAAATCTGTCTGCATGTGCGTGTTTGTGTATATTAATGTGCATGTGTCTGGTATGTGAGTGAGTGGAAATGTACAACTGAGCAGTGTCTTTAGCCTTTGTATGGTGCCACAGGAGCAGCTGTAAAGCCCTGATACGAAGCTGCATAAAATTCAACGGTTCAAAGGCATCAGGCTCCCGAAAAATTACGACTATGTTTATGCGCATGCAGTAATACATTTAGTATGAATAGTGCAGCCTTGGCAATGGTCTCACCAGCCATTATTTGGCTACCTTGAACAGTATTCCTATTTATCAGTATTTTTTTTCTGATTATTCAGATGAAGTTGTGGAAATTCAAGTGTCATTCAATTGCAATATGTGTGACATTATCATTATGGATACACTGGACACAGTGGAATCCAGTGCCCTTGATAATGTGCTTTTTTTTGTTTGTTTTTTTGTAATTTCAATTTGAAACCGACCATTATGGTGTCCCAAGAGAAGAGAGACAATCAAGGTCTCTGAAACGCTGAGAATGATGGTGAAAAAGGATGGTAGAAACTAACAATCGTGACCAGGCTGACACGATAGCCGCTAAAGTACAAACTTATCATCAACATGTCCTTGACCAATGAGGAACCTGAATGAAATTACAGATTGTACAACCACGTAGCATCACAACAGAAATGAGGTTTGAGATGTGTGTGTGCATAGTATGTGCCTGAGTGTGTATCAGTGCTTATATATCCCTGTGTGTTTAAAGCAGAGTAGCCTTGATATGTTTACGTTATGCTGCTCTATACATACAGCATTCAGAAGGAAATTCCGTTCGTCTTTGTTATGACAGGACACCATCACGCTGTCACATGAAAAGGGGCAGAGCTGAAGACCTTGTCACATTCAGAGCTTCATGTGTCACAGATGGCGGGCTCACTGTCAGCTGCACTGAGCGTCATGACTCTTCATTCCCTTTACTGTTAGCAATAGTGCAAATTGAACAGGATGTAATTGGAGCAAATTGAGACGGGGGGCGAGGATGGAGAAGCGTGACGATGAGAACGGGAATGAAAGGCGGTGAGATGAGTTGTAGTGTGTCGCTCACTCACAGATACACCTTTCTTAAAATCCCACTGATAGACACAATCATCGCTGACACATTTTGAAAATTTCAGTATTTCCTCCAATGTCAATAAAAGCAAAGCGATAGGTAGCAGCTGGAAAGTAATGATACCAAAGCAGAAAAGGGATTTCTATTCTCTAATAAGCTGCATCAGTGACAGATTTTAATCTCATTTCGCTGTTGAAGCTAATCCGAGTCCATCATCATCATCCATCAACACATCTTTTTCTCTCCATTCCAGCCCTCTCTCCAGAGGAAAACTGGATTCAAAAAACACTTATTTACACAGTAAATTGGAATAAAATAAATACAAAAATAACAATAATTCTGTCAAACCACATTGCATTTACAAAACAATGATTTTATCCCTGCAGCGCAGCAGCTTGGAAATGACTGCTGATTAACAGTTAGTCTTTATGTGCTGCAGTTAACGAAATATCTCATATCTGCAGCTCTTATTATTATTGCAATTCAACAATGATTAAATGATGAATTTACTACAGTGCTTTTAAAAAAGGAAGACTGCGTGTTTAACTTTGTGTTGCTGTGACTTTTATGTTAATCTGACAGCATTCAGTTTGTAAGTTTTACAGAAATATTCAGTCCAAGTGAAATTGCCCTTGTGACCATGTAAATATGACGAGAACTTATTCAGACATGAAGCTGAGGTGTGTGTCTGAAAGTGGTTTCCTTTTCAATTTTTCAGCTCATTTATCAGAATTACCACAAATATATACTGGTGTTAAAAAAGATAATGTGTAAATGTAAAGCAATGTACAAAACATCACACCAAAGAAAAAGAAACAGAGCAGGAGATAAACATGACGGTGAATAGAAGTCGTAAAGAGGAATAGATAGAACTCAGCAGTGGTAGCGGTCATGATTACAGATGGTACGGGGAAAGAAAAGAGGAGTGAAAGCAGAGAACATGAGAGAGTGAGAGACGGAAAGCACTGGCCGCTGTGTTTCTATCTCATTCAAATGCTCCCCAGCCTTCACCCTGGGACTGCTGCTAATGGATTCACACAGTGAGAGACATCAGCGTGTGCTGATACCATGTACTGCAGCAGAATGAATGGTGGTCAGAGCTGTGTGCCATATGTATGTATTCATAGGCTGAAGCTGAAACTATTACTCTGCAAGCTTTTATTATGAATGTGTGTTTTGCTTTGTTCAGTCAGTGTTTTCTGTGTATTTATGTGTTTCTATGCTACAGTTACAGGACATGAATGAATGGATTTTGATACATTCTGCCGAGGCTCACAGCTATAACATGTATAATATGTGTTACTGTCTACTTTGTGAAGGTCTAGGTGCACACATGCTGAAGTGACAACAATCTGGTGGGGTTGGGGGGGTGGTGGGTTCTTGAGACGCAATTTCAATGCTCCGCTGGATTGTCAGCTACAGACACTACTGGCTTTTCCTGCCACTACAGCACACAGTGTGTCACTGATGAAAACTGCACCTCAGGAAAAAGTCACTTCAGTGGTGTGTGTGTGTGTGTGTGTGTGTGTGTGTGTGTGTGTGTGTGTGTGTGTGTGTGTGTGTGTGTGTGTGTG
>JBBMJY010000014.1:4054253-4156906 GCA_037833715.1 Toxotes lorentzi
CACACACACACACACACACACACACACACACACACACACACACACACACACACACACACACACACACACAGACTGTCCACTTGCCTCCCACTGTCTTTGCATCTGCTCTGGAGCCTTAGAGATGTTTTTGTGTTGATGCTGTCATGTGTGTAACTGTCTAACACCCTCATACATGGTTAAATCCCTGTGTGGATGTGGGATGGATGCTCTTTATATATGGAGGACATGTATATAAATACTACATATGATAAAAGCACATGATCAAAGGGACGTTAGGGCAGGTAACGGAAAGAAAATTCATTGCAGATTGAAGATGTTTTATCTTCTGATCCCAAATTCCAACATCTGAAATCTGAAGTGAGAATTCAGACAATATACAGACTGCCTCTGCTTCATAATTTCAAATTAAGCAAAAAGGAAATCAGACCGTGCAATCATGTGTGAAACCTCTGTACTTGTAGACACCACCTCTCACAGTCAGTACAGTCCCCAGTTTCTATTTTGACAAAAGCTTTCTGATTTCACATCATCCTCTCGTTCTTTGTACCATCTTATACCAATATAACACAGCACTTGAACCTCTCAGCACTAGCAGCCACTTAAAAAAGCTAAACACTTCAGATGAGGCTGGACCACTATTTATAGTTTGTTTCAAGCACACCCTGGCTTTAACCACTCACGGAAAAACTAAAAGCAATCCAGACACTTTCTAACACTATCATAGTCACTGTTGTTGACAATACAGATTTAAAAACTTGAGTGTTTTGCTGTTAATTGCTTTTCATTCTTCAAGTAATCAAGCATTTATGTTTGACATTTGGGACATTAAGTACCATGACACCATATTTTCCTGCCACCATTGTTGACCAAACCCACCTTACGGGTTGTATCTGGACATGTGAGTGTGTGACTGACTCCGTTGCTTGGCTTTAGCTAGAAAACCCAACGGAACAACATGGTACTTTCCTAAAACATAATATGTGGCTGAGACCTTACAATTATTCTGTCCAAGCAATAACTTTCCTGTTGTATTGAGTCTAAACGGTAGCAGAGCAGATCACTGGAAAGTGGTGTGAACTTTACTCACTAACAATTTATCCCTTTCCATCATCTTTCCTTCTCCACCGTCCCCATTAGATCCGAGGCTTCAGATGCCAGACAGAGCGATTTAATAGAAACTATTAAAAGCGTAATGATGCTAACCAGCTGTTCAGAGAGACACAGCTAAGCTCTGTGTCTGTTTCTCTCCTGAGACTGTTCTCTATCCTCTGTTAATGAAGCCATTTGCGCATCCACACACACACACACACACACACCTGCATGAGTGCACATACTTGTTCAGGTGATACAGGCACCCCACACAGGCACACCAAACCCACACACACACAGGCTCCAGATGTAAATGCATCAGGTCTGCTGGATGGCTATGGAGCCTTTCCTCTCTCCTTCATGTGTAAGACACACACTTTTATAATGGCTGTATTCTGCTCTTAACTCTGCTCTGCGTTAATCAAAGGAGAGTAATGCACCTACAAGGGATAAAGGGAGTGGCACATCACAGCGGGAAGCGAGTTCAGAGGAGAGAGGGGCTGCGACTACAAAGAGGAGGGTCCATTTGGGGAAAAAGAGAGTTCTAATCTGCAGCCCCATGCTTTTCAGTTTCATCACCTCCTTTCATTTGTTGCCACTGTGGTCAGCCTCATTCACTGCGGTGAGTCTGAGCCAGTATGAGCACCTCTGCAGACTCGTTCAAGAACTTTTGCATTCAGCTGCACACTTACAGAGTACAGGAGAGTTTCCATGACCACTGTGCTATCATGCATAGGCCATATTATATTTCTGCTTTGTTAACAGTTTTTCTAGATGTCCAAAAGATTATGTTGACCTACAGACTATTAGGCAGCTGCTGCAACATACACCTACAAAAACCTCAAACAGGCAATCATATTCACAAAGCACTTCATCTAAATGTTAAAAGGTGAAGAAGGAGAAACTTTTCTTACCCGGATGTTGTCGAAGGATGCTTTGTTAGTAACATCATACAGAAGAAGAAGAGCTGAGGAGAGAGAGGGAAAAAAAAAATCAGACACATTTGAAATTTGACTGTATTTGTTAAATATTCTAACCAACCACATCAGAAATCTGATTCAGAGAAATTAAAGAAACAGAAACAACCAACAATAAAATATAAAGTGGGAATGAGCTAGAGATTTTCAATTTATAGCTTTTATCATCCAACATGTATTCCCGTACAGGCCCTGTAACTTTGCTCTAAGTCAGTAATCCGGTGGAACTAGTTTCTTTGCTGTCACAGTGTTGCTGCTGTGGTCGTGTTGCTGCAGCCAGTGGCTTACGAAATCAATACCACACATGACCAGCAAACTGGCAGAATTGTGAGACTGTGGGAACGACATTCAGCTTCACAAAGTGTGAGAGGAACATGAGCAAAGAAGAGCAAATTGCAAAATGTGTGCAACATGAAGTAACCATGGTTCAAGGTCATGATGAATGATGGTATGAGGCAACGTGTTGTGAAGCAGTGGCACAGTCCAGGAGATCTGGCATGTTGCCTAAACCTAACCACACATGGGAACGCTGGTCATCCGGCATCAAAGTCCTGGTATTTGTATGCTCAGTATCCACCCAGACGACCTCCCTATGATTTGTAGATATTACACTTCCTTTAGTCATAATAAAAAGAATGGAGTTTAAAAAAAATCCAGTATTGTGAACTTGATCTGGCCTTTGCCTCCTATCCTCCTGTTACAGGATCAGTGTGTGTGTTAGGTGTAGATCCAGATCAACAAATTGAGAGGGCTGTGCAGCCCTGTGGAGGTGTGTCATGCTCTGAGTACTTTCTTACAAACTTAGCAGCACTAATGCATCCACTTTTTGCAAAATACAAGCCATGTAGTTTGACCTTTGAAAAACAAAACCAGAACAATGTGAGGTAGCACAAGAATATCCTGCGTTTATATGCTCTGTAGAGATCTGTTATGTATTTAAATTCCACTGTTTGAGGTGCATCAAGAGCTTTTGAATCTTACACAGGAGAAATGTCGGAAGAGAAATTTCTAAAATGGTTTCCACTGTTAGTTGAGCAAAGTGCTGAGCTCTCCCATTCACCTCAGCATTATTATCACACCTGACAACATAATCACACATGCGAATTCTAATTACCTCCAACTGCACCATGCTGCCGTACAGGAGATTATCACCTCAGGTACTTTCTTTTTAGCACAAACTGGAGGGTGTGCATTATAAAGCTTTGTCAGACAGAAAAGCTCATTACACCTACGAGGGCGATTGCAACTCATTTTCTCAGCTGGATCAACCTTCACTTGGAAGAATTAGCCTCCTTAATTACCTCCACAGCCCCTCTCCTCCCACCACTGCATCTGATCCCCACAGATATCTTTTCCTTTACTTGCATCTCCCTTTACTGTTCCACCCCTCAGCCATGGCCATATTTTCGCCAGTATATTTTAGATTAAGTTTTCTATTTGTTTATTCCAGCCAGACAAGTCCGTGAAGGGCGTTTAATGAGTTGTAATTGCTGTGAGCGCGGTCTGGCTCTGTCAAACTCAGAAAACGCAGACAGGGAGAGAGAGAAGTGGAAAGAAAAGGAGACAAAGGGAGAAAGAGGCAACCTGCCCCACGAGCTAATTTCCTGTCAAGTGGCTCCAGTGTTTATCAGCCACCAGAAGACCAAGGAGTTGCTTTCCTTCACCCTCCTTTAATCCAATTACATTCTGCCTATAGCACAAGGCATATGAAGCTAGAGAACTTTCTCACAGCAGTGGAGACGCAGAGAGTTTTTTTTTTTTAAATAAACAGTTACATTGTGCCTGCAAAGTAAAAGGGACAGGACAGAAATAAACAACTGTGAAAGAAGGAGGAAGGCTGGCTAAAGGGCAGAGAGAGCTGGTAGCAGTGAAACAAGAAGGACATTAGATACAGACAAGAAAAGACAAAAAGGTGACACAAGTACATGAGCATAAAAGAGAGACACATGCTGAGGTAAACAGACAGTAATGGGGAAGACCTATAAACTTCACAGGTTTATTTTAAAGAAATTATCATTTTAATACCATTTCTGTTTAATCCATTTGGTGTTGACTTTATATTTTTAGGAAATAGAGCAATACAATAGAAAAGTACAACTTCCACCTACACACATGTGCAAACTGCCAGCACGCCAATACATACAAAATACATACAATACTGACTTTGTGAGCCACTGCCACCATTGCTATCAAAGTTCCTACAGGGAAACATGAGCAGGAAGAGATGGAGTCTGATGGAGTGAATTGATCCATAAAGAGCACAGCAATCCATCATCTCTCAAATGGTAATCTGCGTCAATAATCGCTGACTGACCTTGGCTGCTCTCCTTCCCCAGGAAGTCACATAAACAAGCAATGCACGCAGACATATGCATACAAATGCAAACAGACACAGGCCTGCAACACACTGAGGGGTTTCATGAATGCTGAATGTAAAGTTTTGCACAGCGATTATCAGAAAATCATATTGTCCGCAAGTAAGTGACTGCAGCCCACAGCAAGAACCAGTTATGGAATCCCACAGTCTTATGGGAAATATACAGTATATAAAACAATATATAATGATTGTAATAGCCAGAACAACCTTATATGTATAGCATCTTTTTAAGACGTTTTATTTTGTAAGATTTTTTAGCCTTTATGTGAGTAACAGCGGGAAACTCAGGTAAGGAGAGGGGGCTGGTGACATGATATAGATTCTCAGGAATGTTGTGGTTCTAACATTTCGGGTTCCTAACCTAAAAACCTAAAAAAAAAAAAAAAAAAAAAGAGCACTGCAGGGAAAAAAAGATGTGACCTCAAAACAATAAATCAAAAGTTTGGCTAGTTATAAAGTTATATCCAGTATTGACATGGAAATGCGAAGAAAGGTATGTGTGTTAATCAGTAAAATACTGAGGTGCCACAAGTAGATTTTTTCCTTTTATGCAGAGCCAGGGTAGCTATTTTTGCTTTTATGCTAAGCCATACAAATCACCTACTGGCTCTAGCATCATATTTATCAAACAGTGGTATTGATCTTCTCATCTAACCCCCGGAGCAGAACTTTTACTTGTTACGGTACATGATTACATGGTAGTGTTTCTACTGACGTAAAGAATCTAAAAGCTTCCTCTGCCACTGGTTATAAATGAGAATTTCAGATTTATGACAGACATCAAGTTTAAAATGTGGTTTCAGGAGTGACTTTCACAGACTGAACTGATTTACATGCACACTAAGAACACTGCCAGAATATTTCCATCAGCCTGCAAATCGCAGCGACTAAGTGCCAACAGTCACTCTTCAGGTCCATTACTGCCGTGAAAATTAAAAGTGCACTGATGATTACTCCACACTGAGGACACCTGCTAATGAAAATGCTGTGTGTGTGTGTGTATTATCTGACTGATGAGTTTACCTTTATCCCTTCAAGCAAGTTGCTGCCCAAGCACTGATGCTACTGTATGGACAAATGAGAGAGAGCGTGTGAAACTGCTACCAGCATCCCTTCCTTCCATCACCTTCATTACTCCTCTGACAGTTTCAGCAGCAGTTGTCATTTCTACCTCTTCTCCTGGCTAAGCACAACCCAGGGGGCTCCTTTCTACTCCATTTGTTTTAGAAAGCGGTGGATCAATCACCACGACTGGAGCTATTAATATGTGTGGGTGGCATTTTCAGATAAACGCTAAAGAGGAATGAACAGGTAAAGTATGTGGCATGTGATGGCTGGATCAATATGTGAAGAAGATAAAAATGAGCAAACATATTAAAATGCACAGACAATAAGTTCAATGGAGTATGAGCAGATAGATATATTCACTCTCTCTCTCTTTCTCACAAACACACACACCCTTTTGAGCTCCACACAGCTTCACTTCACACAATGTCCAAGAATAAAGCCTCAAAAATGCCTTTGACTGTGACCTTGCATATCTGTTTTAACTTGCAAACTTGCTTGTGTGTGTATCTGTGTATGAGAAAGAGACAAAGAGAAAGCTTGGTGATGGATCACACGGCTCACAGCCTTCCCTACAGTGGAGCAATATCCTCAATGTTTTGTTTCCAATTGCGGTTTCCCTCCTCTTCATCCATCACCCTCCTTTCTTTTTTTTCTCCTCGATTATCTTCCCTCCATTTTTCCTCTCCTCTTCCATAAAACAGACTTCCTTTTCCACACTTTCTCCACTCAACTCCTCATCATTGTTCCCTCTGCCGCTGTCCAAACTCCTGTCTTAGTCGGGATATGTTTTGCCCCCACAAGCTCCTGAATGAGGTCCGTAGTTGCTCATTAGTGATGAAAGTAGTGACCCAAGAAGAAGGAATAGAGGGAATAAAAGATGATGGAGACAGGATGGAATGAGGCAGAGCAGCGATATAATCAGGTAATGAGACTGATTTCGTAAGAAACAGATGTAGGGCTCTGTTCGTCCTACAGTTGTCATCTGTCACTACGTCTCTCCTCCTGTATCCGTTTAGTTGTGGCTCGAATAAGACACGACAAAAAGTAAAATACACCTTGCTAAGAGAGTACTGCCTATTAGGAACTAAACTTTTTGGGGGATGTTACCAGGTAGTCCTGTATAATTGCCATGGATTAAGTGAGTTAGGCTGTGGGGTGCAACTAGATTTTTTATTATTATTTTTTTAAGCCTACATCTGTTTCCATTTTATCCATCACCAGCTCCTTCAGCTATGTGATAGGGCTGATGGAGGTTTTTGTGCCTTGACTTTATTTTCCTTTGCATCTTTCTTCAGGTTTTACATTTTATATCATGTTTATTGTAATTAAAACAATTTATATTGTTTTAATTAAATTTTATATCATGTTTATTGTAATTAAAACAATTGGCTGCCTGGTACAATAGTAGTTTCCCATTTAGCTCCCACATAGCTTTCTATATCCTAGCTGCCACAGAGTTTATGGGAAATGTCTTAAATTTAAGAAACGGTTCCATTAACAGTGCAGTTACTGTCCACTGCTGTTACAGTATCGAATGATTAATTTCATAAAGACATTCAACTTCAACATAACATAACAGACAAATCTCTACCAGCGTTAATACTGAACTTGTGTGTATTCTTTTGATACTCTGCTTCATGGCCATAACCCCCTCCTCAACTCATGGATAACAAAGAGAAGGCGATGAAGGCCATTACAGGGAAATGAAGCATCTCATTCTGGACAATACAGCTCAAACAACCCTTTCAGTCATATAGCACCATTTGGAGCCGCCATCTATAAGGCAGTCATTACCTGTTCCATGAAATCTATTTACTCTGTCATTTTGTTTCTTTAAATTCATCATGCAGGCTCCTTCTGTGCAATAAGGTAATGGGATATGAGTTTCATTTCATTCTACAAAGGGGTCCAAAAGTCTAAGACCACTTTTCCATTCCTGATCTCGAGCTTTGGACCTCACAGTATGTTACAAAGTGACTGATCACACAGAGTTAATGGGCAGAGATGATGCTTCTTTCAGGAAGAGAATGATTCCTTAATTCTGTAATTTCGCTACTACATTCAGAAATGACATGCCTGCACATTATTTGGCATAAAGGATAAGTGCATGAAGGTGCTGGAAGGAGACCGCTCTCTGTATTCCATTACCTGAGCACTCTTCACAACCTTGAGCTCCTTTCTTCTTTAATTCCTCTGTGCATGTTTCAGTGTGAAGTCTGCTGCCTCAATTGAGGCATAATGCCACTTCATTATGGGATGAGCTTGTGGTGAAAGCTCTGCAATGATTTTGCTCTACCCTTTAATTCACCCTCCACTCTTTCTCTGCATCTGTGAATTTGTGCCACAGTGGTTCTGGCCTCAGCCAGAGAAGTGAGGCCAGAGAACGGTGCCGGTTAGTTGTTTACATATTTGAAACAGTAACACTCCTCTGGATCTCTTGTTTTTCCTTCTTGATTTGATAAATTCATTTAGGTTACGTACTCTTTTTCCATCTTTCATCTTCTTCCTCTCATGCTTGCAGGTTTCTCCCTCTCTCAACATCTCCTGTCTCATTTTACGTCTCTATCTCTCCCTGTCTTGTCTACCCCCCTCTCGCTGCTTGTCTACCCCCCTCTCGCTGCTTGTCTCCCCCTCTGAGTCTGCTTTTCGTGTTCTTTAACACCCTGTGGCTTCGCGTCATTCTGCGGAAATGACAAACTGTCAGCTCCACTGGGAGAGAGAGAAAAAACAAGTCTGCGGCTGGTGTCTGGGCCGAGCTGAACTTTCGTGGTGCCCTCTACACCAGATGGGCCTGGCAGATTGCACTGAGCTCACAGAAACCACCAGCTCATTTGCACTGATTGTCTGGATCTTCTTGCTCTCTCATTAAGGGCTTAATGGCAGTGGAGATGAGGGCCAAAGCTGAATAAAACATCCATAGCTGTCCAGGGGGCAAAGCCAAACAAGCCGTGCGGTTCTAGGAATGACAATGTCAGTCTCTCTGTCCTCCACTTTGGTCCAGACTGAATCACCTAAACAGCGATCGGATGGATTGCAGTAAAATTTGACATATTATGTCCATTATGTCCATGAATCCTGAATCCATGAATGACTTTGTTGCAGGTCGTAATTTTCATTCATCCAGTTAAATGTCTCAGCTTCTAACTGACAGAATGGAGCAACATTTCGTGCAAATATTCATTGTTCTCAGACGATGAATCCTAATGACTTTGGTGACCGTCATGAGGCTGACATTTGTGGTTTTGAATAATATATCTTGACAACTATTGGAAAGATTACCTTAACATCTGGTATAAACATTCATTATCCCCTCAGGATGATTCATAATTACTTCATAACTTCAATAATTCATCTAGCACCATCATCAGGTCAAAATTTCTGTTTGTCCAGTGCTTTGGTTTATGACCAAAAAACTGATAAACTAAAGGCATTCCCATCAACTTCAGTTATACTTTGTGTTTAGTCTTTGTGTTATTATTATTTTCACTGATTTGCCCATCATTTCTATCAGTTATGACAACACCAGACACCCAAATAATAGCACCACAAGGTCCGGGAACACAGTACTATCACTGTCGGAAATAAGTCTTTACTGCTCATGCACAGCTGGAAAAGTATGTGAGGTCAAAGTTAAACCAAAAGCTTGGTCTGTAAACCATGATGTACGTTTAAAACAAACAGTGTGGCTCTAGTAATTCTAATGTTCACCATCGTGTTTAACTTTATTTTACAATGTGTATGATTATGTGACTGATCATGCTGGCCCCACTGGACTTCCTCACAGCAATGTCACTATCCTAAATCACAATATGGATTTTTCTTATCTCATTTCCATTTTTCCCTAGCAAGGAACTAGCAACACTAGCAAGGAAAATGTAAGTGTATGAAATCAGTGGTTCTAATGCGATTAACATAATATAATGGTATTAGAACCAATGTAATTACATGGATTTCTGAATATTTCATGAAAGCCTGCGTACTTTATCCTCCATTCAAGTTCAGAAATGTGAATATCTGGCAATGTTTTTCTCCAGAATGGATGTGTCATCCCTTGGAATATAGATCCAAAGCTGAGACACTATAATTATTAGTCTCTTTTAAACTCTGGACTTGCTCACTTCTACCTGTCAATGCCCAGAAACGTGGCAAAGCCTTCTAACCATCTGATCTTTACGTTTCAAGCCCGAGTCAGGAAATGCTGTTCATTAGTTCACAGGAATCGACAGCTTCCGTGACAGCTGCTTTCAGGCTGCATCCTCCCCCTGGTCCTTCCTGTCAGACTGAATGAGCTTTATTTAAAAGTCAGTAGCAGACGGACAACTCAGAGGAGCTGCTTCGAGGCTCCCTGGGTGCCTTGTTAAAGATCAGCGAGGGTTAACTGTTGCACTGACAGATCAGAATGATAACGGGCAACTGGCCAGCAACATACACACACATTCACATGCACCGATTCAGACAAGAAAAAAACAAAAGCACATGTGTATTTATGGATAGCAAGAACACACTTGCAATTCCATACACCCCTTAAGAACACATTTGCAGTCTTATACAGACGTGCAATCACACACTCATAAAGGTACAACAAAAACACATTCACAACAACCACCCATTACGATGCTATGCTGCAAAACAAATCTGTGTTCAAGATAATGCCTGCACAGCAATGTGTGTGAGTGTGTCTGTGTGTGTGTTCCCAACACCTGTTCAGTCAGGCTGGCCTGAGGCACACTGCTATCTGTACTCAGTGGGATTGTTCGTGATATAATTGCTGCACACATACACACACTCACGAACACACACGCAAGGGAACAGCTCATAGCTGTCCCACCCCCCACTGTGTGAGAGGCAGGCTCATTTTCCCACCCAGTGGTTAGCCTCTCACTTAAAGGAAACTGCACATAACAAAGGCTCCTGCAAATTCCTGTATATGCACACACGCACGCACGCACACACGCACACACACACACACACACACACACACACACACACACATCCCAGTCTATGAAATCAGCTGTAACCTGAGAGTTTTCTGCTTTCCCAACAGGAAAGAGAGAGCAACAGGGACACTGCTGTCCATCAGCCATTTGAAGAAAACAAAAGCATTGAAACGTCAGTGAGAACAGTTTGTGTCAAATAAAAAATAAAAAGTAGAGGGAGGAATGTCAGTCACAATCAAACGCACTCACAACAAACACAGAGGAATCCTACCGTGAGCGTCGCGGTAGTAAGCATGAGTGACACTCCGGAAACGCTCCTGACCAGCAGTGTCCCAAATCTGAAAAAGGAAGAACAAGAGGACGTCTTCATCATTATCATCATCACCATCAATTAACAAAATATTGAGCACGTCACTGTGAACCCACGTTTATGTGATTAAGTCAGACAGAGAATCCGTTTTAAACCAACTCATGGGACACAATAGCCTAAATAAGTAGATGACTGGATAGGAATGAGAAGTCTGTTTTCTGTGTGAAACCAAGAGCCACTAAAAAAAAAAGAATATGTAGCAGTAAATCAGCCACTGTTATCATTGTTAACTGTGTATATGTCATGTGAGAACAGAAAGGCTGAATGGTCATTCATACCTGCACCAGACCTAATTATCTGTGCTTTGTATTGCAGGATATTACAGTGGCAGAGTCATTAGAAAGATTATGACACTGAGAATGGTGACTCTGGATGTTATAAAGGGCATTTACACCTTTATCTGACCCTGTTATTCCAACTGCTGCTACATGCCGGCACAACTTTTGTTAACTTTTCTCTTCAGCGATCCCCCAGCATGTGCTTCACTGTTTCTGCTCCCATTTTTACAATTGTATCTTTTTTATTATTATCATTATCTCTCCCCTCCTTTCTGCTTTCTTGTATGATCTTCCATGTAAATTTCAGTTAATAAACAAGACAGAGACATGCAGTAAAAATATAAGTTGTCAAGGTGAATAATCATGCTGAGAGAAATGCATCCCAACATAAAACAAAGTCATGATTACAGGAAAAAAAGAAATGCAAATGTCAGAAGGGAATTTACAGAAGATAAGTTAAAAACAAATCTGCAACATCTGCATCGCTGATGCTTATGATAACGCTGGAGTCAGGCAGGGAGCATGAGCATATGCATCTGGGCAAGTGTGTAATAGAGTAAAAAAATATATAATAATTTGCGTCCCGTGAAAGATGCATCCAACTGGGCCAATACGTAGCAAGATGCATCATCTCTTCAGACTTGGAGAGGTGATGCCTGCGGAGGCTTTCCCTCCACAGGCATCACCTCTCTATGTGTCTCATTCTGTTAACACCATGCCAGCTAATACAGACGTGAATGAGCTTCCAGCTTTCTCTCTGTGTGATCATTTTACAAGTAAATATAGCTGAAAGCACAGCACAGCCGTAGGAGAGAAGCAAACCAGCTGACACTAAGCAGAATGCAAATGTGACGCAATGATATCATGCATAAGCCAATTAGCTTATTATGTCATTTAGCAACTTTTAGAAACTTTTGGAGGAGTTTCTTTCCAGCAGCTGTTTACACCAGTTCCACAACAATTGTCAACTACGTCCTCAACTGACCATGCACGGTCCAGCCATGTACGAGGTTTTGACCAGGTGTTGTTCATAAGTTAAACAGATCCTAAATGCCTGCAAATTTCATTAAACTTGTTCCTGAGATATCACCTGAAATATCACATTTGAAAGACTGATGGATGGACATAGATGTATTAAAAAAGGAGAAAGATGAAGGGAGAGAGAACGTGAAGGTTAGAAACTCATCAGTTAGTATCTAATACTGATTTTAAATGATGAGGGCTCATTGGCATCTCTGCCTGTCTGTGCCTCTTGCTGATAACTTCCAGGCTTGATAATCTGATGGAAAGTCAGCTCTTCCCTCTAGTGTCTTCAGTCAGGCAGAGCAGCAGGCTAATTGACTGACAGAGATTAACCACGGCCTCATTAAGTCATCGTTTTGGCTCCTTCGCCCTCCCACAGAAAGCAATGAAGATGTATGGGAGGTTTTTCCACCACGGGAAACAGTTGCTGGTGATTTGTTATTAAAAAGAACACACATAGACACACACATACATTTTGTTCTTACCTGCAGTTTGACCTTCACTGCATCAATGCTCATAACTTTATTCTGAAACACATAAGGAAAAAAAGTAAACATAATTGAAAATCTACAGATGTAAGCAAGGCTGCAGGAACAGAGAAGGAAAAAAACTCATCAGTTGACACAAGTGAGTAAAAACAGCTATTTAAATCGATACAAAGGCATCAAAAACCATGCTTTAAGCCATGCTGAAGGGGAATGATCTTTTCTAAAAGGAAATAGAGTTTGGAAAGTAATCCAGTGGTGTATGGCGATGCTGATGTATTGTGGTTGGCTTTTGTGACCACAGCTGTTGTAATAAGGTGTTGGTCTCTGCCGCGAGGCTCTATTTTATCACTGCAATGGTGTCAGCACACTGTTCTATCTATGGGTCTATGGCCATGTACAAACACCTACACACACACACCTACACACACACACACCTTTTGTTATGATCAAGATCTTTGTTTCAGGGAGTTGCATCATTTACCAATACCGTGGCTGCCAGACAGCTTAGCATAGTGAACACAAACACGCACACACACACTTTCCAATACCTGTGCAATATCTTTTCACGAGAAAATATTTGGTTGCAGACATCTTTTCAAATTGACACCAAGTTGATGGTTGCCCGTTGCAGCAGCTGCTGTATGATCTATTCCACTAGATAGAGCGCAGATCTAACTGTGCCATCTATCATTACAGGAGGTGTACTAATACTGGCAAACAAGATGGATGAGCACACAGCAACAGTGGGAATATCAGCTACTCTGTCTAATCTGTTTCACAGAGATACAGGTAAATATTCGTGAAGGAGGAAGGTTTCCAACTGGAGCATGTGTGGAAACTGGTTTTTCAATGCATTTTAAACATGTCTTATTATCCTGTTGTGAAATCCAACACACATCTCTGTCCACTAGTGCTTGCTGGGATGCTACTGCTGTGTCTGTGCCTCGGTGATGATCCCCTGGGCACTTTATACATTTTCTCCATCCTGACAGTCATCGAATAACTGCCTCTCAGGACAGAGGGGAACAGGGTGGCAGAATTTCTGCACGCAAATGCAGAAATGGACTACACACTATAATGTTCCTGTGTTGATGAGACCGCAGAATGTGGTATTCAGACACATGCTTTGAGGTCTCTGTGGGGCGAAAGATGAAGACCTCGGAGGAACTCTTCGACTGTATAGGCAGATTCACTTGTTTCTGCTGCAGAAGACAACAATGGCTTTCAGAACTGGGAGAAGAGAGGAACATTCAGAAATCTGTCAATTAAAGCTGAAACTGACCTTGTGCTAAACTCCTCCCCCAGACAGCAGTTGTCCAATCATAAATTAGCTTAGCAACCATAACTAGGCATGGCAGGTCCTGTCAAGCTGAGGCACAGTATGTACAGCCAGGGGACAGAAACTGTGGTGAAGTGGTTTTGCATTTTCTCTCAGGTAAGGAGCGTAAACACACTGACCTATAGTTCAGTTACTGTTCCACTGATGTTTGTGTACATTTAAGGGCCAAGACATGAGTAGGGGATGAAAATGGAGATGAAACCAGAAGAAAATATAATATTTAGTGAGTTCAAAAGAGATGGCTGGTCAGATCACTGCTCCACTATCCCAGATGAGGACCTGAAGGACTGATCTTTAGAGTCAAGAGACGCAGGAAAGGGAGTTGACAGCAGAAAACATCTGATCTGTTGCTCCAGCCTCAACAGCAGAGAAAATGAAGTTAGGATTGTTTTTCACCGGCAGATGAAAAAGCCTTTTTCACTGACTTCTCCTGACTCTCACACACAACTACCTGCAGTGGGCAGGCTGCCAGGTCAAACAACAGGAAGACCCAATAATATGGAAGAGTGAGGAGTATATTGAACAACATGTCAGCATACACACACAAAATAACTCTTCATCAAGCAGAACTGGCTGGGCTGAAGCTGATTACAGTATGAAACAGAGACACAACTCACAGGCTGGAGGAACCCAGCAGACATGTAGTCCTACAAGTGGCTCAGCACATTGTGTGTGAGGAAATAAGCCCATCACAAGAACAAACAGATGCTAATTGATTTGGTCACTCCACTTAATGCTTCCTCACCTGCACCAAAAGTTCCTTTGCTTTTACATAAACTTCTCTGCTTTGCTGTTAAACTGTAAATCCAGCTTCGAAGCCTTGAGCACTTGGCCCATTCACCAAGAACATACTCTCCCCTCATTCTTAATGCATTTCATCCATATTGCATGGGGATATAGTGAGTTATAGTCAATTTACCTTACAAATGGGGAGCACTTAACAGCTCCTAAGTCTCATTTTGACTGCAATGTACCACATGAGTAACTGCTTGAGTAACTGCTCAAGGGCAGCCTCTGGAAACAAACAATGAGGTTTTAAAGCATGGGGAAAGTCGTCTAATGATGACACAGGCTGACGGAGACGTACAGATTATAACCTTAATTAGTGATCTGAGAAGCTCTCAAGGTTTTCTCGCTCATTGCTGTACTAAACTGTACATTAATGTGTTAATGTACATTAATGTGCATTAACGTGAGGCAGGTTTGAAAAACAGAAGAAGAAAAAAAGCGTAGATGTTATATAAGGTGTGCATGCAGCCAAGTGAAGGTCTCTGAAGAACTCCCGTGCACATTTGCGTACGTGCAGCCAAAAGAAGCATGTTTCAGCCTCAAAGGGGGAAAGGCCAGATCCCTGTGATTCCTTTCATCAACAAGGACACCATTATCTCGGATCAGGCAAAACTGCAGCTGCTGATTTAAAACCCATTTGTTTGGAATCACTGGAGGGTTTTTTTTCTTTTGCAATTTGCAGTTTATTTGGTTCTTTTATGCAACAGCCACAGTGGATGACTGTGCTAATGTCTGATGGGTGCAGCACTAACAGGGATTGAAGCTGGAGTGTTACAGTGACACACAGTGTTACTAATGTTTTACTTTACACTGGAGCAAAGATGTTCGCAGCACTGTGTGTAGGCTGGGTGTTTACATAACTGTGAGGCCACAATGTCGTCCTGCAGAATGTTTCAGCTTTGATGTGAAATCTACCATCTATCAGAGGCGAGCAGATGGAAATATACGAGGCAGCTTCCATGGAGGAATTAAAGAATGAAGAAAAATTCTGCATTTTCTTAATGCAGTTTGGTACACATACTCATCAGCAGCTTTTGTCCAAGTTGCACTGGAAATAAATTAGGAAGATTACAGCTCTCTGTTTTGGATCAAGCCCATGTGATCATACGATCTATTTTTGTGTCTATTGTCTGTTTATTATAAGCCCCGTATAAATAAAGCGGATTGACTTGACCTTGTCAATAAAACCAGTTATTAGTACCTCTTTTTCACGCCATCTTTTTCCAGCTCTATTATGCTGTGTTGTCAGTGAGTGTCTTTGTCACCATTATTCAACAAAATCATTGATAAAACAAACCATCAAGAATAAAATAAGACTAAGAGTCTGCAGCCTAAAATAACCACCTTAAAGTGCTTTAGTGGGAGTAATGTTTACCATGTTTATCGTTTCAATTGTTCTTTTATTACATTAGTCTACTAACATTTGTGTATTTGCACTAAATGATGAGGCTGACAAGAAATCTTTAGGTTTTTTTCAGATATCTGATCATAAACCAAACTACTAGAAAAAAGAAATTTTGGCCTGATGATGAAGTGCCAGATGAAAAGTAACGGGATTATCATAGTAACTATAAGTCATCCTGAAGGGACTCTGAATGTCTGTACCAAATTCCATGGCAATCCACCAAAAAGTTGTCCAGACATTTCACTAAAAACCAAATACATCAATCTGAAAGTCAGAGGATCATCACGGTCATTAGGAAAGATCCTCTGGGGACCATGGATGTCTGTAAAGATGAATCCATCCAAAGTTTGTAGAGATATTTCAGTCTGAAATATATATAATAATAATAATCTTCAGCTTCATTTAAACTGCATCTTAAGTCTCATATCTATTGTGTTTCTGACCTAGAAAAACAAATTCAAACTGTGCATCTTTTTTTTTTTTTGGCTGTGTGAACCATACAAGGAGGCATATGTGAATCACATGCCTGTACACATGTAGACACAAACCCCCATATGCACACAGAACAAAAACTACTCAATAGTGCACACATTATTGCTGTTAGCACATAAACACATGCATATGTGTGAAGAATCTAGATCTAGAGAAAACACACACTTGTACTTTTTTCCCCAATGATTGTACCTTAACCAAAATACTAATCCTAATCCTGATAACCATTCAAGATTTATTAATCCAAAACCAAATCTGAATCTAAACTTGAACCTTTAAAAAAGTGAAAAATGGTTAAATCAACCTCCCAGTAAAGCTCCAACAGGAACACACACATACATACACACACACACACACACACACACACACTCTCTCCCTCTCTTACATATAAGCAATAATCTGCATGGCCGCCCTGGTAATGATTTTTCAATAACCTGAAGCTCCGATTCCATCTCATCTCCCTCTAACTTCTCTCCTATCCCCACTCTTTTTCTCATTGTGCCCTCGACCTCTTCACTTACTCTCTCCTTGTTTCTCGCTCTCCCTCCTTTCCTCCTCTCCTGTTTCAATCCTCTTATATTGTGATGAGGTCCGCCAGAGCTGCTCAATAACCAAAGTGATGGAAGCAGAGGCCAGAGGAGAGAAGGGAGTCTGAGAAAATGCAAAATGGTTTGAATAATTTAAAAAGATGAAATAAGTGTGTGATTATGAGAAGTGTCTGTCTTTTTCTCTCCATGTACAGTATCTGCGTTCACGGGATCTCCTCTTTTCAGACTTCTGCTTCTTTCCTTCTCAACAGTCTCGTGAATCAAGTCATCATGTGCACTGGGAGATTAAAAAGAAAACACTATCATCAGGGCTGGACTGTAACTACAGAAATCAAGTCCTCATTTTATGTGACTTTATCAAAGACTATGTTTATTTGACAGTTTTAGTTTCTAGTTACTTTACAGATAAACATTTCACTGAACATGTCATGAGCTTAAAAACTATGATGCGTTGTTAGAGATTAAACCAGTAAATACCAAAATGTCCACCTAAAGCAGATACAACATCAAAATGCCGCTTACATGTTAAAGCATCAGTGATAATAAACTAGTAATATACTATATAATCACTGACAGGAGAAATTCTGCCTGCAAAAAGGCCTTGAAAAGGAAAATATTGTCGTTGCAGTATTGTTGCAAATATGCACCTTATAATTAAATATTTCTCAAAATTTCTCATATCAATTTACCAGAGCTGTTAAAATGTGTTCAGGTAGGATCCATTACTTATTTTTAGAATCTGGTAGAGAAAATAGGCTTTTCAGTTTGTGTTTACGAGCTGATTATACTGTTCTTTCACATTATAACATTTTGTATGTGTGACTTCCACTTGTTGCTTGCTACTTTTACTTAAAACATATGAACGCATCTTCCACCAGTGATTCTCATAAATTACAGGCGGCACAGTCAGCCGATCACATCCACTTCCTTCATCTCCCTTAAAAGCAGGCTTGTCTCAGTCATGGTGTACTCATAAATTGGTTGCCAGGGAAGAAAGCAATACTCTTGTTTGGCACATGCTGAGTTGCGAACATTTACAGCAGCTCAAATATTCAATTTGACCTGCTCCAAGCAGGCAGGCGGCAAAAAGCATGACATGCTGTCAATCTTGGTACCAGGACTGCAGTAAGCCCACATTACTGCGCCTCTCCTCCAAATGTGGTGTGTCTTGAGTCAGCAAAAACACAAAACTGGGGAGGTGGAGAAAGAAGAACTGCAGTGTGTGTGCCTCCAAAAAAAAAAAGTAATTTTGGTGGAGCAGAGTTAAGTTTTACAGTTTTACACCTTGTATTTACACAAAAACAGAGACCATAAAATGCAGGATGCAGGGCAGGAGATAAGTCATATTTTCAGCCGTACTCTTGTTTGCTTTTAGATATAATTCTTTTTGATGATTGTGATAAGAATTCAAGAAATGGCACCTTTATGGTCCATTCCAATGTTTGGCATTTTTTCTTCCTTATCAGCAAATATTCTGGGACATGATGAGTCTGAGTTATTGGAGTTGTTAAAGCTCTGTCGTCGTAGACCGTCGTCCAGTGTTTTTATTTATTTTTTTAGTTAATAAAATATGATATTTCTGAAATGGTGTGCCCACCTTCCCTTTAGTGCTTAATCCCTAAAATTAAATTAAAGAGGTTCAGTGGAAGCCAGTGTTAAAAGTTGACCCAAAAAAAGGGTCTTAAGTCACATTTTCTAAGGTGTGTGTGTGTGTGTGTGTGTGTTAGCTGATAAGAATGGCAGCAGTAAAGTGGCAGATTTTCGAATGGGCTTTGACAGACTGACAATTTTCTAGTGTGCTGTGCAGTGTAGACACCCACACACTCACCCACACTCACCCACCCCCTCACACACAAATGTACAAGCAAAAGACAGTAAGTAAGGAAGACTAACACACAATAATGAACGACAGTTAAGACTTACTAACGCACACACAGGCGAAGAATAAACACACTAAGACTTACACACAATCCTGGGCTATTGACAAATGACCATTACTATTCAAAGGCAGCCATAGGAATCAGACAGCTCTAACCTATGTGTCAATCATCCTGCCAGCCTCACCAGCCTGTGCTTTGAATATATATGAGTAATCAGTGCTTACAATGAAAGTCCTCCAACTGAAAAGGAAAAGGCTGAAACTCTGATCTTATACATAAACAATAAACTGTGCTCTTATTATGATTATATCCATAATATACTCTGTATATCTGTTCTCTGTAGCAGGCCTTTTGAAGTCTGATAATTGTACCTAGCATTAAAAAATAAAGCTGCTTTTACATTCGTATTGTACAGATCATCTGATGATGAAAGGGCTGCTCACACTGACTGTAAAAACAAATCTGCTCGTTGGTTCTGGCCAGCAAAAATTTACATAAAGTTTATTCAAACAAGGCAACCACAACTTCAACGATGCTGAGAAGAAGAGAGAGAGGCAGTGTGACTTCATGTAATTCTACTACAAACAGAAAACAAGAAGAAAAGAAGAAAAAGATGGAGGTGCAGATGGGTGGAAGACGGAGACAATATGGTCTGTCTGTTCTGCAGCACTGTCACATCACAGTCTCAGTCAAGACACAACAGTTAGAACATGCAATAATATTAAAACAAGCTCACTGAGAGTTTATAACAGATTTTCTGACAGCTGCCATGTGACAAATCGAACCATTGGAACAGCAGACGGATGATCCATTCATCCATCTATGCATTTTCCTCCACTTATCCAGCATCGAGTTCTGTGAGCTGAAGCCGCTCTCACAGCCCAATATAAAATTTACAAGAACTGTAACTAATAATTATTTTCATGATCTGCAGATTATTTTCTCAACATCTCAGAAAATGTTCATGCTGGAGATCTTTTATCAATGTACGGTATGTAATATCTCAGCAGTTAGCTCACAATGTCATTATTACTAATGAGGGGGTTGTTCAAAACTATAAAAATAAGAACAAGGAATAAGTTGGAATAAACCAGAGTTATCCTCCATGTCAAGCAGGACAGCATGAGTGTTTTGTCTGCGTTAGGATTTTAATATTAACCAGCCAAATGGGTAGTTAGAAAAACAGCCAGGTGTTTCTCTAGCAGAGGTAGGTCAGACGAACTTTACAGACACAAACAAAACTGTCAGCATTTGGCTTTAAGCTCCTGTTCATTTTCTCCCTGGCTTCTACTTCACTGTTGGGAGGTAAACAATGAAGCAGCCGGCAAACTCTATCAAAAAGCTTTTACAACAAACGCACACACGCACGCACACACATGCATTAACCATGCATGTCTTAACAATGCTCTGCCTAATTAGTGCTGACTTAATGAGAGTTAATTATTTCAGTTTGCTGGCTCCTCAAGTTTTCGGGATGAAATGAGGCTGCAGGTAAAGACAAATTAAGCGAAAACCCAGAGTGGGTCTATGAGAAAGCACAGAAACTACACTCATTTGACAGTGACAGATGTGGTCTGTTGTGGGTTCCTGAAATCAAAAGGTCAGATATAAAGGGAAATAAAAGGAAATCATTTGCTCTTGCTGGCCGTGGGTTCACATAAAGCACTATAGCATGAACACCCATTCCAGCGCTCTGTCAGAAACTGGTTCTTGACGAAGACTGCACAGAAATATGGTTAATGAAGGACCTATTTCACTGATGAGAGGAACACTAAATCAATGAACCCCTGTCTCTAACACACGGTAATCAGCATAATATACCCCACTGATTTTGATTTGGAACAGATCAGCCATAAAGGGACTTTATTCCCTTAACAGGCTCTTTGTAACATCAATGTTCATAAAAATAAAACGTTACCGTATCTTTACGATCCATCAGTTCTTTGCACATTTAAAACCAAATGATAAAACAACTAAGCAACATGCAGCATTACAGGCAAGTAGCAAGGTAGGCTTAGCTGCTTAGGGGCAGAAAAACTCAATAACGTAAAGTTCACGTACATGTTAGTTGAATATTCATGCATCCAATAGACATGGAGAAAAATTTGCATTAATTTGGAGTTGTGTAATTTTTGGACGCCCATATTTTCTTAAACTCCACCAACTCCTGAGGGAAATGCTAACTCTGTCTGGCTGGTGGAATGGTGCCAGACATGTTGTGTATTTTGGGTTCAGATCTGAAGACAGCTGCCTGGTGCCACTGGAAACAAGTTTTGTTGAACCTAAACAGTACAGCTGCGGGCCCTAAAATCAAAAATGTGAACTGAAAGACACTAAAAAAGACTGTAGAGCTGAGGGGACCTGCAGAGCTGGGTGATGATTCTCTGTGGGTTAGTCTCTACATGAGAACATCAGAATAGGACTTTCACCGAAGACATTTTGCATGTCAAAATTGGGAAAAGGCCTGTTGGGGGAAGGAACTGACTGAAACACACACACACACACACACACACACACACACACACACACACACACACACACACACACACACACACACACACAAACAGAAGAAGCAGCCGTGTTAGTTTAACAGTCTCAAGGAAATGGACATTTGTTCCAGTTAAAAAGCCAACATACTTCTTTCAGAGTTATACATAAGGAAGCACATTCAGACCAAAGGCAGCACATGAAAAAAAGTGCTAGAGGCATTTAAAAGTAGAAGCATGTATATTTGTTTTCTGGTTTATCATTAACTGCAAGATTGTGTATAGCTGCACAAAAACTGGCAGGGGCTGGAGAACTTATTCATTCTGCTGCTACTTCAGACACTTTGCTGCTGTGATGGCTTGGAATTGCACATCCCCTAACTGTCCATTTCTTTCCAACGGCGCTTATGGTCGTTGAAGTCAAAGAACCACCGTTCACTTCCAATCTAAGACATTATGCTCTTGTTCCTATCAGCTTTGAATGAACTAAAAAGTCACCTTAGACAAACGCGTCTGCCAAATGAATGAATTCTGAGTACAACTTTACTCAGCTGCTAGTCTGGCTGTAGACTCTTGCTCTCTGCTTAAACCTGAACAGACTGAATAGTTTATAAGAAATAAAATGTGAAGGATATAAGCTCAGAGAATTATTTAAAATGAAAACTAAGACATTTTTGCATTAGGCTTGTGTTTTTGGCCAGCTGACTTACTGTATGTGAGAACTGGCTAAAGGCTCATCCAATACACTGCAAACCAATTTCTACTCCCATTGAAGACAAACCTTTCCCAGGTAGATGCACACACAGCCTTGCTACACCGCAGCAAGTGAGGCTAAATTTCTTGGCTGGCTTCGCACAACCTCATTTCCTCTACCCCTCTTCCTCCTCCTCTCCCATCCTCTGCTCTCCACTCATGTTGCAGCGGTTTGGCACAGAATGGCTCACACCCTGTATCTGGCAATAAGACCAGCTAATCCTAGATTTGTCACCCTCCGTGACTCTCTTTCTCTCCCACTTCCCCTTCTTCTCTTTCACCATCTATTTCTTTCCCGCCTGTGCCTTTTTTTACTCGTCTTATTATAAAGGCACCCCATGCCCAGCTTCCCTTTCAGAGCTTCATCTTCCATGCTCAGCCTCTTTCCTCCCTCCCTCCCTCCCTCCCTCTCCTCACCCTCCTCAGATTCTTGTTCCCTCATGCTGTGCTCTGGCCTGACCTCTGTGATTTCTGTGCAGCTCCATCTGTCGATCAAGTCTTGAAATATTTAACCTTGTGTTCCTTTTCGCACATCAGACTCCTGAGACAACACCCTCCTCTCACCCTCTTCTTTATCTTCATTTCCCATTTTAACAGTCCGTGTCTCACTGCTCCTTACACTGACTATTCTCCCTGTAGATTAGTGTAGCTGTGTCTAATGCCTAATGTGAGATATGTCTCTCCATCTGTCTCTGAGAAGTCTGGCTTAAGGTTTGGATAGCCAGGGACCCATGGGGGCTCTCTCTGCTTCTCTTCCCTTCTCGGTCTCGTCACAAATCTCAGTGAAGATTTAGATTTTGGAGGCAGCCAACCACAGTGAGTCTGACTTGTCCACTTTAAACCTTGGTCTATTCCACTTGTCTTCTCTTTCCATCTCAGGAGAAAGCTTTAACACTTCCCCAACCTGTACTTTTACACAGGCTCCCAAAGGAAATCATTCACTGCTGCAGTGAAAAACGCTGAAAAGACGTTTATATCATGATTTTACATCTGTGATAATTTTAATGAAGCACAGTTGTGTTTGATGGGCCTCCACTGGAATGATTATGGTAATCACAAAGTGAGCAATCTTTCTTCTTCGTGTTTTTCTTCTTGCTTGCAGCAGTTCTCATACACACAGTGGGCATTGAGCATGTAATCCCCAGAGGAGGTTTTGTTTTTGATAATTACAGATACATAATCACGTATGATTCATACGATTACACTCTTCTCCATTTTATCCTTTACACTTTCCCCATAGTGATCAACCACTACATAGTGGTGCAATTGAATCATTATGTCAGTGCATTACCCATCATGTACCTGAGATATTGCATAGCTTTAAATATACAGGGTCCTTGGAGAAATCTATAGTTGAATGAGGAAGTTGTTCGAAAGTGTGCTCAACTCATCCTCAAGGAATTTATTTAGGACATTTTTCTCTACAAGGTACCATTAAGTGCTCACTGCCTCTGTCTGCAACATTAGAATAGACTCAACAGAACATGTGCAGCATGTAATGCTCAATAAACCATTCAGTCCTTGCCCAGACAAGATAGTATTATCCAAACAATAGGTTGGGAATCCTATTAGGGCATGTCACAGTCTCCTAGTAAGTCCTACTGGGCTTTAAAATTTCTGCTAAAGCCCCAGTGTTATCTGTCTGTATTTAAAAGGACACAGTGAGGAAGCTCCTTTAGTTAAAGTATTCTAGGAGCACTGTGTGATATTTCAGCATTTTGTTGAGGCTTTGATATTGTCAAATAAATAAAACAGGGACTGGCAGCTTGATGAATAGTCACTGTGTATCTCTGCGGTCTGACGAAGGAATTTACTGAAAGGTTGCTGTTTTCTAGAAGCAGTCCTCCTTGGTTTGTGTGTGTAGGAGGGAAAGTGTTTGCATTCGATAATCAAAAGCCGGAGAAATTAGTTTCACATATTGGTAGCTGTTGCATTACTTCATCCTCTCTGCCTTTATTTTCTTGGAAGCTAGAGTTTGATTATTGTGATTAGTGTGAGTGGTGCTGACATTTGTCACTTTTGAAGGATGGAATAAAAGAGAGAGAGCGAGAGAGGGAGGGAAAGAAAGCTAGATATTAAAAGGAAATGTGTGTTTGTGTGTGTGTGTGTGTGTGTCTGGGGGGGGTTGGATGAGGTGACGGCATTGAAGATATGAAAGGACAGAAGAAAGAAAGGAGTCTTTGGAAACAGAAAATCTTTATTCTGTATGTGCAGTCATGCAGTTCATTGCGGTCGTTCTGTGTCCGTATTTAGCATGTGTACATGTGTCTATGTGTGTGTGTGAGTTTCAGTGCGTGTGACTTTCAGTGCGTGTAAGGCATTGCCCCCCCTCCACCCCCACCCCTCTGCTCTGCTGCTCATCCTTCCCTCTCCTGGGTCAGTAATGACAGGCAGTGTTACTCTGTGATAAAGGAGTAGCCAGAATAGAATTACACAGGCAACACACACATGAGCGTCCACACTTTGTGTTGTACGACTACTTTTGCTTGGCGCATCTTTCCTGAATTCAGTGCAGAATTATTCATTTCAAAATATAAAGGGTCCACCTGAGGAAATGGGCTTTTTAAACAGCACTTAACTGTTTCCTGAAAAGCCACTGAAGTCTTTCTAAAGGAGTTCATTAAGGAACCTCCTGAGGACCACGGGTTTGAACTCAAACCAATGTTTGGAGCTTTCATCTCAGACTAACTGTCATGTACTTGGTGGCTAATCCTGGATGACCTTACAGTCTGGATACACAAATGGTCTTACTAAACTTGTGTTGTATACAAAGACAGCTAGAAGATGACTCAAAGACTCAGATGAGGCTTGATTTTGCAACTGATCAGCTGAGTCAACGTGGGTTTGGTTTCACAAAAGTCTGTGTTTTCAGTCTGTTTTCAGTCTGTTTTTGAGAAACAGGACCCAGGAAATGTTTGGTTTCAGGTTTGCTCAGTAAATCACCAAAATGATTAACTGATTATCAAAGCAGGTGATTTATTTTCTGGAGACTGACTAATAAATTAATCCACTAATTCAGCACTTATACCAAATTATCGTCCTTCTTTTAAGTACATTTTACTAATCTACTTCTGTATCTGATGCTTGAAATGAACTGAAACAAAATTCAGATTACTCTGCCCTTTATAAAAAGTACATTTCCATGGTGACAAGTTGGCCAAGAAATGCTGAAGTTCTGGTTGTGGTTCAACTGTTTAGTATTCTACAATGATGTTTCTGCAGTACTGCGCTGTAGAATGCAGACTAAATGCACAAAGGGTAATTTTTTTATAATGGTTAATACTGAAGGTTACGTTGAAGTCAAACCAGAATGATGACTCATCTTAGTGCTACTTGAGTATTGCTGTTGTAAAATTCAAGTGTAAAAAAAACAATTTTTTACATTGGAAACATAAACTGATGGGTACAAGGAATGTTGCTGCAGGAACAGCACAAACACAAACTGTAATTTGCAGAGCGTTCAGAGTTGTGTGTTGTACTGGCCTTGAAATAACTACAACACAGAGCAAACTATTTTCGGCAGTATGTTGATGTGCTCGTCAGAGCTTTCAGCTCCAGTCCTCATTGTTCGGATCAAACATTTCTATTTATTTTTCCTGTGTCCTTCAGTTCCACTCATCCATAGAAGTCGTGAAAATTCGCCGCGTGAGTACACTGTGCTCTCCTAAACTGGCAGAAAGAAATTAAAAATTCAATCTGTGCCAACTTCAGAATCACCTTCATGCTAAAAGCAAGAAATACAACAGCGCTGCCATCCTCAGCAGAGCCTGTCCACGGCTGTGATTTGTGAATATCATTGTTACGGGATTAGAGTTGATTAATTATGGTTGGGACAGGCAGGCAGTGAGGGGACTACATTATTTCCACTGAAGACGCCTTGTGGGAACATTAATTGATCACCTCGGTACCACCTTGCCCTTCCACCACATCCAAGATAAGGGTTAAATATGAGGGGGAGGTTGATCTATGACATGAAAAGGGTAGGGGCGAGCAAGACAACACGCTCGCTTCTTCTCTCTCTTAAATATTAATAAATACTGGTTTTACTTCACATCTTGTGAAATCTAAATCCAAGCACACTATAACTTTACATAATAAATCAGCGGCGTCTCTGAACACTTTTACAATTCAGGGATGAAGACAAAAAAAAAGAAACTTTCAAAGCTGGAGTTTGTCTGATGATGAAACACTACGCCTCTTTCCCTCATTTTAAAGCCTGAAACATCTGCCTGTGCAGGTCTATAAATAAGCATGATTGTCATGCTTATGGGTCGGCTGGTGCATTTGTGTGTAGTTCAAACATGCTGAGTGCACTTTCTGGGGTTAGTCAGGGTAATGGATTCTCAAAACCTTAATTTAGAAGGTTTAGAGAAACATTTCTCCAAAGAGGTGTCTGGACTGAAAATTTCTTGCTCAATTAAGCCACCAAGCAAACTGTAAAGCATATGAGATGTTCGGTGACTCTTGTAATTGTTTGTGGACTGTGATGAACTCCTCAGTTTTTCTTCTTTATGACCAGTAGGGGTTTTCTCTCAGCTTTAAATACATACAGGCAAAGTAGATGAATACTGTGGCTCTCTTAAGGGGTAGTGGGATATCTTTGCTCTCCCAATCTGTAACTAAGGCTGACGACACAGTTACATTTTTACGTAAAGAAATCTTGCCAAGAGCAGCAGTAACAGTGCAGACTAACTATGAAAAGTTCCAAACAAGTGCTGCAAAATGCTGATCAGACTCGTGCCCTAAATGCAGCCCTGGCTACATCACCTTGATGTGCCTTTTAACAAGCAGAAAACTTCTACACAATATAGGTTCGTTCTGAAAGCATCTACTACTTAGAATGCAATTCTGACATTTTCCTGAATTGAATAGTATGGAGAAGATACCGACAGTTGATAGTAAACTGTATGAAACTGTGTCCAGTGAGTCATTCTCAGAATCTCTGCACTGGCCACTTACTTAATAAACTATCCCCAATTAATTGAGTCTGCTGTGGCACATGTAATGTAATTAAACTGTTATAACATTAAACATAATTGAGATTTATATTTTTGTGTTCCTTTAAATTAGGAGGTGCACATACAGAGAGGTACAGTAACTAGAAATGAATCATTACCTTGAGATTACATTGCCATTACTTACTGTACTAAGTGTGTCTGTAAAGTAATATATGAAACTGTGAATGGCTAATGGTGCTAATAATAGCACATTTTAATTTAAAGAGCGCTTAGAAGAAGTTAATTAAAAGCATTTTTTACCGAGGAAAGTTTGTTGATACTGCTGAGCACAGCAGGTTTGGAGCAGTTTGTGGAGAGAGTTGAGGGAGGGGGCTGGCAACGTTAAAGGCCAAAGTAACCACAAGTTAATTAAGGACTTTGGAGCATGTTCCATATATAATACCAGTGCAGTAGCTAAGTCTGGTTGTGATGAAGGGATGATGAGCCGAAACAAGGTGTTCTTTCTTGAACAGGGCATTTTTAGTGATGAGATTTGCATGGTGTTCGAATGAGAGGTATTCATTTTGCAGAGAAAAAACTATGAGTCAGTTAAGGCAGATGATTCGCACACACTCCAACCTCCACAGCAAATATCCAATAAAAATGTGGCCTCCTTCAACTGGTATTTGAGTCATTTCCTTTTTCATGCTGCTACAGCACATTTCATTTATCTCTGCTGTAACAATGCTGGAAAAAAAAGCTTGCTGCTAACTCTTACTGCTGCTGCTCATATAGCTCTGCGCTGAGCTTGTGGTCAGAGGACTGATGCTCTGGAAATAGTGACTTTTTGTCACTTTTGTCACGGGAGTGTCGTACTTGTAAGGGCCTGAATAGCATCACGCTCAAAAAGAGTTATAAACTATTTGTGAAATTATCTTCAATCCCATTAAAAAGATAACCGAACTCCCTTCCTGTGGACAGACACTGGGGATTTCTTTGTTCTCAGTGGAAGGCAGGTATGAGACAAAAGCCTCTGTAACCACTTTCCCAAATATTCTGGGACAGTCTGAAGTCTGTGTCTATAATTTGTTGAAACCTAATGAAGGTGGTTTAGTGTGTAGCTGCACACTGGTGAGACACAATGACAAATTCAGATGAGATCAGCTCAGATGGAGAGAGCAGAAGTGAATACAGCTGTTGTGATTTCTCATAACTGTGACAAATTACAGATAGAGACTAATTCTGTCCTCACACTGTTTGTTAACGTTCTTCTGTCCATCCATCTTCCACTAATTCACTCACTCACAGACACACACACACAAAAACAATTCCTTGCACAGTAGCATCATCTGTCATCTTCGAGCAGAGCACGAGCCATGATGCTGCACACTCACATTGCTGTTTTTTTTAAATTGGAAAGCAATTCTTTTGATTTATTCTCCTGCACTACCTACTCACTACTAAACTTCTAATTATAAACTGTCACCATTGACGACAATCACCTCAAGGTTAGCAGCAGACTTCTCAAATTCAGACTCTGATTTATTTATACAAAGGACGGTACAAACAAAAACTCACAGGGGCATGAAAGACTGCTAGTCACCAGTTTGGAACCTTGGACTGGCTGAGGAAAGGTGAACGGGGAAGGTGAAAGAGCGTTGGGATGCAAGCTTAAACCTTTTGTGTAAGCTTGCATCCCATGTGATAGCGTTTGGGCCTTTCCATGATTAAACTATTTACACAGTCTTTCCCCCAATCTCAGTGACAAACCCTCAGAAAAATTTCACCAGTTTGCAGTTACCTATAACTTTATGGACGTTTTTGGGGTGGATGACGTTGTTCCTCTCTCAGTGTTATTATTATATTGGGCCCGCAGATAGAACTTTTCATGAGTCCCAGTTCCCCCAATTTTACATTATTTTATTTTTGGCCCCACACAATCACACTGAAGAATGTTACCTCTAATAGCCTTGAAATCTCACTACAATCTATTTTATGTATAATTGTGGAATGGAAACTCCTCCCCAGGTTGTTAAAACTTATATTTATAGCAACAATACTGAGGATGTGTCCTTTGCATAGCTACAGCCCAGATATTAATATAAAATTAATATATTAATAATTAACTTCTCATAGAAAGTAATCAGTCCTCTTTAAACCTGACTTGCTCCAGTGGAGCTGATCAGCGGCCTCCAGTTGAAGACTGTGATTGAACTGGAGTGCATCCAAATCTGAGCGCACTGAACTGTGAGTGTGTGAAGCAGAGTGTTTCTTAGGCCAACCTGCCCCGAATGAACAGTGTCTAAAAACCCATCTGTAAATTTGTCACCACCATGTGCAGGTTTCGGTCATGACTTGCTCTGTGGGCTGCAACGACAACAACTAAAACAATCCCCATCCCCGGCTGATGACCTCAGTCAACCCTGAAGCCTGAGAGCCATCTGGCAGAATCCGGTAGAAGCAGTTTCCTCGCATCCTTTGCTTTGCTTCGTTGTCACGGTTACTGGTCCATAACAACAGTCTCCTGGGAACCCAACAAGCACTTGAGGAGTCGTGTGACGCAAAGGGAAAAAGGTGAAACCAAGCAGACCAACATGCCTGACTCTGCAGGTTCCTTTGTCAGCTGTGTATCTGTCACCAGGTCTTCAGGTCTCCGGGGCCATTTCCCTTCATGGGGCCGTGTTATATAACAAGAGTAATTCACCAGGCTCAAAAAGAGAAAAAGTAAATTTAAATGAAAATGGCGGAGAGGATTAGGAATGAAGGGAAAGGGAGTGGAAATGATAGGTTATGTAAGAGCACAGAAAATATGGCTTTGACTTTGTACTGTTCCTGGTGTTGTTATAGTCCCGTGGCAGCTTATTAGCATGAGTGTGTTTCATCATTTTGCTTATTCATGAATACTGAAGTGCATCTGCATACGGCTTATTTTCAGCCGACACCACGGGAGAAGGGCAAACCACGCGGTGCAGACCCACAGGAAGCATTTGACAGTGATGATCCATTCTGTACTTTGTTTGGTGGCTGTTAAGTTAGGCTTGATGGTCATTTGATCTTATTTTTCTCCTTTGTTATCGTTTGTGCATGGTTTGAATTTTTCATTACATGTGCGAAAGAGCAAAATCCAGCAGAAACCTCCACCAACACTGAACAAAAGCTCCACGTTTCTCTTACACCTGTCATTTACATTCTTAAGTAGGCTGACATTATGAGCCTGCATACACTCCATTTAGATTTTCAGAAGTTTATCTGTCCACTTAGATTAACGGCAATATCTTCATTCAACTAACCTGCTGAGTAACAGATGAAATCATCACATTTATAAAGTAACATTTAATCATGTTTACATTATTGTGCCTCATGTCAGCTTTAGACAGGAAGCTAACAGGTAGCTACCTAGTTGTTGAGTGTAAATGCCAGACAACTGGGGTGAGACGTGTAAATGGTACATACACACAAAAGCCATGCATACGCCATTTCCCCACGTATAAAAGTATACACTGAGAATGTACATGTCATGCACACTTCAGACCAGGTATACACAGTTTTCTGTAGCTGCAAAGTGATATGATAAGGTGGACATCTCACTATAAAAGAAGGAATCTCTGTCTGTCTGTATTTCGATTTTCTCGACAACCGCTCTCTGATCCACTTCAAAATTCAGAGTGTATTGTTGAGGACCCAAGGACGTGCAGTGTCGTCTTTGAAGTTTCCGTAACGGCAGCTGCTCTGGTGCAGCTGGAGAACCTCACCGATACAACACTTCTTTGCTGTTCTTCTCACTGACAGGTCTAATTAATTAGCTGTAGAGCAGGCGCAAGTACCGAGATGTAAACAGATGTTTAACGGCATGTATGCATCTGTTCATGGTGAACTGTGGGAAATGAGGCTTGTACAGGCACATGCACCCAGCTCCTAATTATGTGCAGCTTTTTGTATTTGAACATTACTGAGTGTTATACTGCTGCTTTCCTATTACAAAGTTGAGAGTTTTCTCTTAGTCTTTAATGGGAAAAGATAAAGATGTTCAAAATAATTTCTCCATAATCGTTTCACTTCTTCCACCATCTTCCTTCACCAACATGGACCTTTGCTCTGGAGGAACAGCTTCCTCCATCCAATATGTTGTCTCTTCCAGTTTTGTGCAATAAAGCAGCAGATGTTCCTCCAAACCTGTGGCCCAGAAAGTAAAATGCACAATATGGAGGCCTTTGGTGAGTAGTTTAGGAGAACTCTGACATTTCATGTCTGGAGTTTGATGAGCTGGATGCAAAACCTTGTCTCTCTCTTTGGATGCCAGAGATTCTTAAAGCATAGCACAGTATAATGCCTTTTTATTGAAGGCATTGAAAAACAATAAGCAATGAGCTAGTGGTCACACGCACACAAAAACAATCACATACACAAATCATGTCACATGACAATCAGCACTAAAGCACAGTGAGGCTGGTCAGCATGATCCTCCTGTCATGGCAGGCTGTTGCTCCTTCCAGGCCACACAAACACACACTTTCTCACACACACAGAAAACCACATGCGTTGCTGTGTGTTCAGCGCAGGAGTTTGTTTAATGATTAGGACATGCAGGAATAAACCCTGCTAGTCCTCCACCGCAGAAACCGATAAATCTCATCAGCAAATCTAACAATTTTCTCCCAGAGAAAAAGACAGAAGAGAGGAGCGATGAGGTGAGAGCAATGTTTTAAAGATTGATTTCTGACTCTGACTTCTGAATCTGTGTTCTCTGTGCTGCTACATATTTATTTATTTATTTATTTAGAGCTGCCTGACGGACACAAAGGCTGCAACACAACTTAGTGTAGCCCCATATTCACACAGTGAGAAACACCAAATCAACACAGAGATGTGATTATTTCCTACAGAGCTGAACAACTGGGTAATTTCAGCAAAGTGTGAACATATAACAAGCTCATTTTGTTTCCCTACTGATATGATTTCATGTCATCAAGACAACGTGTCAGTACTTGGTAGATTTAGCGTCTCACACTTCCCACAGTCAGAAAACAGCTAATGACAACTATAAACCAAGTAACTTAAAAACATAAGAAGCAGACAGCAAACTGAACTATCCACCCATAACTTTGCAAAACTAACTGTTTTCTGCGACTCCACTCCGTTGAAAATACTCTCTTCTTCATTTCAGCTATACAGACTGTGAAAAGTCAAGATGACCTCTGCTGCACTGTGTCGGCTGCAAGCTGCCTAAAAATTAATTATATCCCTTCAAATATCAGCGAACAGTGTCAGTTAAAGAAATTCACTGAGCTTTTGGGGCATTTGCTCTCTGGTCATATACCCATGAGGTTACGAGAGCACAGCTCATCCACGTGTCCTTGTACATAACAAGCTCTGGTGCCCAGCGCTGACATTTTACCATGATCTCATTATTATCCAAAGCAGGAGGGTTAAACATAGAGAAGTGGCTACTGCTATTTAAAAATAGCTTCATATCATCTCACATCCATAACACGAGCCTTTAGAAGTGGAGTCCTTGCCCCAGTTTTCTCATTTTTGAAGAAACACTATTCTCTAAAATTATTACTACAAAACAGAAAAGTGCACATTGAAGACTTTAACCAGACAGATGTGAATCATTTTCATATCTATGTACTCAGTCTAATATAATAAGTAAGCTGTCAAAGACAACCAATTTCAAAAGACTGTAAGTGTACTGTAAGTGTGAGTGTATTTCTTTCAGTCTCTGTTGCTCTAGTCATGCTGCTAAAAATAAAACTCAAGACAAACTGATGTGTTACAAAGAGCGGCAGACATCAAATACAAAGCAGAAAGAGAAGAGAGACTGAGCAAGCACATTAAAAGCCAGAGGAAGTTGATGTGTGTGTGTGCATTCTTGTATATCTACCTTTGTGAGAAGCCATTTCAGTTTCAGATGTTGAGAATCAGGACATTTAAGTTAACCCTCATTCGCTTTTTTGCCAAGAGTTAGGAGAAATCTGACAGCACTCTCATATTCAAATATGAGGAAAAAAAATGTCAGTCTATTCTTTTAAATTTATAATTAGACTTAGGTTAAATTAAGGTTTGGTGTTAAGCATGTACTGCAGCTGTGAGAGTTATGGTTTGGATTAAGCGCTAAGGAATACTCGATAAGAGTCCCCACAAGTAAGGAAGACAACTGTGTGTATGTGAGTGCTGATAAGAGTGTACACTTGGCCAGTCTGCAAAAGTGAGTAACAATTCTCACCAGAGAGTAAGACGAATAAAATTGAGTGATTGCAATTCTGTTTGAATGGTGTTTTTTGTTAAATAACCAATAAATCATTCATCGTAATTATCTGCCAAATTCCACGGTACAGAAGTGATAATGAGGGCAGAAACAGACACATCCCACACTGTTCCAAACGCAATAGTTCCAATAAATTTAACAAAGCGACAATTCCATGTCACAGAGATTCTCACGAAGCTTTGTCGGGCACACAGTGAAGTTTTCTAATCCAAGAGCTGCTGGATTTTGGAGGTGCACGCTCCCTATTCTGTTTGTTACCAGCCATGACTCTCAAAAGCACTGAAAAACCACCTCTGTGGTAGTTCTCTCTACGGGTGGTGTCTGGAGGAACACATTTTGCCGTGTTGACAGACAGACAAACACACACACTTGCTAGGTGAAAACAATACCAGCCACGTTGTTACAGCTGGTAATTATCTGTTTTTACCTCTGCAGTCTATGTGAAGTGACTGCTCTGTTTTGTTTCATCCAAAACACAATTGTGTAGCTGTGTGGTGATGTATTCCACACCACTGTCCCATTTTCTAGCATTATCGCCCTTGGAAAGCAGTATTTGTTTCAAAGCTGCTTCCTGGCATGGCACATCTGGCTTATTGTACTTTTATTTTATCGGCTAGCTGATATGTTGCTTAAGAGACTGGCTACGCCAGGTGAGGAATCAGGTAAAACAACAGCCACCTGATGCCAAAGCAAAACACCAAATTATGCTGCAAGCTTTATACGCTGTCTGGTTCTGTTAACTTACCACACAATCGTACTTTCTATTTGTTCCTGGACTTTCAATTAACACACATCCTAAGACATCCTTCTGGCCTGCATCAACAGTGTGTTTTCAGCTCTGCACTCCTTCCTGCTATCGGCTTTTCTATACTGGAATTTAACCTCTTTGTACTGCTACACTAGCTCCACCGTAAGTCGCTCTGGATGACAGCATCAGGGCTAAGAATTCCTCCTAGGGGAAGGATTTTCCAGACAGCTGTGTCAGATTCTGCAGTTATAGGGATCTTGCTTAGGGGAGCAACAGGTCACTGCTTCTAGTCCATGGCTGTGATACTTAAAGTGTGGCTGTACCGGCACTGTAACCCTTGTCTGCAATTTCCCCCAGGGCACAATGGGAAGAAAATGGGTTAGCCATTAGCAGTAAAAAATGGATTAGCCCGCCAATAAGTAACCTCAATTTAAATGACCTTTTTAATTTAGTATAATTCTGTTTAAATGTGTTGTGTCTCATTGGGCCTTCCAGGGTTTAAGCACCTTGAAAGTCACATCCTCATACAGTAAAGAGACCACGGAAAAGAACCGGAGCATCGGCTCCTAAACCTCAGTTGTTGTTGTTGTTGTTTTTTTTTAAGGAAACTACTCTCTCCTCATCAAAGAACAAAATCCTGTGTTATGTTTGCTCCTTCGAATTTCTGATGTTCCTAATGGTCAGTTCTCAGCTGACAGGCAGGGTTCAAACTTAAAGGGATTTTACACATTCAGGTCAAATTACTCGTCTTAGAAAGTATTACTCAACCTATGAAAACTGAAGCATGAGAAAAACTACTCTAACGATGTCATCAGGGTCATCTTGAGATAGATCATATGCACATGACACACGGATTAAACAAGGGCCAACAACTGCGCTTCCACATTGGTCAGCGCAGTATTTGCTGCTCCTAGTTTGCTATGTGAACAGGCTGACTCTATGGCCTCGATATGAGGATAATTTCTTTTTGTACAGTTTGGGAAATTAAGAAACACAAGTAGACTAATTTGTTTTTCGACAATTCAAGCAGCAGTCAGTGGTGATTGAATAGGAAGAATAACTAGTCCATGCCGACTATGGGTCATGCTAACTTTGCATTCGCTACCTCTGTCATTTCAGGACATTTTTGTTATATCTGTTTGCCTCTGTGAAAGTTGAATCATGCCATTTATTAAATGATAAGTAATGAATATTTGTTTCTGCTGAAGATGAATAGGTAGACTGCTAACTGGCTAATCAAACAGCTAACCTGGTTAGCTGCCAAGTTGTCAAAAAAGCAGATCCCTAAGCAGTTAGCTGTAATAGCTAATCCAACGGACTACTGTCTGTGTTTACATTCTGTCAGACAAGCATTTAAATTACTTATATAATGCTCATTTGGAAAGATTCAGCCGGCTCACACTGCTAATCCCAATATGCCAGATTCATGCTTCCAGAATTTTTCCATTAGAGGTCGAGTCAAAGTTAGCGTGACCCATAGTATGAACACAGACTAAAAGTATAAAAATACTGCAATTTACTTTCCAACTGTCTCCTTAAAAGCAGTGATTTAACACTTTGCATCACACACTGTGGGTACTGTGTTCAGTTACCTGACATATGACAGTTTAAATTTATCATTTGCCTTGAGCTGCAATTTGTAGCTGACAAAATATAAAACATCCAAACCCACAATGTCATCCTGAACTGTGGTGCACTTTTCTTCTGAGTGTGTATGCGTATGCACTTACCCTGAAGTCGATGCCCACAGTAGAGATGAAGCTCCCGGCTAGAAAGGCTCCATCTTTGAAGCGAACCAGCAGACAGGTCTTCCCCACACCTGAATCCCCCACCAGCATCACCTGAGACACAGACAGACGGGGAAGGCTTTTGGTTGATAGAAGTTTAAAAAAAAAAAAAAAAAAAAGCTGTATGTGAGTGTGTGGGAGGACGATAGAGGTAGAGGAGGGAAAGTGCTCAGGTGAAAGCTTATCTGCAAATACACAGGAGTTTAGGCAAGGCAAGACACTGACAGGCACACACATACACACACCTCAAACACCCATCTACTGGTGAAACAAAGTATTTCTACCCACTCCAGTGGGAGAGAGCAGATTGTACAGACCACTGGGAGGGAGACAAGGAAGAGGTGTGACCCAGAGCTTGTTTGTTTCTTTCCTTCTCATCAGGCAACACAAAACTGTTTCTATTAAAACTTATCATTTATATATTCTACTGGCAGCAATACATTCTGATATGAAAGTTCACTGTGTTGGCTTCACTGTGATTAGAGGTGATATTTCAAACACTGAACCGTTAAAACTGTGCGTGTTATACAAAGTCAGAGCTGAGCAGTGATTTTGGCAGGACTGTCATAGGAACAGCTGTTAACCAGGGTGCGAAATTAATACCAGCTGCCACCCACATGATGAGAATTTAGACTTGCATATACTCAGTGCAGATTATCATTAGCCTTTATCATCAACAATTCATCTTTTTTTGTGATCAATTAAATATTCACCATATGAAAAGTGACAAAGGCAGGAAACGTGTGCCCAATGTGATGTGTTCAAAACATTTAAAATGATGGGAATTCTGGCAGCAACACTGTGGTATTATGATATTCCTACACAAACACACATTTTGTCTTTTTGTAGGCTGCAAACAAGCTTTACATTCAATTAATATGCTACTGTTATTTATTATGTTTTACATTAACAGAATTTTAAAGCTCTGAAAATGACTTGCCTACTGTGGGATGTGCAGTAGATGCCAGATGTTCTGTCATGTCTACTGCTGCTAAACAAAAAGCCTCCTAATGTACTATTGGTAATTGATTTTATTCATTCATTCAGTTCCCTCCCCATCATCTCATCTCATGTTATTGCTCTGGACTATGGCTGTAGCACAAACCACTTAATGTTTCTGTTGGCCATTACAGTTCCTGAACGTTTGCACTTGAAAGGAAAAGAGTGGAGACGCACTGGATATACTTGATAGCATTTCATACATGTGAGTAGAGTTTGGGAGTTAAACGTGATGAAATTACAGACACTGGAGACAAATTGACCTATATGGACAAAACAAAAGCCTTTGTGAATTTCACTGACTATGCTCCCTGAGGGAAATGATGGGGAAACTTACCGGGATTTGTTCCGGTATTCCCTTTGGCCAGTCTATGGTCATGCTGCTGCTTTACGGTTTAAAAAAATAAAAAAATAAATAACAAGTAATCTTGCCTCTGTAATTCTCTTAAATTCAGCCCCGGAGTACACAGAATAACTGTCGTTTGCTGAAACAAACAAACAAAAAAGGCTCACTGGGTTTTTCAGTTTTACACGTGTGTAAGGTTTTTACCTCGCAGCAGCAGCAGCCTCGCACCTGTGGTAATTTTCTGATTGCTTAATTGAATGCATGCTCAGAGAAGGCATCTCTAGTCTTTAGCCTGAACTCTCAAGCTCACCTTGAAGGCGATGTCATAGAACTCTCCACTGTTGCTGATGGACGGTCTGCTGGGATAAATCAGTCCGGAGGACGGAGCGGCAGCGACGGCCAGACCTTTCCCCGTCCTCCCGCTCTCTCTGCCGCTGCTCGGCGACGCCTTGGGGCTCTTGGAGTTGCCTTTGCCTTTCACTGCCTTCTTCCTGGACATGGCTCTGATAACCCGTTCACCTCCGAGCACTTCAGGTATAAGAACGAGGAGGGGGAATAGACTAGAGGGGTTTTCTTTCAGTTTACGACACTTTCCTTGTTGAGTTGTGGTGGAGGCGCGTTAAGGCGAAAGAAGTTCACCTGTGCGTCAAAATCATGACTGTGCGTAAAGCCTCAATCGATAAAGGTTTCCCAGACAAAAACTGGCTATGAAGCGAGACAGCTGTTGTCCCGGCGGTGCAGCTGAATAACTGTAAACCTATGAGGTCTGGTTCACAATGTAAACAGCTCTCTCTCTCCTCCCTCTCTCGTAATGTGGTGTTGGGAGAAGCATGGAGGCACGGTTGTCGCTGTGAGTTTACAGGGAAATTCCACCCTAAAACAGAAATACCATTAAACTAACCCCAACGATGTTGGGCATTAATCAATATCAACAAAAGCAGCCTCTCTAAACTGGAAATTAGAGTGTTTCTCTCTATGATGTGGCACTGGTGGTAGATTTTGGTGAGACATTTCTGACAATCATTAAAAAACAAAGATTGACTCTGAATAACGTTTTAAGTAATGAGTAATGTTTTAAGAATACTCTATCCAAACCAAAATTATTTAAATGCAGGGCTTTAAGCCTGGAATCAGTGCCAACCAGCATACCAGCGGTCAGAGTCCAAAATGTTTTATTATTAAGGTGTCTTATGTGTCAGCTCCAGGGTTTGTGTATAGATCTTATCACTGCAGTTTGTGACTCTTCATCTTCAGGAAACACTGGGCCCATTTCTAATGTAAAACCGAGTTCATCAATGTAGTTGAAATGAAATGTAAATTCCATTTTAGGGTGTATTTTTTCTTTTAAAGGTGCAGTTTGGTATCGGCACCGATTCAGAGTTGGGATCTGGGTGACAGCTTGTAGTAGGAACCTCCACATTATCTCCATAGACACTTTCACGTTCAGATTGTTTCACTCTTGTGACCAGTGCCATTTATACACCACCTCCTGGGTATGGGGCACAAGTGCAGCAGGCATAATCTAAAATGTGGGACTTTAGGCCTCATAGAGTTTGATAGCATGTGTTCTCACCACAGGTGCATGTTTTACATAAAGCTTTTTGGATTCAGAGCAGCTCTACTGCTGAAATAATCTCATTTGTTAAGCAAACCCTCAGTGGAAGTGTGACTGAGTGAGGCCCTGCTGCCTCCAAAAATTTTTCTGACAAGACAAGAGTACCTAACCATTATGGTCTGACCTTTTCCAGTAGTATGAATGTTATGGCCACATAAGATATTTTTTTAAGTTGTATTTTCACCAAATTTCCATATCGGTCATTCATGTTTTCTTATTTTTAAATGCATATCTTTGCCTCTGCATACTGAGATTTAACCCATGTGATTATTACTTCCTGTTGAGCAAGAAAGAAAACTATACCCTCAAGGTTCTGGAAAGACACCACATGAGTCCATCTTTATGTTCAGTAGATCATAGACTTTTTTGGCAGTTATTTTCCTACATCCACTGTGATGATACATAAAGCATTTGATGTAACCATGGACAAAGGATTATCTGTCCACTGTCCTGATGAATCATTGGCTGGGATATATACTGTATATGTCCTATTATAGCCTGTTTCCTCTAGGGAAGATTTGCTGAGCATCTTTTTCTGTCTACTTTCATCTACAATCTACCTGAGAGCTGCACAATACAAGCAGTACTGGTGCCAAACATCTCTACTTAAAGTAATCTTTCATCTGTGACGTGATTCACTCACTTCTCCTGGTCATCACCAGTCTTTAAGCATCACTGCCACCCTCACATTAATATTATATCACAGAACAACTGGGAACATGCCATGAGCCAAACTGGAGATGAGGCAGACACATGCCCAGCCGTCTGTTACACAACCAGAGCAGAAAGTGGATGGCCATGTGATCCATCGTGCAGTCTGTAAGTTAAAAATCAAAGTCACATAAAAACTGTAAGAAAGGCTGCGAAAGCAATTCAGCTGGGAAATTTATTTGCAGTCCAGAGGCGAGGAACATAGCAAACAGGATGCAGATACGTTTGATGTGGAGACTATTAAAAACTGCCATGCTGTGCAAGTGGTGCGTTGTCAAAACCAATGAGCTGCAAACAACACGAGGAGCACACACACCCATCACACCCATAGTAGAGTTCCTACCTGCAGCCACACTGATTGGACAAGCTCTAGTTCTGCATACAGTCCACACCAGAAGACAGTTACACATGTTTTGTTCTTTAGGCTGTGTGCTTCAGCACATTCAGTTTGAGATTAAGTAATGGATACTACATTAAAGTTGAATATTTTTATGTTTTATATATTTTTTTTTATTTTTAAATATATTTTTAGATTTTTTTTCCTTTTTTTAGACAAAAATATAACATTAAAATACATGTTAGTAAAAATGTAGGTCTGTTTTTCCAATGAGGTCACTAAAGCCAAAGTTATATAAAATCAAGTTTTGGAAAAAGCTGCAAAAATGGCTCTGCAGTACTGTAAAGAACTGTAATAATGGCCCAGCAAGAGAAAAGAGATGAGAGAAGCAATATCTCCAAAGTGAGATCCCCCTAGGGGATGGGTTTAAAGGTTTATAGGTGTTCCTACTAAAGTGCTCAGTGAGTGTAATTATCAGTGTCAAAAAGTCATCAGATTGATTAGATGTGATTTTATCTGTTCCAACATCAACTCCTCACTTCCAGAGAAAATGCTGGTGACAATGAAGAAATAAGGTAAGTAAGATGAGTCCTCCACCTGTAGCACATCATGGTGGAATCTGGATGTAGCTCATTTGACAGGAAAGAACACCATTGAATTTTCACAACATTTTAATCTGTTACAAGAATAATGATCCCAGATGTTATTTGGTTTGGATTGTATGGCTGTATGGACCAGGGTGAAAAAAAAACAGGCACCAGAGAACAGAAGAAACAAGATGAGAGACAGCGCTAGTTCAACAACCAGAGATGAACAGGACCACAAAGAGACGATGAGGAAAACATGTTCTCCTGTAGTCCTCTGATTTCCTTTAGGTGCTGCTGTCTGAGGTTGTGTCTTTATTTGCTGTTCGGTGGTATATGTGGGTGGGGCCAGTTCCTGGACTGGAAGTAGCCCCTGAGTCCCTCCAGGTCCACAGGAGGGAAATAGGCTCCGATGCGTTTTCTCAGCCACCATTTCCCCTGTGCTGCACTGGCACTGCCCGGCTGGCTGAACTTATACCTGAAATGTTCCCCTCGCACCCACCTGAGAGGGAGGAGGACACAGCAGAGTGAAGTCCCATGAGACAAAGACAGACATGAGGCACATAACCCATTTGAACGTATCAGCTTCATTCTTTAATGAGCAATTTCTAACAGTAAAATCCACAATTCTCTTTGTGTTCAGATTAGTTACTATACAATGAGAATACCTAACGTGTCACTTTTCATACTGTTGCCATACCTTTGTATGTGCTGAAATAGGGCACAGAAACCTTGCTTTTTTGTTACCAAACATTATGTTTAAATCCCTGTATTGCTTTTCTACTGTTTGTCAGGCTGTGTGTAACAAAGAACCAACTCTAATTTACTTTTTGTGACTTCAGATGTTTTTGTTTTATTTCGGTTTGAGGCTCTTGATTCTTTAAAAGCCAAAAATTTTAGATGATCAGCCTTTGTTGTTAGAAATAAACAGAAGTATGCTCTCACCACACCAAGAATATGGCCCTGAAAAGAACTAATAGGGGTGAAGGTAAATCATGACCCTGGACAATATTTAGAATATTTCCTTTCGGTTGATAACATTCACTAGCTGTCAAAATATTTTAGTGTTCCCCGCTGACAAGATAGCAGGAAGTATCCAGGCAACTGAAATCATATGCGAATAAACTATTATTTATTCAATCATTGCACTTCAACTGTTATTATTACACTCGTTATTAACTCGAGGTGTTAATTGTTTGCACAAATGCATTTTCTTAGCAAGAGAAAAACATTACATAGTCTTTGCTTCACCAGAGGGAGCTATAGGACAGAAAAGAATTACTCATGAGAGTATGTGATTGTTATTTGATTGATCCGTACCACATTAAATCACACAGTGATCATTAATAGGAAAGTTGTGCATTATTTTAGGAAATAACAGCTGACAATTTAACCCAGAAAGGAGCATTTTCGAAAAGGAAGTAGCGCTGCTTGGGGGTTGACAGAAAATGCTTCATGCTGATAAAAACTCTTCAGTCACAGCAGAGGATAAAGTGTAGGTGTACTTCGCTGCGTTCTGTGTGCTTACCTGGGGGGGTCTCGGCCTTGGAAAGGGTTGTGGTCAAGCAGGGAAAGGACTGTGCTGTTGTTGGACAGCAGGCGTCCTGCTATGTGGATCACCCACTCGCTCTGCTCGTAGGTCTGTGCCAAAAGAGAGCAAAAAACGGATGAGAAAGGACAGGGGAAAGAAAAAGTATGGCAAGACAAAGACATGAGAACAAGAAAATACGGTGAACAGAAAAACACAGACACAAAGAGCTCAAAAGATGAGAGAAAACAGATGGAGGCTGAAACAGCAATAATAAGTACGGAGCTACTGCCACCTAGTGTCTAGACACAGGAGGTGAAAACTTGAGGCAGCACAAGTTTTTCCACTACTAACAATTCAGGTGGATCTGAATTTATTCTATCTATCTATCTTCTATTTTCAAATGTAAAAAGCAAATACAAACACTCCTGTATCATATATCACAAAAACAGGTTAATATGTACCTGGAAAGCAGCAAACCACATGAGCCAGTCCAGCCGGTAATGGTACGGTGATATAAGGCACGGTCTCCGGGAAACGTCCCCTGGCTTACACAGGAACTGGTACTCCTCCCAAACTGCCTCAGGGTCCTTGGGATCAGGACTCCGAGTGCCCTGGAAAATCACCTCAGTACGCTCCTTGGTGATGCTGGATGGGTGGAAAACATGATTAAATAGTTATTAATGCTGCAAGAAAGGAGGGTGAAGTCGATGTTTTCAAATGCAGAACCAAAGACATATATAAGAGTACAATGCAGTAAAGTGCAGATACTTTTACAAGCATTTTCAAATCATAGGTCTGAAAAAAAAGTATGAAGAGGCATCAGAATAAAGAATAAACAAGAATTACAAATAAATAATAACGTATCATAGAACTAATTTGAGTTGTATGATGAAGCCTAAACTAACTCTGTTATTCAAAAGTTTTAATGCACAGGTTGGGTCGGACTTTTATTGAACAGACACATTCTCCTCTTTTCAAGTTTCACAAAATCTAAATAGCCAAATAACAGAAAAACAAAACAAAACAACCAGCTCTACAAAAAAGACAATAAATAAAATTCACCATGATGGATTTCTTTGCTAATTTGCATAATGTGAAAAACAGAAATATGAAATAGATTTCAACTTTATCAGCAACCTATTTGATCTATAGTCTTGCAGGACTGAGATACACAAGTCTATTATAAATGGGCAAGATCTGTCTCAAAAGTCTGTCACTGCACTGTGAAAAAGCAAATGTGTAAAATATCTTTAGTTCATTTAAAAAACATCTTTTAAAATCACCTTCTATTAAAGCATCATTTCAGTATTTTTGGAGACATGTAATGTCTTGTCAAAGCCCATGACCCCTGACCTTTTGACCCCAACAACCCTGCCGACTGTACCTGCCAAAGGCCCCGTAGGTGTTGACGATGCGCAGTGGGTCAAAGGAGGTGTTCATCACCTGCCTGGAGCTTAACAGGTTCATGACCACGGGAATGCTCAGGTAGCCAATCAGAACACCCAAGGAAATGTTCACCACCCGACGTATCAGCATACCTGACACACACACACACACACACACACACACACACACACACACACACACACACACACACACACACACACACACACACATTCAAGAAAGAGAAAGGAACAGCATGAGAAACAGCCAGGAAATACTGCTGTATCACTCTCCATTACAACTTAATGTTCTGACTAAATGGACATTGGATACAGTTTGTGGGGTTTTTTTGTTTTACAGATCAGCTCCACTCTGTCTGTCCATCCATTACACAAAGCTCTTAGCCAAATTTGATGAAATTGCAGGGATGCACGTAACTGCTCCCCACCGAAAGGAGCTGCTACGGTGTTTGTTCTGTTGACTTTTAGAGAAATAATGCATCTCACAGCTGTGTGAGCCCAGATTTCAAAATGAGTGGCCTAAAGAGGAACTGTAATTACAGGGTGACATATTTGTTAGTGTCTGGCCTTGAAGGGGATTCATGTATAATGTGATAGAGTCCGTGTTACTAAGAGTGTACAGTGAGTCTGTGTGTGTTTATGTGTGTGTGATCACTTTAACACTTCCTCAGTGGAAAAGGTTTGGCCTGTTAGATCATGGGACGGCTGGTATTGACAAATGTTGGCCGAGTCTGCATCAGTTCCTTCCTACCTGTGTCTGCCTGCTTATCCCATGCATGGTAAAGACATCAGCATAATCCAACTACAACTTTTTACACCGAGACAGACTTTCTGGGTCTGTTCAAATGATTAAAACATGCTCACACTTCAGGTAAAAGCCTGTTTTATATTCAACATCCCTCAATAAAGTAAAAACACTAATGGGTCCAATGAGACCAATTAGAGAGAGGCCACTCTCACTCTTTTACAACATTTTAAGCAGCCTGTACTGTAAAAAAAAAAAGGAAGCGACATCACATTAAATTCCAATAAACCATATGTCAAATTTTTCCCAGCTACTCAGCTGTCCAAGGGCTAATTCTTTTTCTTCCCATAATTCCCTCTCCAGTCCAGAACAGACCCTCTGAGGCCATTAGCCTCTATTGTAAGTAATACCAATGTTATATCCTGTACATAGTCTGCCCTCTGTTCTTTAATTTCAAAATAAAATACAGGATTTTTTTTACCAGAAAAAAATCAATATATATAATATATAACATTTTGTGCAATGTTTTTTTTTTTTTAAATCTAAACACCTCTGGTGGGTTTTGGGGTGCGTCCAGCTGCATCCTTATTCTGTATCTCCAGAACTGCTTTCTTGGCTCCCCCTCCAGAGCGAAACAAAAAGCCGAGGGATGCGTCATCAAAACAGGCCAGACTGGGAACAATGGTCAGCCAGTTGAGGAAACTGAGGTTCCCACTCACTATCAGAACCACCTTACAGCAGAAAAGACAAAGCAGAGAGAGGAAAAAAAAAAAAACACACGGTTAGCAGAGAGAAGAACCTACAACGTTTATCATTAAACAATCAGTGGAATGATTATAGAGCATCACTTTAGTGTGACAGGGAATCCTGAAGACTTATTTTAATCCAAGCAAACTTGGCATCCAGTATCATGAGCTAACTGCACAACGCACAAATTAAACATTCACATTGACAGATAATGCAATAAAACACAGATAAATGTGAAAAAAAATCAAATATAAATATAAATCAAAATTTAATGAAATAATGTTCTGTCTGCCCTCTACTAAACAGAATAAAATTAAACTCTGGCCACACACACATTACTGTTTTGACTGAGTGACAATCACATTTTGTGAGCCGCACTCTCCAGCGAAAACCATGTACCTCCATATTAAATGAAGTGGAGGAATAAATGTTCCTTTGTGGCAGTGGTGGGAAAATAGCGACCCGTGGGCCAAATCTGGCTCAACAACAATGAAAGCTGTAGTCTTTGGTTACATCAAAACTTTTACATGATTCTAATGAGTCTACTGTAGATAACAATACTAAATACAGGGTTCATGCAAAGCCCAAGAAATGATCCTGTGACATATATAATAGTGAATCCTGTGGGTTGGTGAACAGTTTGTATTACCTGAAAGAGGATCTGGATTGCTCCATTGACCATGCACATGCGCCTGCCCAGGAAGGCGAAGAACGGGACGATGAGCTCGATGAAGTGGTTGGACAGCGTCTCGAAGCGATGGAACCACCATGGGGAGCGGTGCATGTAGTAGGACATGGGGTTGGGAACTGGCTGGGTCTGGAAAGAAATGGAGGGGCAGAGAATGGAGAAGGAGAACAGGTGAAGTTGAGCAACTGAAGTCTCTGTTGGTGTCAGAGACAGTCTTATGTTGTGGGACAAGAGAAATCGAGAAATAATAGATTTTTCCACAAATTTCTGCACAGAAAAAAATTCTTTAAAAAATCAAAAGTTTGAATTAGACATAGACTGCCTCTGCTGTCTATGTCTAATTCATGTCTATTTACTCTGCCTTACTTTGGAACTAAACTCAGCCCGGGATGGAGAGCAATTTACGGTGCCACACCTTGAGGGAAACATTTCCATGTCTAAATAAAGATGGAACTTTATTTAAATGAAGGCAACCCCACCTAAACACAAAAAAAAAACACTCAGAGGTTTCATACAGGCCTGTGCAGTGTTTGTGTACATTTGACTAAGTGTGTGTGCGTTAGGTGGTCGCATGCAAACCATGTAATAGCTGAACATGCAAACAGTGTCAGGTGAGGTGGTTAAAAATAAATACAGCACAGAAATAGGTGTGGAAAAAAGGAAAAGACTATTGGCACGCTAGTCTATACTCTTATTGTTTTTATGGAATGGAAGGGAAAAAATGGGGTTATTTAATCTATAGCTAACCAAAACACCCCTGGAAACCCAGGGGCAAAGAGCCTGCAACCTCACACAACCAAACAACCCCACCTGGCCTGCAAACTCGCTGCGTTACAACAAACAAACCAAAGCAAACAAAACATCAACTATGCCGAAACACACCTACGCAGCCCCCCGAGAGTTGGGACAGGAGGAGATCTGCAGTTCCTCTGCAGGTCTCAAAGAGACCACTGTGTCAGAGGGGGTTAATAAGGCTTCACCTGGCGCCAGTGGCTTCCAGTGCTCATCTGTGTGTGTGTGAATCTACATTACACCTAAGGGCGTTGAGAGTTGAGGTTGTAATGTGATTTATCAGGTGACAGCACATTTTCTAATACACTACATTTAATTACATGTTAAACAGCACAATACCTGTCACCACGGAACTAACTAACTCTCCCTGGTGTTACGCTCCACCCAGCCCTTGCTGCCCAGTCTGTGGAGTTTGCGAGCCTTTGAGTCAGCCATAGCGAGCAGCTAATACTAGCTAGAAACCTTGGTGCACGAGGAGTGGCAGACTACAATGATTGACAGCTGTGAGCTCCCACCTCTGACTCTGACCTTCTCTGATTGGTTAGAAGGGCGAGGCTCACTCAAAAACTTTGGAAGGGAATATCACTGCACTGCTGCCAGGCTGTTCAATGAGTCTGGAGTATTGGATGTAAGATATGGAGTTTTTTTCAACTAGAAACAGCTGATGCTTAGTATTTAATTCCCTGTATTATAACTGTTCATGATCTAAGGCAGAGGCAGTCACCATCTTTTGGCTTGTGGCCCTCCATTATAATCGGCAGAGTGCTGAGTTTTTCACATGCCATTGATATATTAAATCCGTATGGTGAATAAGATTTGTGCTAACTTAATTATTCATTTCACAAACCCCAAATTTCACCACAGATCTATTGCTCTACTTGGCATTAGCAACGCTGAAATTGTTCTAAATATGGGAACTAAAAACCTGTGAATAAATTTGATTTACATCGCAAAGTACTGCACAAGCTGTCCAGTCCCACAGAAGCCAGTGTATTACAGTCTGTAAGGCATTCCTATTATATTTCAGACTGTGTGTGCATCCTTCTTGATGTGTGTCAGCTCCAGTCATCCAGTCCCATATGAGCCAGTGTATTCCTGTCTAAGTTAATTACAGAAGATGGCCCTCCTCCCTCTGTGGCTCGCAAACACAGTGGATCAGAGCGGTTGAGCGTCCCACAGGAGAAAGACAAACACTGGATTTGCACAACCTCACGCTCTGTATAAGAGGCTGATTTATTGAAACCCTCGACAGCGGTTACTGTAATGTGCTGCCCTGGTTTGGTTTGCCTGATGTGAGTTCATTGCCGTCTTGTCATCAGTCAAAGCCAAGGCACAATGTTTTTTGTATATCTGGATTGGTCTTAGACGTTCAGGCTGTCAAAGAAAACTTTAGGGAAATTTAGAAAGTAGTCTTTCAGTGAATTATCTTTATTTTTTTCTTTATTTCTGCTGGTCATGCAGCCTCAAGAAGAATTTATAATAACACTGTACGGTAACAAGTGTCATGTGAACTTGTAATTTGATCGTTTTGGTGAAATCTTTGGTTCTCAGAGCTCACTGATGTGGTGTTGCTACACTTTTGAGGTCAGCAAACAACCATGGGAATTTATGTTAAGAAAACTTGAGCTTCTCTTATTTATTTTCTTCTTCTTCTTCTTCTTTTTGTCACTGCTCATGATAACCGCTCTCTCCTCCTTCACTGTTGTTGTTTATGAAAACATCAAATGCAAACATCATAATTTCTTGTGCATTAGAGGATTTTTCTCAAGAAAGAAGAACCGAGTACCAAGTGTTTTGCACAGAAAATGTAAATGCTTTTAGGAACAAACTATATTTTAAAGCTGTTCTCAAGTCGATTCATAGTCCATGTCACTTTGTGAGGACTTGATGTTCTATGTCATTGTCAGTTTAATATCTTTGTGTTTTTGAATAATGTTCAGACAAAAGAATAATTTGTCCCTGAGAAACTATAATTTCACTTTCCAGTGTTGAGAACATAGTTACAACACAGATTCACTAACTGTCACTTGATGATGATGTAATACACTAATTAGCAAGTCGTTGGGTCATATTTCCATTCTGCCTAGAGTCAGCTGGTCTTGCTTCTCTCCTACTCTCTGTGCTCACATATACAGTAATTTAATACAGACAAATCCCCAATACAGTTGTTCTCATTCACATTTTTCAGTTTCTGTTGTCAGACGATGGAACAAGTGACAGAAACATGAACCTTTAAGATGACATGTTAACCAGATCAGCTGATGACAAGGTTGATCAGTTTGAACAGTTTATGGGTGACGGGCAGGGTCAGACTAACGAAACACACAGACACACACTGTGTACTGTAAATACACACACAGACATAAGACACACACCTCGTAGTGATAGTCCATGCAGGTGAGGTCTCTCCAGCATTTGTCCCCTCTGATCTTAATGAGACCCTGAAAAAGACAGAAAACACAGACACGTCTGTTGAAAGCTTACACTTGGTGTTGTAAATCCTGTAAAATAAGCAACAATCAACAATCAACAGTCCACTAGAAAATCAGATTACAGACTTTAAAGTACATATCCAGCTGAAACTGTCCAAAGGGAATAAAACATGATTTAGCCTCGTCCAGGTGCATACATGAATGCAAAGGAATTCAGGAAAACTCCCAATGATTAGTTTTGAATAAAAATAGAGATATGTGTTATTTACAAAAACAAAACAAAAGGTAGTGTTAAAAAGATGCAAAAAAGACACATTAGCCCTTAATGATAAAATGATGTTACTTCTCTGAGTAGATTTCTACAGAAATCTACTTAATATAATGCGTAAATATACAAATAAGTAATACATAAAAATTCTCTCAGTAAGGCATCAAACACAGACAGATAACTTTTCAAATAAGAAGTGAAAGCTTTATGTGAAAAACAATGAAAATGACTCAGTTACCAATTATGCTACTGCACTGTGAGCCAGGACAGAGAAGAAAGAGGACGGGTAGCCATGTGTAGACCAGGATTAGTAAACCATACAGATAACCACATCAAAGAGCAACAGATTAAATGATTCAAGAGGACATGAAAGAGCTGCAGTGTGGTACTGAAGCAAGCAGTATACCTGCTGTAATAAGCTTAAAATAGTAAAATAAATCTTAATGTAATGCCTGGGAAGAGTCTCTTTTTCCTCTTTTTCTCATTTTCACTTTGTCATTATGGGTTACTGACTGTGGATTTATGGGTAAAAATGTCATTTTTATAAATTTACAACTGAATCTACAACACAGTGAAGTGTGCAAAAAGTGAAGGGGTCTGATTACTTTCTGAAGCCACTTTATATTATCTGTGTTACAGTCCAGTGCTTGATCCTGCTTGTGCTCTCGTGCTTCTGCATATTGTAAAGTGGAAGAAAGGAAAATAGGGAGACAAACAGAGGAGTGAGGGGAGAAAAGAAAAAGAGCAAAGAGATGGAAGGTTAAATATACAGCATACATAAGTAACAAGACGATTAAGACCTGATTCAAAGAGAACTGTGTTGATGACGATCAAGACCTTCATGTGCAAATTCATGTGCAGCTCATTTATCAGTCACAGTCCTTGCATTTATACATTACATATAATCCACTAATAGCTGATAATGTTTTGCTTCTAATGTGAACAGGGCTGCTCATCCTCTGCTCTCTTCTGCGTCACCTCACCTCTCTCTCCTTCATGCTTCTGTCAGAAACCCTTATTTTACACATTCAGCATAGAGGTGATTATTATTCAATTAATTGTTTTGTCATAAAATGTCAGAAGATTGTGGATAAAAATGAGATCTTCACACGCCTTGTTTTGTCCAACCAACAAACCAAACCTAAAGATTTAAACTTCAGTATCATGTATGAGAAACAGCCTCAAATACTCTCATTTAAGAAGCAGGAACCAAAAAAAGAGTTTCATTTTCCTTCAATCACCTAATGGATTAATCAACCAATCGCTGCAGCTCTAGACAAAAGCTTACTTGCTGCTACGAATAAACAAGAAAAAACAGACAGTTATGCTACTGATGAATCATTTGGTCCATAAAATCATTTGGCCTCGCTGCTTTGTAACACTTCACTTAGGCACTGCCGTGGTAACGCGCCTGTCAAGTTCCCACTACGAAGACGCAGTCACCACAGAAACACGACCTGACCACTGCACTGGCACTTAAAACACAAATCCATTTCAGTTACCTGTGCGTTACAATGTGGAGAGTAACCCTTAAAGATTAAATCTGCAAGAACAAATCTAATTTGCTTGCTGTCTGAACACATCATTAGCTGCTCCGACCTTCAGCGCGCTCAGCAACAGAGTAACAACTTACAGATGTGTCGCTGTTTCTCTGTTAAGAGCTGAACTGGAGCATTCATCCTAAAAAAAAATGCACCACAGAAAAATAGACGTGATAGATAAAACAGTTATCAAAAGAACAAGGTGGTCAATACTGATAGCAGGGGATACAACTGTGAGTACACAAAAGATACATTTAACACTTATTTCAAACTATGAAATAAGGTCACTCTTATAATAGAAATAAAAAAGAAGAAAAAGGGAAAGGAAGGAGTCTGATAACCTGAATGATTCATTTGTCATAAAAATAGTAAGTACAACTGTGTGTGCAGATTCAGCTTTTCTTTCCATCAGATCCAGATTATTTTCTGGATCTGGACCACACTGTACAAACTCATTGATCTCAACACCATAAATATGTCTAATTTGTAACATTGTTTCTTCAGGAAATGACGAAAATGTTGAAAAATGTAGTTAAAAAAAAATATATATAAAAAAAAATTCTGGATCCGCCATATTTAACCAGAACTGCACCAAAACGTAATGGGTCTTTCCCTGGCACATGCCCCATCCCTCCACCAAGTTTGGTGCAAATCGACTCAGTACTTTTTGCAAAATCCTCCTGACAAATAAAAACAAACAGACATGGGTGAAATACAGAGAAATGTGTCCTCAGCCCTGTGCATGTTTTTCTCCAGCTGAACTAAGTAAACAGTGAGCTATCTGGGACACGAGACTGTCAATACTGACACATCAGCCTGTCATGTGGTTGGCATGGAATGTGGAATAAATCTGCCGCTAACATCTCTAACCACATTTAGGAAAAACCAGGACATTTCATTCTGATTATGAGCTTGGTTGTTGGCTGCAGCTGCTGGCTGTCGAGATGCTGTGACTGTTGATAATCCAATTCAATCATGAGATCCTGAAATGTCATCAATTACGACCTGATATTCAGACCTCTGACACGAACAGAGCGGTCAGGGTCCACAGCAGGATTCAACAGGTTTCCTTGAGGAACACCACTAAAATTAAACTGGAGGAGTTCAAACATTTCTACACAATTACAATCCTCTCAAAACTTATATAAACTTCAAAAAAATGTGTATGATGGTCCACTGGAAAGTTATAAGTTTCTACTCTTTTAAAAGAAATAACGTGGAAAACTGGTGACTTTGCCATCAATATAATCAAAATGGCCATGAAAATGTGTCATGTGATACAGAAAGGTTTTAAATGCTCTAAATAGAGATATTTTTCTTTGACAGAAACGCATATAACATGAGGTAAACCATTCAATCATTTCAAGTGTGAGAGAAAAAAGGCAAGCACTGTCTCTAGCCACACACCCTGCCTCTCGTATTATAGACACTTATGCCATGAACATCCCAAGCTGGTAAAACCTTTATAAAGCAGCTATTTGTCAGACCATTCTTGTGATTTCTCATAGTTTAAAGAGAGGAAAATCTGATTTCAGCATTTTCCCTCGGGGTTAGAGCCACAGAGCAGGAGCTGTTCATAGTAAGAAAATATGTGACCTCTCTAACAACATTTACACCTCAAAATCAGTGATACTCCACATATTGATCACTGCAGTCAAGTCGAAAACACCTTTCCCAGTGGACCAGATGCACACCTACACAGAGTCAAGTCACACGGCACACTGTCGAATCCCAGTTAACACCCGAAACTCCACACCTGGCGGAGCGTTTCCAGCTGTCGCGAGGGTTTCATAGAGATGTTCCTGCCAGCAGTGAAATGTCATCCAATTCACAATCCCTGTGCCATGCAGCACTTTAAACAGGAAGCTCATAAACATTAGTAGAGAACCACAGAAATTAGCCATTTTAAAGCTCCTCCACAAAAAATATGGACAACAAAATTAAATATCAAGAATTTCCATTTATGACCAAGCAAGGCTAAAAGTCCCCCCCCCCCCAGCTTCCAGTCTTTGCAATGAACTAACCATGTCCCGAACATATCTCTGTATTACATGAACAAAGAATATTGTAATATTTCCTAAAACGCAGGTGTTTTTCTCCTGGCAGCTGCAGATGCTATGATATCAGAAAATTGCTAGCTTGTCAAGATGGGTGAGCCGCCCCAGTATAAAAGGTACAAGAGGTAAGATCTTCTCAATGAAAGATCTTGAAATAAAGTATTTATACTCAACTACTGCAAACGCTAGTCTTAATGTACGCGCTAATGTATTTGGAGAATTTTCCAACCAACAGATGCTGCTGTGACAGCATGTGCCACCATGTCGGGGACAGAATAAAGGGGCATCAGTTTTCATCATGGATTAAACCATGTAAACAGTATGGCGGGTGGGCTCATACACATCCCCCTTCCTGCTCATTTCCTTCCACTAAGGGGTCCTTTGAAGTGTGTGCTAAACCAAGTCTTCCTCACAGGCAGGAACTCTGTAGAATCACATAGCTATGGTGAACCGCGGGCTGTCAGACAGATAAACGGCTGGGACCAGGGTGGATCAAACACTGAGGGACTGTGGCAGGGGCTGCACTTTACTTAACACTGCTGAGATGCTACACAAAGTCAGCGGGATGGAGTCTTAGCTCTGCTCCAAACATTATAATCTCATGTAATCCCTAATGATGCTCAGTATACCTTCAAATTAAGAATTCTGGACAAAAAAATCATAGTAGAGCCTAAAACTCAAATCTGTAACATTTCTTCAATGGACTTACTTTGAACTAGAATACTAGCCAACTACTGTAGATTAAATTGATATTATGCTAAAAAAAAAACTGACCTATGCACTAGGGTTGCAACAGAAGTTTATTTTCATTATCTATCCCTACTTAATCTGAAAACATCAAATTGATAATTTTTTTTAAATCAGTGGCCTTCATCCACCCTTCTGCACATTCCATAATTCTATGGTAAAACATTAAATTTGTGCAATTAAAAATAAGTCCAGATGAACTGAAAGCACCTAACTCTCCACATAAAGTGAATAAAGTCTGGTCTTTTCAGTAATGAACTCTTTAGAGTGATCTAGAGCTGAGGTGCTGCCCCTGTGCTGAAGCTCTCTTCATGGTCTTAATAGGAAAAACCCCACTGGGTTTGTGGTGACTGCAGTGATTGGCAGATAAAACCCAGTCGGTGGTCTGAAATTCACCATGGAAACTGTCAAACAACCAGACATGTTGTTTAGCCGACCATATTTTTGGGTTGGATTTCCAAATACTGGCAGGGTTTTATAGCAAAGCACAGTTCCAAAAGTAACGGTCTAAAGTCAGGAGGACAAACACTGGAATATCCCGGGGAATTATGCTGCTGAGAAATGGTTTCATTTCTTCACACTGGCTTGCTGGATGCATTCAGGTGTGTGTGTGTATGTGTGTGTGTACTGAACATGCCTTTCTGCTTGAATTTACAGTATCTGCTTCCTCCTAGACAGAAATATCCATTTCTGTACAGGGTCTCCCCACAGGAAATGTGTTAGTCAAGGTGCTGCTGGCCGTAGAGGGGTTTTAGGAACAGGAGAGCCCCTGAGTAAATTCCATTTGATTCGTTTTTATTGTGTTTGACAAGTTAAATAAGCGCTACGAGAAGTTTGATGCAGAGAAAAAGGCAGCAAAAAATGATCAAATTGCAAAAGCATGAAAGAAAAGTTTATTAAATATTTTAAAATATTGGATAATAGAAAAGAATATCTCACTGACTCTTAAGCTGCAGGACACATCCTATGTATAAAATGTTATACTCACAGCTCCTAGCATGATGCGGACGATGAGCCATCTGAAGGTCCAGATGCAGATGAGGGAAGGAGGGCAGCAGCGAGGGACCTGGGACAGAGTCCACACCGGACACAAGAAAATGGCCAGAAAACCTGTCTCCAACAGCTGGCTCTCCCAACCTGGACAAATCATCAGTTGTTAAGAGTTTTTCTTAACGAAGGCTCAGTGTGCTACCTCGCTATAACCTGGCTGAGTCAAGCTTCCTCTTAACTCGCTGCTCTTTGTTGGTATTTCCGTCATATATTCGTCAACTATGAGTGTTCAAAGCTTTGCTTGGTGTTTGATTACTACACGCTAATTACCAGTGTTATTGGTGCTTACTTACTAACTTATTTTAAACATATGGTGAGAATGGGTTTAGTTTTACGGGTGTTTGGTCATAAACCAAAGTAACAGACAAACTGAAAGTTGATGAGTTGAGTCTTAGCTGAAAAGTCAGGGGATCAACAAAATAAAAGCCAATTAATTCTGAGGCGCCTATGAATGTCTGAACTAACTTTCACAGCAATCCATCCAATAGATATCGAGATATTTTAGTGTGGGCCAAAGTGGTGGCGTGACTGACTCGCAGACCAGCATCGCTGTTCCTAAAACCACGGCGCTAGAATGATTAAAAACAAATTCAACATAATGTGATTATATTCAAGTTTACCTTTCTAAATGCAATATTGTAGCTTTGAATTTTTAAAGAGAGGTTCAAGCGAGTGAACAGTGTCTGCCACTAATGCCCCTTACAGCACAAACCCCTAGCCTCTGGTTTGTAGTCTAGACTAGAAAAACAATTGGAGGAGCTTAGTCTGCAGACTTAAAGCTGTACTGTCAGCCATAGAGTGATAATAGGTCCAAAAGAAAAGAAGGAGTGAGGGAGAAAGAAAGTGTGAGTAAAAGAAAAAGAAAAAAATGTTTTTAAAAAAGCCAGAGCTCCTAACCACAGACATCAGCCTGGCGTCTCTGACTACAAAGTGTCATTAACCAGTCAGAGAGCTGCCACTGACCTCGCCACTTATCTGGGCCTGAGCCCTACATGTAACCTCCTATTTATACTTTCTTATTTCTTTCCTCTCTGTCCTCCCTCTTTACTGGGAACTGGGTTCACCACGTTAGAAGGTAATGTACTGTGCACCAGTAAACCTTAATTCTGCCCTTGACTGGCTTTTAACCAAATAACTGGCTGTAAACAATCTGAGAAACAATCATGAGAGAACTGCTGGTGAGATTTAGAAGCATAAGCATAAAAGTAGATTTATGTGCAGTGATTATAATGTACTATGTTTATGATCCACAACTCTACAACCTCATGCTTCCCGAGGATAAAACAATTTGTGATTATTTCTTTTTATTCTTCAGGATCAGTTCCCAGTAAAATCATATCCAGTGCTTATCTCAAGCTTCATTGAAATAAAAAAATGGGATTGGACAGACATCTCCTCTTTAAAAATATGTAAATTTCTACTCTAAAAACCTCAGTCTAAAGTATCTAAATACATGTATCAGTGTCAAAAGACGTCAGTGTATAAACAAGCTTAGTTTGAGGGATTTTACCACATCGGTTTCAGGATAAACAAACTCAGATGGTGTCCAAACCAGAGTGTCTCACATAAATGTTTTGCCTCTAATCCACTTCTTCTATTTGACGAGGAGAATCAAAGAAAACGTTCCTGGATTCTGTTTTAAAGTTGAAAACTGTGTGAGTCACTTGGTGTGGATCATGAAGTTCACTCACCGAAGGAGTACCTAGAAAGAGAAAGAGCAGGAAAAAAAAGGATACCGTAATATAAGAATTCAGATGCACTCTTTAACATTATCAAATAACGAAAATAAACTAATTTTGATCTTCAAATGTCTTCTTTAGTTTGAAAAACCCAAAGACATGCAGTTGAAAGTGACACATGACAAAAAAAAAGCAGCAAATCCAAAGAATGTTTCATTATTATTTTTGTATTACAAAAATATTTGGACGTTATTTTTCTTTTGATCAACTAAATGATTAAGCTCTAAATACAAAACTGGTATTTGATAAACTTGTTCTTGGAATAGTCCTATGATTATATACTATATATGATTTTGGATGTGAAGTGTGAAAATGAGTGGTCACTTACGTTTTACAATATCTATGGTCAGGAGGTCTTAAGAGTGTCTGATATAAATAAACATTTTGATGCACTAAACGGATAGAATAGAATTAAAAGCTCGAATTAAATAAATTTGATAGAACTGGAGGTTTTCTTCTTTAGGTTCGTTCACGTTTGTTAATGTTTAAAAAAAACTGATTAGAGCAGCTGGTTGTATTGTTGTATGTGAATCAATGCACGTCTATCCCAGACTCACCACAGCTGTCCCACGTTGACCAGCGAATGGTAAAGCACCCACAGCGTCACCATGATCACCATATTGGCCATTCCCGTCACTAGCACAAACGCCGACAGGGCCATCCCCACCAGGGCGATGCCGTCCAAGTTGGAATCCATGTTTTCCCAGTCCAGGAACCAGAAGATGGACGGTGTATATGCAAGGGCAGCCATACCTATCTTTCCCCCGACATAGCGCTTGACACTGTTGAGGTAGCTCTTGCAGGGCATCAGACCGTGCTCACCTATAAGCTGCTTGTTCTGGTTGAAAGCAACAGTGAACGCGACCACTGCAGAAAAGCAGGCAAAACAAAACATGAAGGAGACGTAAACAAATACAATTCATTGCTCTGTCACTGAATGTACACTGCTTATAAAGTCTACATTTTATTTTAAATTGAAAGTGGTTTAAAGATTTTTTTTACCTTTATTTTGACAGGTCTTTTTACATCAGCACAGTACAGACAAGTTTAATCAACAGTAGCACCTACCAGATCTCTCGAGAGTTGTAAATGTATGACAATTAAACAAAGTTGTGTTCACATTTCAGTTGTAATTGTTGGATATGGGCATAAGGGTGTAAATGTTTACCTTTTGCAACTGAAAAATTTGGCTATGAAGGCAAACAACAAGGTCTGAAGAGCAACACATCCAATCTGTGTTCCAGTCCACACACCTGGGCTCATATGGTTTTGGTTGTGACTGGAAAACTGAGACCCAAAACCCCACCAGACAGTACCTGCACTGGAAAACCACCTGCCTTCTGTATGTGACTTATTATGTGACTTAACTTGATGTAACACAACTTAGGAAACAAAACTTTTAGGAAAACACACCATGTAAGGTCAACATAAACTATAAACTATAAAATTCATTTTCCTAGACAGAAACACAGCTTGCACACTACGTAAATAACTCCACATCTATTTGAGACTGTGGTGCAAAGTATTCGAACGGCTCAGCACACTTACAGTAAATAAAGGCGACGGAGCGCAGAAGCACGATCCGGGTGAGCCAGTAAGTCCCGGTCTGTAATGACTCAAGTCTCTTCTGTGTCTCGGAGTCTTTGCTGCTGTCTGCTCCATCTTCTCTACAGCTGTCTGCCGAGTTTGTCTCTGTCCTTCTGCTGTCCACGCGTCTTCTCCTCACAGTGTTCTCTGAACTCTCACCGCGGGCCGCCATGTTCACGGCGCTAACGGTCACGTGACTAAATATACGCGGAAGTGTTTTGTTATTATTATAGTTATAATCAATTATAATTATAATATATACATATAAAGTATATTATTATTATTATTATTATTTGTTTGTTTGTTTTTCGAAATATAAGCACGAAAGAGAAATGCCGTTTCTAACAATTAATTATATTAAGATAAAATAAAAACGCAAGCATTATCTTAGAATAGAATTAAGAATAAAATAATAATCTATTTGAAAATCAAATGTGGAACTATGCCTAATTTGAGGGTTTGGTCTATAATAATAATAATAATAATAATAATAATAATAATAATAATAATACGGATATATTATTATTACTTATGCATTAATATGTGAGCAGAATTTTAATATACTTGCGCTTGGTTGAGCTAATCTGGAGCACTTTAATGCATCACAGTGTATGTAATTTGTGAGTGCATCTTTTGCGTATCAAAAATAAAAATAGCTACTGCTGTCAGATTAATACTGTGAAGTACAATTGTCCCTGAAAAGCAATGTAGCACATCATTTGTCTCTGAACTTAAATCGAATCTAGCCATGACTTTTATTGAGCAGACTTTTATCCAAAGCATCATAAAATTTAAAATTGTAAAGTTGTAAATCCTCACTCTAATATTGTCTGCTAAAATTTTCTCCTGGTCCTTCTTGCCAAACAAGGAGGAACTCAGCTGGTAAAACTTTGCAAAAGCCAATAGGACACGAGGGGTGGAGAGATGCAAGTGCTAAATACAGTTAAAGAGCTAAAAAAGAAATTAGTGGTTCGTCTCACTCTGTGTTGCTGTGTAAGAGGGTGCGGAAAGAAAGGGCAAGTTCAAGACAAAGAAATGTGGGATTTTACTTAACTTCGTGGTGAAACAGTCTGTAGTCAGTCTACAGAGCCGTGCGCCTTTACGCACTTGGAGAAGTCTGCAGGACTTTGGGCAACAGAAAAACATTCTTCCAGCTTTTATTGGGCAAACATGACAGAAGAGAACAAGTCACTGACGGACCATCCATGCAGTCCGGCAGGCAGCGACAGCTCCGTGACCCCGCATTGTTCGGATTCAGAGTCTCTGGCTTCTCCAGCAGGGTCGGACGCACAAGCAACTGCGTCAATAAATACGCACATGCCGGAGAGCAGCACGGAGGATGAGCGCTTCCCCGTCTGCATTCGCGACGCGGTGTCGCAGGTGCTGAAAGGTTACGACTGGTCGCTGTTACCGATGCCCAGTCAAGGGGAGAGGGGGCTGAAGAACAAACCTCATGTGAAACGGCCGATGAACGCGTTTATGGTTTGGGCGCAGGCAGCGCGGAGGAAGCTGGCGGACCAGTATCCTCATCTGCACAACGCCGAGCTCAGTAAGACTCTGGGTAAACTGTGGCGGTGAGTACTGGAGCTCAACTAGAGAGTCTCAAGTTCAGCTAATGAGCATCTGATCTCGGTTTGAACACCACCCCAGTTTGTGTTTCCAAGACAAAATCTTGGTCTCTCTGCAGAGAACTTTTATAATAAAACAGAATTACTTAAGTTCTAAAGTACAAAATGAGATCAAGTAATATGCTGTGAATTTTGCACAAGTAAACATATTGGATACTCTTTCCCCTGTGCAGTACAAAATATGTTAATAAAGACCAAATGAAAGACAAATAACTTCTCAGCTACCTGGTGGTTCACTGATGGGTGTAAAACGGGTGCGTTTCTAATTCAGATATCAAAAGCATGAAAAAAAGCTGTGCACTACAGCTGATTCAATTTACCAATCAGCCCCTGATGGACTAAGTATTCATATTCCTTGCATATGTATGTACAGCAGGACTACAGTATAAAAATCAGAAAATCATGCAAGTGCACAAATATCACTTTTGTCATTTCCTGAATTTTTTAGAGAACCCTAATTCTGTTTTTTTTTTTTTTTCAGTTCGTTTTTTTAACTTTTGGAATCTACATGTGCACATGTACGTATAACTCATTAACTTGTCCCTCTCCTCCTCAGGCTTCTCTCTGAATCAGAGAAGCGTCCTTTTGTCGAGGAGGCAGAAAGGCTGAGGCTACAACACAAGAAAGACTACCCGGACTACAAGTACCAGCCTCGGAGACGCAAGAGCACCAAACCAGGTCAAGGGGATGGTAGACCAGGACTGGTCCAGCAGCACCACCATCAGCAGGGCACGTATAAGACAGAGCCGGGGATGGTCGTGCTGGCTGGGACGGGGGATGTACACCATCATTACCATGCAGACAGGACAGGTGAGAGACTGATACACTTTTAGAATACTATTTTATTGGGGCATTTATTGCAATTTATGTCTTTTGCCTCCTTTCCAGGTCAGCCTCATGGACCTCCAACACCTCCCACTACCCCTAAAACTGACCGTCACGTGGGGAGCAAACATGACTCCCACCGGCTTGTGGATGGCAGCACTGGCTCTGCTCCTCCATCCACCCGTCAGAACATTGACTTTAGCAACGTGGACATCTCAGAGCTCAGCACCGACGTCATCAGCACCATCGATGGGTTTGACGTCCATGAGTTCGACCAGTACTTGCCTCCCAACAGCCACGGCTCTGCTGTTCTAATCCCACCAGATACCAGCCACGCACATAATAACCCCCCTGGATCATTCATCCTACCCAGCATCCACTCTCAATCCCATAGCATTCCCACTTGGACTCCCAGAACTTCTGGTGGGACTTCCACTGGAATGCCACCATCTTCTTCTACTCGTGACACCCAAGGACCCCATGAGGACACCAGCTTGAAACCTCAGATTAAAACTGAGCAGATGAGCCCAGGTCACTACAGCAGCTCCTCCTCCTCCACTCCTCCACCACCACAACCAGAGTACGCCTCCCTCAGCTCGGAAGCCTGCCCTTCCTCCACATCCTCCACGTCTTCTGCCAACCAGTCTGACTACACTGACCTTCAGAGCTCCAGTTTCTACAGCTCCTTTTCTGGCTATCCTGCCAGTCTGTATCAGTACCCTTACTTCCACTCCTCCAGAGGGCCCTATGCCACACAGCTTATCAACAGCCTGGCCTTGGCACCACCTCCGCACAGTCCTCCCTCTGGCTGGGAGCAACCTATCTACACAACACTCAGCAGGCCTTAAAGAAGAGGATACAATAAAACTGACCATATATACAAAAACAACTCATGGCGTGTGAAGTATAAAGACAATTTTTTGGAGACATGCTGACATTTTGACTCATTAAGAGTTATTTTCGAAGGTTTTGAACAGTTTGGATTTTTTTGAAGGACAGTGCTAGCATCTGTTGGCTGAATGGCTCATATTGTGCATCAATATAATGTCACATTTGTTAATTTTATGGGAAAAAAAATTCCAAAGATTAACAAAGATTCAGTGTTTTGTCTCCTTACTGAGTAACAAAGAAGTCTGTGAAACACCATTTACATGAAGTTGAAATTGAAGGTCTTTCAAATTCAAGGTCTTGTGTTTCTGTCTTCCTCTTATTAATGAAAAATCTGCATAACAAGCAGCACGAATAAAAATGCAAAACCCAGCCTCTTGATGGGAACGAAAATGCTTCCCATTGGCCTAATAAGAAGGACCGGGTCTCTTAAAGCCAAAGTTCCTGATTTATGGAAATACAGTTCTTAGCGTTGTACAGTTACATCAAAAGGCATATACCATTCTCCTGCTTGTTCTCTAAATCCAGTGCAAAGCTACAGCTATGAGTCACTTAGCTTCCATAAAGACTGGATGCAGAGGGTGATGGTAGGCAGACCCTTTTGTGCTTCTGGACAGAGCCAGGCTGACTATTTCCAGTCTTTATGCTTACTGCCCCTTGGCTGTTATCATACAAATATGAGTGGTATCGATTTTCTCATCTGTCTCTTGGCAAGAAGTTTCCCAAAATGTCAAACTGTTACAATTAACAGCAAAAAAGTAACTGTACAGTCACATAAATTTGACTGCTTTGTGAGCGTAAAACAGAAATCAAGTACAACTGTATGGGTTAGAGTCACACAAGGCCGACACAATAGATTCAAATCCAATATCTATGAGGTATTTTCTGCCCTGGGTGGACTTCTTGCTCTTCTTGCTGCCGACCTGTCCCTCACCGCTGCTTCTTTTTCAGGTTTCCAGTCCAACAGCTGCTCCTGCTGGGTTTCGTGGGAGGAGATTAGCTGATTTCACACTCCTAGCTCTGTTTGGATTATTGACTGCAGGGCCTGATGGACAGGACAGCTGGACTGGGTTTTCCAGAGGCACCGTAAACACTTCAACTTACTGATTAAGTCTGGCTTTACTGCTGTTTTTAAGCTCACCTTAAAAAAAAAAGAATGTTCTGAACTCACAAGTACAAATGATTAAAACATAAAAACAACCAAAAATGAAATTAGTAATACTTATAATACTCAGGCCAAACTATAACGTACTGAAGCAGTAGTTGTACCATTACTAAATGTTTGCTGCATGTGGCAGTGCCTCACTGACCATATTATCTTCAGGACAAACACGGTGGCTGCTGAGCCGAAGCCCCACCCGCTTTTAAACGCTTCCTGTTGCGGGTTCAGCCTGGCTGCTGCAGCTCAGTGGCTCACTGTCTTAGCAGTTTACCAATGGCAGCCCGGTTGCCAACGACAACACGTCAGCCAGACAGAAGCAACATTGATTTACCCATAATTCCGTAAGACCCCAGAGCCAGCGTGTGTATGTGGAAGTTTGTGTAAGAGTGGCGAGATCATCAGGTGACATGTACACCCACAGACCTTCAGTCCACACTGTCCTACTGCGAGTGAGCAGCTCTACTCTTTGGTTCTCTTCACAGTGACTGATGAGCGCCACCTACTGTAGTATAGAGGAAATGAATGGCCTCTGTAATGACCGTATGCAGAGTTCCAATCAAAAATTAATAAACAAATCCAACATTAAGTGTCTCAGTGAGGTGTTACTCCTGTGCCTTGAGTATGAACTATAGAACACTTATTTATTCAAGTTTGCTGCTAGCTAGATGAAAATATTGATGCCACTCTCATGCCTGTGCATCGTGGCATGTGTGGAGCTAGAGCCACAAGTGATGTCACTTAAGTCAGACTCAGTTGGGACAGAAGACATCAAGTCTGAGTTAGAAAGGAGCGAGCTTACAAGACCTCTCCAGTCCACTCCTCATCTCAGCTTCAGGGTGACAGTGTGTGATCTCCCGTTTAAAGTAACAGAACAGCTTCATCTGCTGGACAAAAATGGAGATACCTGCGCTTTCAATGTAGAGTCGACTTGATAATAAACACTGAAAAAGAACTCTTAATAATAATAATACCTAAAGATGTTTTTAATATTGAATTGTTGCTTATGTATTCATGAACATTGAATGTTATAGAGAAATACTTTAAACTTCTAGCTTTAAAGGAAAATTCTGATTTATTTCAACTTAGGTCTTACAGGTTTTATAGCTTTAGCTGTCACTTCCTTCAGGTGTGGTAACCTTGTGCTCAGCATAGGCAACAAACACGAGGCTAACAGAAAGGTTTGTTTTAAATCTGTGCTTCTTGCACCGTCTGATGTCGCCACATTTCCAGATCTCAGCAAATAACTTGTTTTAGATGTTTTGTGCTGCGTGCATTTTTGTTGGGTTTGTGTATTCGTATATAGGCTAATCTATAGCAGGGACAGGCATTTCAAAGTAGCTTAGTACCATGACATTGGTCCATACTGTATACTCTACATATTGTCCCTATTAATATAAACATTAAATAAATAAAATAAATCCAATTACCAATAGGAATGATGGTCGACACCATGAGACCCAAGTTTTAATAAACCAAACTTATCCTTTAGTCTGCATTCCTTGGGTAGTGAAGACACAGAAGACACTACTGAAATGTATTAAACACTAGTTTTCACCTGCCACTTGATTTCAGACTCATCTGTATTGATGTTAAGATTTTTAGAATGAAACAAACTATCACCGTGAATTAAGGATGAACACAATGATGTGTCTTCAAAACAAGATGCAAAAAGTAAATAAAACCGTTGTAGAAGTGTTATATAAATTACAATCCTGTCACATTACAATCCTTTAAAGCAGCAATAACTGTCTACGATGACTCAGTATGTTCAACAGTACAAATAAATAAGAGAACAGCTGTCAGATTGAGGTTTTAAAAGAACCCTGTCTGGATGCAGATCTGCCACCTCCAGATACGTTAACAGCGACGGTGATCACTGAGAGTTTGTGTGTGTTTTTTTATGCATATTTGTTGTTAACAGCACTTTGTAGGTTCAGGGTTTAACAGGGTGTCAGTGCTAGAGGTTCAACCTCACAGCGTCCTCAACAAAAACGTCACGATTCCACACGCACGGTAAAGCCACTGTCATCAAAACTGTACATTCAATAAATTAACAATGCTTTGTCTTTGTTAAGCAACCAGTGAAATGACTAGATTACATAATTACATTAGATTACAGGTAGAATGAACCGCTCACAAGATGAAATCCAGGGGAAAGGGGAGGTTGTTGCAGGAGGTGGGCCCACATGGCTGAGGAGAGGGGGCAGTGGTTGGCATGGTAATTTATAGCACAAGGTTGGTAGGCGCAAATAGGGATGACATCCCCTACCCTCTGGCCTCAGATCACCATGAGGGGCTAAGGGTCCCTTTAGAGTTTGAGTTTCCTACACATACATAGACTAGAGTACCTCTGTCTTTTTCTTCATCATCTTTTCTCATCGTGGCTCATCCCAAAAAATGCCCACCCGTCTCCCCCAACCCCACCCCACCTCGTCCTGCCATGGTCTCTGATCACACGCAGGGGTTGTCTCTGATCTGACTGAGACTGGCTTTTGGAGTGTTTTGGAGCTGTGGCTTCCTGCAGGCTTCAAGGCTTGTGTTTGAAATGGGCCTCCACTGAAAAAACAGACAAATAAAAATTAGGTAATGTAGGTAATAGACATAAACATGTTTTTTTTGTCCAGCAATATAGATGGTTTTGTATTAAAGATACGGACAAACAATTATTTGTAGGATTACAGATCACATACACATTCCCTGTTTCCTCCCATAATGTGGGCTTCATAATTTCACAAACAATAATACTAATATTACATGTAACCTTTCTTTGTAAAGCACATTTACACATAAACTGTCATAATCCCTCTTCAGTAGTGGCTCTTTATTTAAAAAAAAAACAAAAAATAAAAACAGTGTGGTTAGTGGTTAGTGTTGTCAGGGCCTTAATGACCTGAGAAGTGCCAAAAATATCAGTGACATATGGCTGATAAACCCTTTCATTACTAAATACTGTGATTAATAACTTGTCTTTTCCTTGTACCTGCGTATTCCTGCGGCCTCATTGGTCGATTGATGACCCTCTGGAAGGCTGCTATCCAATCCCGTTGTTCGGCCTCTGTCTCGCAGGCAAACAGAAACTTCCTGTCCGGCGTGACGATGGTGATGCCGTGGTTCCAGTGGTAGCCCTGGGTGGACGGGGGCAGGCCAGCCAAGACGGTGTAGCTGTTCTCCTTACTGCCGATGAACACCTCACCACGGGCGTAGGCATCCTGGGAGAAGAGAGAGACCTGTGAATGCTGTGTTATTGATCAGGACAAAGCAAAAGTAGGTCTCTTCTTACCAGAGGGTCTTTAAAATACATGAGTCTCCTGTCATCCATAGTAAACCACCTCTTCTTAAAGCCCTCTGTGTGCTGTGGCAAAGAAAAACAGAATGAAGATTATGCGAAAACAGAAAATAACAGGGAGTCAGTTCATTGCAAAAAGTATAACTCACTATAACAGGTCTGCAGGACGCCTGCCACTGTCAACAATCTGAAACTCTGATATACAGCAGGTTAGATTAAATGTAAGACCAGTTTGGCCACTAAATGAGAATTAAAGATGAAATAAAATGAATATACTTGTGAATAAACTTGTGTATCAGCACTCTTTGCACATTTTCAGCACATTTTAAGAAGCCTGCGATGATACTGATAACCATGATCATTTTGGTCTCTATAATCCTGATATGAAAGTTTCATGCTGTATCATCTCTAGTTCTGGTAAATAAAAATATATTCTTTACTGACTCATCTCTTTTCTTTGATTTTTTTCTTGTGAAATATCAGATACTTTTACCCTTTCAGGGTACATGACATACAGTGTGATGTGTTGCTGATAGACAAGCTGGCTTCATTTTAAGGGGTCACTAGGTTAAAAGGTTGGGAACCGCTGCTCTACACTAGGCCAGCAGACAGTCTGGATGGATTTGGGCCAGTGTAATAGTGACACGGGGGTTTAATGAATACTATTCATCCTTATTTCAGTCAGATCCTTTGAGTGTAACCACTGCACAAACCTTTGGGCCTGTTTTCTCCATAAAGCCTTCCTTCATGAAGTTTCTGGTCAGTTTGGGCACCAGCTGGAAGACAAAAGAGAATCACATGAAATAAAAGCATACATGAAATATTAAACAACACTGCTTGTTCTAGCATGGGTATTATTAAACATATCTACATTATAATGCATTTGTTTGACTCCAAGATGGATGAGTTTTTTATTTTTCTTATTTTAAAGTGACACAAACGATTCCAAGGTGAACCCCGGGACAGTCATCTATATTACAGGAAGAAAATAATCCGAACAAATAATCAGATATATTTTTTTGATTCCTTTCTTAACTACAAGCTGTAAGACTGTGTGGTTCATGACCATCCTCACCTCCTCGTCACTTGCTCCAGGAAAAGCCACCTGTAGGTAGTGGAACCTGGCTGCTCTGATAGCATTGAACCAGTCGACCATCTCCTGTTTAAAAAAATAAATAAATAAATAACCATCAGTGGCCACATGTCCTCCTCTAATTCACAATGACAGTGTATTCACAGTGTGTATTGAGAGTGAACACTGTGGAGTTTGATGCGAGTGAAGGTGTCTTTTCCACTCAGAAAGGTGCAGTCAAGAGCATCTGTGCTGTGTGGATGCTGCAGCCCCGTCAATAACTCCACCACAGAACCAGAGTGACGGCGACAGTGAACGAACCCAATGAACTCCTTCTGCCACAGCCTTCAGTAACACGGCTCAACCAGCAGAGGGGGCAGTGCTTTCTCTCTCTCAGTGTCTGCCTCACCTCTCATTATCCTGTATGAATATTAATACCTGTCTTTTTCTTCTCCCTAATCTTGTTTTAGATTAATCATGTTCCCTCCCCAACCCCCGTCCCACCCCTCTCTCTCTCTCTCCTTATATTTTAGTCATACAGTAAATACTGGAGATGTGAATGTATTGTGAAGCAATGATTTGTGTGTTCAACTAAATGTCTATTTAATTTGGTGCTACTCAAACGAAATGCTTATAAATTGCATAAAACAGTTGCTGGTGTAACATTGATATTAATTGTCTTTAAGTCATAGCACAGCAATTCAATTGACCATGCAGGAGTGAAAAATGTGAAGTGTATGTTTATTAATTACGTTAACAGTAATAAATGATTATTTACCAAGACTTTCATGGATCACTGTCAGATTTCCGCACAGCTGTCATAACAATTCCTTGCACTTTATTAAAAACTTATGAGTGGATCCTTTCTGTATTTGCATCTGTCTCTATTTCCCTATCATTGGTGCCTAGCTACATGGTTCTCTCTAGGAGACTTCCTAGGACATTAGGAAATTATAGGACCCACAGAATAAATAGCTACCAAAGCATTTACAAATAATTTCCTAGAGGTTTGATGCTGACAATACAAATCTATAAACTATTAAATGCTTAAAACATTGTTTTGTGGATGTAAAGCAGGATTTCAGAAACATTACATATTGTTGAATTCAAAGCCGTTTAAGAAAACAAAACCAAAATAATGACAAAAAATTGCAAATGCACCTTATTTCACAACAGATATAACACAGTCCTGTCTGTATGTAGTAGAACAGTGACTCATGTAGCAATCACAGCCTGTTCTTTTTTACATAGTTACTCAATATTTATCCAGTAAGACACTTCCTACACAATTCACAGATTTAGGTGTAGACATCCTCAAATTAAAGCTAAAAGTCAGCAGTTTAACCTCATGGTCTGTTCTCTCAAACAATACAACACAAAATGTGCCACTGTCTAAATACCTTCTGACTGCATTGTAGCTACTGAAGCTAGGAGATGAATTATAAAGGGGCATTTATAGTAAAGCAGACAGCATGCACATTATACTACTAAGCCCGCATTAGTGCGCTGCATTACTGTTATCTAAGACTGTATTTGTTGCATGTGAGAAGCCTATCACTGCATTATAGAAGAAGAAAGACATGTGTAAAGTAATTGAATTAACAAGTGAGTATGAGCGTGAATAACAGCGTGATAGCGAACCTTAGCATCGCTGTGGTAGACAAAGATGTTCCTTGTGCTGTTGTCTTTCAGGTAGGTGATCTGTAGGCCGCAGGGGTTGCCGATCTTGGCAGGCTGGAAGGTGGCATTGAGGGTCTCAATTTTCATCACTGCCTTGGGATCCCTGGCCTTGATTGAGACAGACGTAAACAGCAAATAGTAGAATGCAAAAGGCTTTTGCCAAAGTGAAATTTTGCCAACGTAAACACACTTTAAAATCAGCTGTGTCATTCCGCTTACATCCTGCTTGTTGAAGTATTTTAGCGCTCCCTCCCTCTCTGACAGGATGAACTTTCGGCTGAGAAACTGACCGTTGTCTCTTCCTCGTTTCCATAGAAACCCCTCTCGGTACCCTGGGCAGAGAGGGAAAAAAAAAGATGTATGTGGCTGGGAAGCTGGTATCAAAAAGCCATCAGAGAAGATGAGAGATAAAACACAGGAGACATTTCTAAGTGTAATGGAGAAATGTTGTAACTGTTTGGTTTGAGATGATACTTTGGTTAAGCTGAAATCAAAGATCGTTTGAAATCCCATTTAGAAGAGGAGGAAGAAAAAGGAGAGAGTGTGTGTGTGAGAGTGAGAAAAAACAGCAGAACATCCAAGAAACACACAGATGAGAGAGGACAGCGTTGAGACAGCACATAGACATTTTATTGTCTCTGTACCCAAGAACATCCTTTTCCAAGTTAATGATATGCCGTTCCATTTATAGCCTGTAATGTTTTCTTCTTCTTCTTCTGCCTATTTTGGTAAAACGCTCTGCCTACACTGCTTGCATTTCTCTCTATTCTCTTCTATTTCTGTCTCACTGTCAAGTGTTTTATTTCTAATCGGGATCTATTTCTGTGGCTTGAATGAGGGGGAAGATGCATATCGGTTATCAGGTGGCAGCCCCAAGAAGTGACTCATTTACATTTGAACCATTAGCCTGATGCTGAGTGTTTTATAATGAGCACTAATTCTCAAATAAACTACATTTTCTAGACTGAAAATGAGGAGAATGGGGTATTAAAGGGGCTAATGTGCTCGGAATGATTATGCAGAGAAGAGCAAAAGAAAAGACACTGAAAGATTTCTTAGTGTTTTTTAGTATTTTTTGTAACAGGATTTTAGAGGGTCACACAAATCATAAAAAAAGAAGAGATTTTCTCACTTTCTTGTATTTGTATCTAACAATGCAGGTAGTCTTAGTTTTTATTTGCCCAGGTTTTCAAGATTCAAGAGAAAGTTCTGCCCTCAAAAGTCCTGGAGGTCAATGGTATTTTGTGTGTATTGTCAACAGGAATGTCTCTTTATAGAAACAGTGTCACAGTTACAGTGGAAAACCCCCAGACCTCACTGTAAACAGCTTTCTTACAGACAGTAGTTCCCCTAAAAACTGCTCATTGCAAGAGGTCAATGAATGAATTAGCCAGCTGTGTGGAGCTGAGAGAGGAGCCAGGGTTTGAACATGCACCGCTGTGAATGTCTTCCAGCAGAGACTGTCTAAAAAGTCGCACACTTTGAGTACAGTGAACCAAACCACAACAATGAGCTAAGTGATTGTAAACATGCGAAAAGCAGTTAAATCCCTCCGTGGAACTGAGACCTGCTGGTAATTCTCGGTGGGTCTGTCACTCAGGCCGACCCATGAAACGATCATCTGATCCATCGTTTTAGAGTGCTTATTAATAAAATGTAAGCTTTTACTGATGAACCTTTAGAAGAGTCTGTGGTGTTGGTGTGGTTACACAACATCAAAAGCCAAAAATTTCATGTACATTATTCAGAATATTCCTTATATCATTGTTTTATCTTTCACATGCCTCATTTTCATGTTCACCCACACTTTCTTTATTCACCTTCCCTCCTCACCATTCTTCTTATTCACTGCCATAGATTACCTCTGTCTTTCGACCTCTGCACTCATTTCACTCCATTGATGTGTGCGCGTGGGTGTGTGTCTGTGACTTTCTGACATGAAACATTCACCTACACTGGCATTACCTCATCGATCAATAGTCCTCCTTGTCCCCACTCTCGCCTCCTTCCCTCACACTCTTTTTCTTTCTCCTATCCTTTGCATACCGGATCAATGTTAACACTGGCCGCTGTGGAGGCCAGGTTACTGCCAATAGTCAATCTCAGTCACCCACTCGCACTCACACACAGACACACACATATATACACACTCTCTGTACGCAGATGTCATGCACCTCACAGTGAGTGATTAAGAGAGCATGTATGCACAAATAGAGATGAAAGAATGACTCATTTTATTACACTCTGTCTGCATGTATGAGTGTGTGCGTGAGTGTGTGTGTGTGCCCACTGCAACAATAAACGGGTGAGGTCACTGCAAGCCAATCAGAAAACTCCATCTTCAACAAGACGTGAAATGTATACTGGAAGATACACACATTGCTGAACCCAAGCACACACACACACACACACACACACTGTTCAATGGCAGTTCTATTTTCCATCAGTGACAATTACAGTGTCACAGCTTAAATATGCTTTTAACAGCAAACATATACACAAGCACTCATGAGACGAAGGATGAAAAGGAATGTTTGAAAGTCGTTGATGGATGTTTCAGGGTGACTGAATCCCTGCTGCCGGTCTCCACTGGGACATGTTTGTCCAAGGAGTTTCAAGGTTCTGCTTATCGAAGGGTAAACAACACGAGCCTGACACGACAACAGAACAGCCACTTTTGCTGTATTTGAGATGGAAAAACCCGAGCGTGCTTGTGCACGCATGAATCTGTGCACGTTTGTGTTCTCTCTGCTGTTCTCTGCTGCATATGACGAGGAAGTCAGTTGTTTCCAACTGCAGCTTGGGATATGAGAAGGAATCATGGGTAGCAACAAGGTAGCACCATCTTTATTTAGTGTCCATCTATTCACAACGTGAGTATTAACTTAGATATTACAATTGTTTTCTTTCAAGTCTTAAGTGTTAGAGACTAAAGTCTCATGTCCTCATTTTCATGAGGATGAGGCTAGCGAGCATTCAGGCCGGCACTCGTTCCAACTAGACACACAAATTTTCAAAAATGGGTCAAGAACGTATACTTTCATTTAAAAGAAGGCAAAGTAATGTACCAGAGCAGCTCAATGTCATACACTACCTACTCACACAGGAGTAAACTGTGTATTTGTTGGGAAAATTTTTCACAAATATAATAAAACAAAAGTGTCAGTATGTGCGTACCTGCAGAATAAGGCTCCTGTTTCTCGATAAACTCAAACTCATTCCTTTCGTACTTGGCTCTGATCCACTGCTCCCTCAGCAGCCTGGAGACGTGATGAAAAACACACACAGTTAGCTTTCATGTCAATTATACACCCACCAACTGCCCCGATCCACACACAAAGACACACACGAACCATTATTTCTCAGCAAGTTGCACTCTGGTACTTTTTACAAGACAAAAGTAATAACATGGAAATAATAGACCAGAAAGCAGATAAAACATTATCCCTGCTGTTACTTTAGGTTTGTTATCTAAGCCCAGTTATACATGATAATGGAACAGACCTTGAGCTACAACACTTACATCATTATGTTTTTTGCATCACATTGATGCATAAATATGTCATTATCAATTGAGATCACTGCCTTTGCTTTCCATAGTTTCTACCAAAGCTGCATGTAAAGGGAGCAATCTCAATTTTAGACCTTCTTCCTCTTCAGTGTGTGAAGAAGAAACAAATGGCAGCAGTCAGCACATCACCATGCCAACAGCCTCTCTCACCATTTCCTTCTCTACCTCGTCCAACCTTTTGGAGCCCCTTCAGGCTCCAAACTGCTTTCAACCATTCTCTTGCTACACATTTCTCTTTTTTTATTGGCTTCTCTAAGAAATAAACCCACTGTTCTGTCTGCATCAAGAGGTAAAATGTCTTCCTCTTGACAGATATCTCTTTGAATGACACCTTCTAGTGACACTGGATCTTAAAACACTAAACTCTGTGGTTCTCGAGGGAGAAGAGTGTGTGAACACAACCAGACACCATGGCACAGAGAAAGGTACTTCTCTTTCATCTGAACTTTCTAGATTTTAATTCTTCTGTTTCTGTCTATTTTAATCAAATCTTTCTGGACGGATGCTGATACAGAGAGATGGATGGACAACGAGCAAATTCAAGAATGTTTGGATGCTACTGTGTGGTACTGTGTGAATATCAGAGCTAAAACGACTGAGAATGTCACATGGCTAACTGTGCACCTTATCTATTAGATGTAACTGTTAGCTAACACATTTGCCGTAACAACTTTATGAGGTGATAATATGTCAGGGTTGTGATTAAAGCTTGTTGAGCTTCATCTATATTAAGTCACCAAATAATTGTGAAATAAGTCAGTAAATTATAACACGCAAAATTTATTTTCAGTTTTTTTAAATTACTTTTATTGGCACTGACTATCAAATGGCTCTGTTCTACTCAGCCATTATTTATTTCACTGTTTACATCTGTGCTTTTCATACTTTGTCATTTAAAAAAAAAACCTGTCAAAATATAAGTGAACTTTCAAGTCAACTTAGATATGTTGTTCAATCAAAGTTAAATTACACACTGACACACACGGTGACATTTAAGTAATGCATTAGCTAAGAACTGACTGACAATTTGTGTAATAACCACAGGAAGAAGGAGACAGTTGTAAAGTGAATGTTGTCATATGACAAATTTGAAACTAAATGTATATGTATTATATTAGAGTGGGTAACTATGGATTATGTATGAGACAACGTTTAATCACCAGTGTTTGTGTTTTGAATGTAACATAAGAAACAGTACGTACTTGCAGTCAGTGTGTGTTGGTCTGTAGTAGAAAGCAGGAACCTTCTGCTCATATTTGGCCTTGGCTGCATTGTTTCCCATAGCAGCCATTAACTGAAAGGGAGAAAGGACAACACAACCTGGTAATCTACATACTGTCCACAGTCAAATATTTACTTCAGCTGAATTTATAGTAGGTTCCACAATCGCTACATTTCAGATGAGAATAGGAAGCCAGATAAGTTTTACTCTGAAAAACCTTCATTCGGGTAAAATATTGGAGCTCGAGCTCTCTGATTTTCTATTGGATTAATGGTGGAAATGACTTCACTGAACTGGGACGTTTGTGCCCTCGTTCCCTCCATCATGCGTTTCATCCAATGATAATCCCCGAGCCAATCCAGCTGGCTGAATCCCTCAGCATGCCTCTCTCATCCTCCGAGGGGGTCTGGAAGGGGTGCAGCACTGTGGCTTTTTATTGCGAAGGTCAAAGAGCAGGAGGGAATGTAACCGAAACACAAACCTCCAGAGCAGTCACAGAATAGCTATATTAGATATTATTGTTTCAAATGTTTTATTGTGTTTACTTCTGCAGCTGTCTGACACTATCTCAAGACTTTTTATATTCACTTTTCATATGTCATGTTGTAGTGTTTTAAATCCTCCAGTCTGTTCTTTCCCATTGTTCTCCTTCACCTCATATGGAAGATAATATTATTCTATCTGTCTGTAACACTTCCTAAAGCCCTAAAGCAATTTTTCAGAATAACACACTTATCCCTTTTCAGAAAAGGTGTTCTGGAGATAGTTCCAAGGACTTGACAGTGACTTCACCTCAGTCGTCAGATACCAGACACCTTTGGTAGGAGAGGGAAGGGAAAAAAGCTGCAGAATTTTAGTGATGTTGTTAGTGTGAGTCAACATGAAAGAAGATGCCTATGGGACATCTTGTTAAACTCAAGATGGTTCAACCCAGTATTAACTAGGTTAAGTTCATAAGGTGAATCCTTTTGTGGCTGTTCGACACCAGTGGCTCCTTTGATTGTGGATGTTTTATTGGAATGGGACTTCGACAGCTCCAAAAGTCTCAACAATAAACTCTGGCATCTCAAAATCAGCCCTAAACTCTCCCAATACTACAATTACAGAAGTGGAAATTTAACACAAACCAACACACAAACCCTCACAAAGTTGTTTTTTGGGGGTTTTTTACACTGCAATCAAATCTATCCACTCATCTAATGTTTTGTATTATTATTCTTGCATCTTGCTTCATACCACCTCCCCACTCTCCTCTCAAGTCAAATCCCCATTACATCCCAATTGTTGTCCTCCCACATCTCCCAACCCCCTGGTTTTCCTCATGACTCACGTCAGCATCACCTCCCCCAAAGTCCTTTTTGTCACCCGGTGGTGGTGCTTTAGCGCTGACATGACACATTCAAGGGACAACTTCACACTTCCCCTGCAGAGCCAAAGATTTTAACCAGTATCACCTACAACAAATTATGCATTTCTATATTTGCAGTTTTGCACAGAATTCATATTTCTTGCTGACTTATCTGAAGGAGGCATGTTTGCAAGGCATAGCAACAGCTCAGCTTTCTTTTTACACCCAGGAGAGAAGTGTAAACAGTCTCACTAATGGAATAATACTTTATTGATCCCTGTGATCCCTTCCACAGGGAGGTCAGAGGTCAGGGTCGGGTGAAGATCAATGTTCTTTGGTCTGATCAGAAATCATCTCACACAAGGATTAAAGATGTCTTGGTGCACTGGTGTCACACCCGGTCGAAGCATTATTAAATGATCAATAAATGAGTTAAGTCAGATAAAACTTGTTCCCGTGGTAACCTTCTGTTCTTCGGTTCCCAAAACCGAAGTACGAAGCAAGTGCAGAGCAAAAAAATAAACAGCAGCCAGCAGTTTGAGTTAATGAGATCTGGACTTATAGTATGTGTCAGCACACAGAGCTGAAAAAAAAATCCATCAATGCCTTTATTTCAGCAGCATGTCTCCACTTCCTGCTTTATTCATATAGTCATATTATTAAGAAAATGACTTACTGACTCAGTCGTTTCCATAGAAACAACAAATATAATGGTACAGTTTCAGACTCTGTAGTCATCATGGCTTCCATAGTTAATATTTTTATTTGCATATTCATACCATTTACATAATAAATATGCATCTCTGTGTTCCACATACTGGGATCTTCACACAATTAGTTTAATTTTAAGCTCACAGGAATCAGATTTACGCAGATGCTTAATTCAGAACAGGCCAATATACTACAATAAACTTGCAAATTTGAGGTTAGACAACTCACTGCAGCAGATGCCTCTGGGTCTTTATGCCAACCTCCTCCACTGACAGTTTAACATCACCCACTGTATCATATTCTCTTGTCCATCTATGTAACTGTCATGTCCTCCTACCTACACCATTTAATGCTTTGTATATGCAACACATCTTTAATCATGTACATCCATGTAAAGCCATTCATTGTTTATTTCTGTCACAGGACAACACTGCTCTGATGACGCATCACTGGCATTGTATTAATCTTTTCGAATCATTTCGGATTTCCTAATATGTCTACTGATACTGCTACATTTGTTTTACTCCTCTGTTCACTTCCCAAAAAGCAGAAGCTGAAACTCTGCAGTGTGAAATTCTTCTTTTTACTCTTGTATGGCATTTTTGTGAATGAAATTTGCCCACAAATGGAGCAGAACTATAACTTTATAAAGCAATGTGTGGGTGTTGATTATGACTTATGAGGTTGAAATATGCAGTTTATAACAGGTTTGTGCAGTTAAGACAGTTTTGTGAATCAGACTTGGAACAGAATAAAGTAAGAGAGGCTCAGGATGACAATACAAAAATGTTCCTGCATGAGGCATACCAGACAAATATCAAATGTCAGTCATCCACTGAGATCAGGAGAAAATGATGTTTACATGTTTTTGATATTTTGGGACTTTGCAATATGCTGTATGTTTGCCATTACTGCCCTACCTCCACCTCACTGGCATCCCACGTGTCCTGGACAGACTTAACCCGGCTGATATGGGGGATGCTCCGGTGAAGGAGCGAGCAGGCCTGGCAAACAAACACACCCAAAGTCAGCGACGTCCAGTCCGGTTCTGCAGGAGAGAGAGGAGAGAGAAGCAAGGAGAGCCATGGGGGAATGAGAAAGAGAGATGACGTGGGGAGAACAAGCATGGAGGTGAAAGGAGAGGATGTGAGTTTGGGGAGAAAGAGAGAAGGAAGGAAATTAAATTGGACAAAGTGGTGCAGGGGCATGACAGAAAGAGATAGAGGGCAGATAAAAAGAGGAGGTACGAGAAAGTCTTGTCATAAAGGTGCTGCAACAAAGGGAACAGCAGCTCAAGGTTCAGGCTATAAATACTGAAAGCGCTGATGCTGAAGCTGTTAGGGGATAATGGGAGTAAAGTAAATGAAGCAAAAATTACAAGGGACTCTGGTTGAGTGTGTCCCTGCTTATAAAGCAGGGCAGCAAAATATGATTTTGGGGAAATCCTGTTTAGCTTACTGACAGGAAACAGACTGCCTGAGATCTGATCAGAAGTCAGCCAAGATAGTTATTAGGTTAGTTACATCACCAGACTCCTAAATACGCCGCGATAACATCATCACACATATGCACATGCACATACCCCCCAAAAATAAAAAGAGCACAATCTGCATGCTTACACTTACATTTGTATGCTCACGCAGTATTTTATACTATTGTCAATATGATCATGTGATTAAATATAGACTTTGAGTAGGCCTACAGCTCTAGAAAACTAACAGACTCATCAGCAGTCAGAGTGAATGTGCAAAAAAAGAAAAAAAAAGAGTTTGTTCTCTGCAACGTGACACAGAAGCAGCATCAGTGGGTGTTCAGAAAAGGTACGTCTGAGTCATGGTATCACACATAGACTTTGATTCTGTCCATGCAAACAAAGTCATCAAAGTCAGAGACGCAGTGTGACAGAGACGGTGACAGTGAGAGTGTGTGTGGTGTGAAGTGAGTGTCAGAAGAATGAGAGAGAGAGGGCGTCACATACCAACGCAGACGGTGGGATAGACATCATCTGAGTAATGAATATTAAAGCTCAGTTGGTACAACCAAAGAAACATTCTTAGAGTGCAAGTCTGCAAAGTGGTTAGAGCAAATGACACACAATCCTGGTCACCACAAGTTAATAGGAAATCATTTGTCAACAGATTTAATAACTAATTCATTTTTGAAGTTAAATGTACTTTTTGCTAACATCTGCTAGCATGCTAACACACACTAAACTGAGATGATAAACATTATACCTGCTACATATCAACATGTTAGTATTGTTATTGTTAGCACTGTTACTTCCATGTGGAAATTAGCATTTAGATCAAAGTACCACTGTGCCTATAAGTACAGCCTCACAGCCGTTAGCATTGCTGTAGACTCTTAGCTTTGTTGCTAAATAAATTGCAAACAAATACTCAAAACTGTTGCCAATTAATTTTCTTCCTATCTAAAAACCACCAAATGTTTTCTTTAATTTTTTTTGTTTCATAACCATGACCATGAGAACTTTATATCTATTCTTTGATTCTGAAAGAATGATATTAACTTGTGATCAATCATTTTTTAAAAACATAAATATCTAACATAAATATTTTAATAAGAATCTCTTAAAACATGTGAACGCGTATGGCTGTTAGTGGCAACACTCAAAAGTCACTACATTCTCTCTCCATCTCAGTCCCTCTGCAGCTGCCATTTCTCACACAATGAGACCCTCAGCATGGCGCACCACAGCCATGTGAATACACACACACATGCATGCAAACACACACAGCGAGGGTGTGTAATACTCAAGGGAGTCATATTAGAGCTACAGGAGAGAGAAGGGTGGAAGAGGGCAAAAAAAAAAAAACTATTCTTGCATCTCTCCATCGAGGTAGAGGAGAGGGTTTAAAGATGAGGAAGCAATGGAGGAAGAGAGGTAGGAGGGATAGGATAGGGTATGAGACATGGATGAGAAAGAGAGGGAGGAAGTGTGTGGGCTCTTTATCATGCAGAGAGATGATGTGAGCTCACAAGATCCCCAAGGGTGTTTTGTGGCATCTACGATAATCTCCCATTGATTTATCTCTTTTAACCTGTGACAAGTAAGCAATATTTTTTTTTTTTACAAGTGTCAACTCACCCTTTAATCACTCTGGACTGTGATCAAGCGCAAAGCACTGAAGATGGTGCTTTGATGTAGAGAAATCGAACCTCTTCCTTTTTATTTCTGTTGCTTTTTTTTTTGGCCAACAATACACACACACACACACACACACACACACACACAACCATGCTGACACCAAAACACACAACCAGCCATTCAGCGGTGAGGTCATCCCTGTCTGAGTCAGGCCTTACCGAGACGCAGACAGCACTCATGGAGATTATTGTGGCCGCATGACTGACTAACCCCCCCCCACACACACACACACACACACAGGCACACACACACCCACACGCACACAGGGCTTCCTCCTCTACATGTATGCAGACGATGTTTCTCACCAGGATAACTGTGAACAACAGATGCACAGTCGTAGTGAACAGGAGCTGGAAAACTCCTGATGTGGTGTGACTGCTGTTTGAGCAGTGTAAGGCGTGTAAAGAGCTGCATCTTTCCTCCATCTCCAAGGAATTGTTTAGAAAAAAAAAAATTTTGGAGAAATTGCAAGGCTTTTTGGGTGGAGAGACAACAGAGCTGTTGATTCAACCACACAAGGTTGAAGAAAGAAATGCCTGTGGCGTTACTGCAGGGCAGATGCAGGATAACTGAATGAGGGGGCATTTATACAATACCAGCCCCTGTGCCTGTGTGCATTTGCAGTCACTTTTCTGCATCTGCATGAATTCATTTGTATGTCTGGACATATACACATCAGTCTGTCAGTGGCTGTGTCATAGTGGGGGTTAATGACTAAACAGAGGGGCCAGCTGAGGTTGTGACCCTCTCATGTCTCAGCTAAACCCCTCAGGCAACAGCACACAGTTTTAGTTCTGCAGCAGGAGTTCCAGTCTTAGGTTTTACTGAACACACACTTATCTTCAGTTTGACCCTGAGTCTGTAAAATGTTAAAAATGCCAGAGGCTTGCATAAGAAAATCATCAAGGCTTTCTTCATTTCTTAAAGGCTGACTCTGCAGATGATTTTTTGCACATGCAAACATTAAATGTAGGTATTCATACTCTTGAATATGCTGAATGAGTCTGTGTGGCCATATGTTGTGTTATACTGAATGAATTAAAGAATGAATATATAATACAATTGTGTTGACAAATTCATCAACACAAAACATTCTGATATTTATACATTCCAGCATCTAACAGCACAATATATTGACCTCACACAAATATAAATAAATCTAATATAATGTCTCAGGATATACCCAATAATGGAAATTATTATGATACTGTAACAGTAAAAAAACAGTCTATCTGGAACAATGTTTTCTAACTGATCCCCTGTCAGCGACGTCTTTGTCCAAGCTTCCCGCCTTGTTCCCTTTAACACAGATGAAATCCCTCTGTTATGTGCTTTAAGTGTCCTTAATTTGATTTTACATCCAGACTAAGGCTCCTCATGAAATGAGTTATAACTATAATAACTATAATAAAGATGTGTAATTGTATAACATGCCTGTAATCCTTGACTGCAAACAGCGCTTTTGTTTGCTGAGTGTAATTTTTATTTTAACTAAAATGTTTGTACAGCAAAGACGCCATCACTCTTTTTAACACATTAAATGTATTTGATACAATAATGATTTTTTTTTTTTCCAGATGAGATTGTAGTATACATAAGTGGAGCATCGCATTACCTGACTGACATCAGCTGCGTCATTCATGCTTCTCCGTCACTGGTTGATTCTCATCAGCTGCGTGGCTACTAGCTGACAAGTAACATCCAACCGTCTTCATAGAGCGTACATCACAGCTGTTCTAACATCTCTCACTGACTACTCTTGTACCTTTGCGCCAATACTTTTAACGCACCTTCCTCCACCATCCCATCCTCCCCCTTTTAATCCTCCCATTATTTAAACTAAAATTTGATGTTTATGTTTGTATTTGTTGGCAGAAACCGTGCTGCTGCTAAGGCCTTTTCTGGTATATCTGTGTAATGTGTCTCTGAGTGAAGTAGGTTGCTTCAACAGACTGTGTTGCAGCTGTTATGTGGGCTTATTACTAGATGCATTATTTTTCTCTTGTATGCAGACAGCACTGACTTTTACACCATATTCAGTCCTACCCATCAATCACAAGTTATCCAACGTAGAGCCAGATGACGAATTTCCTCCTAAATGTTTATACATCAGAAATGTTTTTGACATTTGTGTGACCTTTAAAAGGTTCTTCTTTTCATATGATGTATCAAGGACTTGCTCCACTATTCTTATCAGAACCCTGAATTACTCCAGTGGAGTTGCCTGGTGGATGGCAGTAAAAGACTGTCATCTTTTTAGAGTAAACCCTGGTTGAGAAAACATACGCACACGGGTAAAAGTATAAAGCAAGACACTGATAAAACAGATGCTACGCTGCCAGACTGTCAAGCAGGAAACTTTTCCTCCCTGGTCTAAAGACACTCACAACTTACCATTAAAAGTGCCTGAGTTCACCGCTGGGATTTACTATTCTGTCTCCAATTTGAAGGCAACTTCCTGGTGAGAACTGAGAAATGCTTTACTCTATAAGCTGAAGAGGGCTTCACCAGTGCAGATGTCAGGTGTTTTCAGTTCCACTCCCTGGAATCAGGAGGTGATGCTCAAACAAAGATGGCTGCCAAAAAAATAAAATCTAACACCTGTGTTCTGTTCGTGAGCTCATTTTAGTTAATGCTAAACTGACGTAGCTTGTTACTGCTATCCAAGGCTACTTGTTGAGGTGTTCATTCGTCTGGTGTGACAGGTTGTGTTCTCACATTGTTTATTTCCCAAAATGCAATAAGAAAAGGGACACGCCTTTGACATACCACCACCTCCTGCAGACACAGGTTCACATTGAAAACAGCCAGGAAAGCCATGAGCGAGCTCCCATAATAGCCTGAACCTCCTCCTATCTCATCAGAGTTCCTGCTGTTTTTGCTGTTCAAAAAAACACCTTCCTCATCGCTCAGAGGACTGCTGAGGCTTCTCTCTGGAGGGAATAACTCGTTTGTGTGTCCTTAGCGAAGGGCAGAACCACAACGCTGCTGAGCTACAGAGAAACCCTGCCGTATAAGCTCCCAGCTCAGCCTCTCAGCGGTCTCATCTGAGCACACCAGCAGGGGAGAAGATAGTGGAGGGAAAATTAAAAAAAATTGAATAGGCAAAGGTAAAGAAGGGCAGAGTAAGAATGACTAAGCATTAAAAAATGCACAAGCAGTGTTGCCACTTTGTGTGTTTTCAGACCAATTCCAGCAAGCTTTCTGTCTGGTTAATGGATGTTGTATCTGTGATGGGAAGATAAAACAGAGGGTGAGGGAGAACAGTCAGGTCACTGCTGATGAAGTGATAGTCTGCCTTCACTCAAATGCAAATTCACAGACAATCAGAGATTTCTTGTGATGCAATGAAGCAGCCATATTGGAGGTCCTCAGCTTTCCATTGCTTTTATAACTCTTTCTGTTACCTCAGCCAAGGAGGTTGCGTTTGCACCACACTTGGTGGAGGGATGGACCATGGGCCAGGGAAGAACATTCTGTGCGTATTCCGTTAATAGGGGTGGGTCCATTCATTTTTTATCCCTTTCCTTAACACAGTAAGAGAGGACATTTTTCACCTTGGCTCTATTGAGTGCCATTCCAGTTAACATATTTGATAAAGTGTAACTGAATCTTCAGCAGGAAACAGGAAATGGAAGTAACTATGCTTATGGGATTAAATTAAAAATCCCAGGCCATAAGAAGAATTAAATTAAATTAAGTCATTATTTTATATGCATTCAGTTGTCAGCTATGAGTCTATATTACAACACAGTGTAGGTGACCATGGAGAGCAGGAGGAGACTGTATGGAGGTGTAAAGGGCTGACTCTCAGTAACTGGCCGTGTATGTAGCTGCTCAGTCAGTGTCGGCTGTGTGGCAGCAAAGTTAAGAAAGTGGACTAGTGGACTGAAGTGGAGTGAAGTGCTTTAAGTTGTGCTTTAAAATCCTTTGCTTGAGAGACCTCACTATTCTCCTTGTGTCTTCCTCAGTAGCCTTAGTTCACCCTCGCTCCAGTACAATACCTTTGTCTGCTTACTTTGCTGTGTTGAGATGATTTGTGGTTGTGTGTTGTGATTTTGAGCTGCAATGAAACTGCAATATTTTTCCTGAAAAATCCAGCGAGATAAGAGCCACTGAACCTTCATCAATAATTCATTTCTTGACCATTATGAGATATGAATGATGAGCTTGGGAATTTCTGATCTGGTAGTGGGGAGAGTGGGGTGGAGGGTGATGGTGTGGTTGATGGATGGGTATCCTAACAGCTTTCATCTGTGTGGCCTGCTCTTCTGAAATTTCTTGAAACAAGCCCAGTCAGTATGAATGTAAACATGGAAGAAAGCAGTGGTTGAATTCAACCAGTTAGACCACACAGCACAGTTGACCACTGATCAGCATGTGTTTGAAGTTCTTTGCTCCAGAATCTCAGCACTTGTTGAGGAAGCAAAAAACATGAGTCACTTCACCAGCTGCGATTTGAATCAGTCACCCTGCAATTAACTGCTGTTCTGACTGTTCGGCTACCGCTGCCCTCCAGCCACAACTGTCACTTGATATTCCAGATGTATTTTTCACAGCTGTGTAACAGAGAGCATCTTTTCCACGTTCACTTCACAGGGGCTAAATTTGATTGTGTAATGATTGCATAGGTGTAATCATTACGCAGTGTTTCTCTCAGCACAGCGGATCACGGAAAATCAGTTCAAGAGTCAAATAAGGCCACGTGGGTATCGGTCTATGTGCCACTTTCCACAAATAAGACTAAGAGTCTACAGACATGCTAGCAGCTGTGTGAGGCTGTGCTTAGGCAGAGATTTGAGCTAAATGCTAATGCCAGCACAGCAACATGGCTGCAATGACAATACTGGTGTTTATGTTTACTGTGTTTATCATGTGAAAGATGCCAGTACACCCTGGTCATGTGGCTTTGGAAACCTCCCTGTCTGCTTGATGCTGGAATCGAGGGAAACAATTTCTGTAACCTTCCAAAACTGACAATCCGACATTGACACCCATTTCACACAGTCATCGCCCGGGTGTGTGGAGGTGAGAAAGGGTTCAGTTCTTTTTTTCTCCATTCTTTACTCAATTATTTCTAACAATTTTTGTTTTTACAACACTATGAATTTCTTCTAGGAGAGACTGTCTGAAAGCGTGCATCTTTATGTGCATATTTCAGCAATTATCCCATCTCCCCCTTTGAACAACTATAAACACTTTTGCCTTTCAACATGGTCAACCCGTTGCCCATACTTCATGTCATCATGTTATCAGTCCAACATTTGATAATTAGCATTAAATTCAAAGAACAGCTGAGGCTGACGGGAATGCGACTGGATTTAGAGACACTTGGTCTTGAATGAAAGTCAGGGGAGCACTAAATTCATTAGGATACATCCTCTGGGCACCAGGATCTCTGCCAATTTTCATGCCAATCCATCCAATAGTTGGTGGTATATTTCAGTCTGGACCAAACAGGTGGATCCACTGACTGATGATTTAGACCGATTTTTTATGTAAAAGTTTTTATAGACAGGCTATAGGCTGAATTGCGTTTTGTAAGAGGCTGTACAGAGAAGCAAAAGGCCACAAAAAATTTCAGATACTAAAGCTGCTTTAGTCAACACACACATACAGCAAAATCCACGACGAGAGACACTTCTCTGCTTGTTTCTCAACAACATAACACCCTCCGGTCAAGATGAAATCCCTCTTCAAGAGCTCAGTGCTCAGACAAAGCTATCTAATTTTGCGAAAGCGCTGCTGGCTCCAAAAGCTGCTTCCCTACAGCCAGTCCTCAGAGGAGCCGTAACCAGGGCCAAGGAACAGGCATCCTGGGCGGGCTGGGCTCCAAGCACTGGGCGTACAGCCCGAACTGGAGCCTCGGTGGCCACTCACTGGTTTATTGCCATTTCAGTGAAGAGAAAGGAGGGGGAGGAGGAGGGAGGGGTTGGAGAGGAAGAGAGGGGATAAACGGGGAAACTGGGAGAGAATGAAGAGATAAAGAAAGGAATGAAGACATATGTGGTTTAGCTGTCTCTGAGGGAATATAACATGAGGGAATATAACATATAACAGATGAAAGTAGTGCCCTGTGCCATATGGATGAATATCACTTCTGTAAATGAAAAACAAACATGTACAGTTTAAAAAAAAAAAAAAAAAAAACCACACACACACCAATAACTACTGAGCAAGCTGTATGGAGGTTGCTGACAATGTAGAACATGATGACACCAGACCACAACACCAGCAAACACACGCCTTGGACGCACACAATGTCAGTAACAACAGTAATAGGTGTAAAACACACAGGAGTGTTTTATGTGTTTATGGCTCAGGTTAAGTCCAGAGTCCAGTCTGCTTTAGGCCTTTTTTTCTACCTGCAAAAAAGAGGGGTGTCTTCAGGTAGCTGTGTCCTGCCAGGCCTTTAATGTCTTCATATCTGGACCAAATTTACTCAGACTTGTTTTGTTTGGAGGCACCGGCTGGCTCATCTTCCCACCTTGTGCACATCAGCTGTCATGCATTAGTAGAACTGCAGCTGCATGCGCTGGCTCCAGCAGACACCGGAGCCCGTGCTTTCGGGTATTGCTTACCTGGATTGCCGCAGTCCGCGCACGTTTCGTTGCCCGGTCTCGCCAGCACGTCTTGCAGGAGCCGGTTGTTCCCCTCCGGTTCCAGCGCCATGGTGAGTTTATCCGTCCAGCCTCACCGCGGTGCGAAGGTGCCTGCACAAGAACATCCGTTGAACATCCACAGACGAACAGACAGACAGACACGCTGCCCGATCACCTGCCACCTCCAATCTGAACTGGAGAAGAAGAAAGACAGGAGAGAAAAGACTGGATGAGGCTGAACGAACAGTGCCGAGGCGCTCCCCTCTCTCTTTCTCTCTCTCTCCTCCTCCTCTTCCTTTCTTTCTCTCTCTCTGATAGCTCTATTACCTAGTCTCGCTGACTGCATAATAATCAAGCCTATTTGTTACCAACACCTCCTCCTTCCCTCCTTGGCTGTCTCTTCCCTCCATCCACTCATATGTTTTATGATAGTGTGACCTCCAGCGGTGGATTAACTTAACTGCACATCCCGAAAATCTAAAACTCATGGAAAAGTCAGCCCTCATCTCCAACAGCACATGTAAATGTAATATTTCTATAAAATCTCTATAATTTCTATAAAAGTGTCTGTGCTAAAACTTCAAATGAATGTAAAAAAAAAAGAATGAGATGGATCACAAGATTTTTTTTTATGTAATTGTATTTCTACTTTTATTTTGTAGTTTTCAACTAGTTTTGTACTTCATGGTAAACACATACATTTTCTTCCTATACGCACACACTGTATCTTTTTTCAGAACTAAGTGAAGCCCGAGCTCGTGTGAAATTAAATGTATTATTTATTTAGATAATAGATGAGACCCACTCCATTACTAATGTCTGTCTGCTGAGACGGCCCCAAAACAAAACGTCATATTTACGCGACAGCGGAGTCACGTACGGTGACTGTTGCCTTCCTGCAGTTCGGGAGGGACGCGGCTTTTTAAATAAAGTCACATAAACTCAGATAAACATGTCTACTGCTATGAATTTCGGCTCGAAGAGTTTCAAACCTCGGCCTCCGGATAAAGGATCTTTCCCTCTGGATCATTTTGGTAAGTGAGGACACAGACTCCGTCAGTCATCTGTCGGTGTTGAATAACACTGAAAGAACAGACCTGCACGACACACACTCAGACCGCATCTGTTGTATGATCTGCAAAACTAAAAACACTGCAGTTGCTGCATTTTGGCTCATTATCATTTCAGGAGAGTGTAAAGCCTTGAAGGAGACGTTCATGAAATGTCTGAGAGACAACAACTATGAGAACTCCCAGTGTCGACTGCAGTCCAAAGACTACCTGGAGTGCCGGATGGACCGGTAAGAACCACCATTAAAAATACTGCCTACACTGTGGTGACTCAGTAAAGTCAAACATACCGTTGTTATACTTTTAAACAAACATTGTTACAGTTAATTGGAGCCGGATGATTTTCTTATTTTGTGTTTCCAGTCAGCTGATGGCCAAGGAGCCTCTGGAGAAACTGGGATTCAAGGACCTGATGGATCCTCCTCCCAGCCAAGCGGGCACAGAGAATAATCCCTGACCCAGCGGCTGACACAGACCTACAAGGATGGTGTTTCTCTGAACTTAACATCTCCAACATTGTGTTGGGATATGATGAACATATTAAATCCAAAGACTGCTGTGAGAGTGACACTGAGAACAGACGGCAGGAGGACACTGGGGTTTGCATTGTGGCCTTAGTTTGAGGTTACAGAGTACAACCTGATTTTATCAATTACTTGTGTACATAAGAAAAAAATGTATAATATATAGAGATGTTGTTTTGGCATTTATTTAAACTAAATATGTGTCGATCAACTCTAGATTCTTATATTCTTCTCAGCTCATTGTGTTGAAAATGGTTCATTGTTTCAAAGCATTTGATAAAGAACATATGGTGACACCTGTTGGCCAATTGTCAGCATTGCATTTGTGTGGAGGTGCTTGGTTTAGGTTAAGGAAAGATCATGGTCATTGTTAAAGGAAACAAGGATAACAGGTTACAGAGGGCGGTGTTTGTGCCAAAGCTCTCTCTCTCTCCTGGTTTGTCTGCTGATAATCAGAGTTATTACTTTTACTTACATTAATGCATGAAGGTATCCTTCACTGAGGAAATGTGGTCTCATTCAGTTCAAAGCAGGAAGCAATGGGTCCTTTGAGGAAAGATGGAGGATGTCCTGGAGCCCTGTGTCTACCCTTGTAATGCTCAGGACGCCCTACAGTACAACACACACAAGCACACAGAAACACAGTAACACCAGCAAGATTACGCAGCAAAGTAAATGTGTCTCCAGTCATTTTGACTGAGTGGAAAGTGTCTGGTTGCTGCAGTGTTGTGACTGTTTTGACTCATAATCTGTTCCCTTTTTGACTCTGGGTCTGCTCTCAGTTTGAACAAACCAAGTAAAAGGAAGAGCGGTGGTTGTGTTTGCAACACTGATTAATTACTTCAGAGTTATTTTTAATATGTTTGCATTTTTTCCACCCCAGTACATCCCCATGCTTTAAAGGTGCGTTCAGACAGAAAGTGAAGCTTATTTTCACCTCTGGTCATTCACATGAATTTGACCACTGGACCATTTATGCTTATTTGCTCCAAGCAGCCAATGAACTGACTGTACAGACATTTGCTACCTGTAGCCTTCTGTTATTTCTTTTCGGTTTCTCCTTTTCCTCTTCCTCATCAAGCAGATTTTCCACTTAAAACATTTTAAACTTTTGATGTGTTTTGTGTCGAAGTTCACGTCCCTGGGTGAACTTGCATCTAGGGTACTTGCATTATTCTATGGACTTTGAATGCTATTGAGCTGCCACTAAAATTCACCATGCTTTTTGTCTGAACCAGTGATTGACGGTTCCTCCAACTACATGTGGATTTCTTCACAGCAAGAGAAACTGCTCTTTTCCTTTAACAGAAAGCACAAGTACAGCAGACAGGATATCAGTAAATATCATGCAATCCCCATTAAAACATTAAAGAAAGTAAAGAACCCAAACGAACCCACAAAAAAAAACTTAAATCTAAAAATGACATGTTGAATTTTTACAGGAGAATATGTGCCAGACTATCCCAGCATTTGTCAATGAAGTAAAAAGTGAAGTTTCAGAGACCATGAGGGCAACAATAGGGCGCACACACGCACACGCACACACACACACACACACACACACACACACACACACACACACATACACATTCTAGAGAAAGAGGAACACAGCTGTTGTTTTGGGTGGTTGCTCAGCTGTTCATCAGAATGCTTCCTCCCAGCAGGGATAAGAAAAGTAATCTGTGGACAGATCACATGCACATGTCATCAGAAAAAAAAACATTTCACTATTTAAATCACAAATATGTAATGCATGCCTCATAGTAAGCACTACTAATACATGATGTTGAAATACCACTTTATTTATAGCAGTGAAATATAGTTTGTCATTTAAATTGCCAGCTTTTCAGTGTGAAATTTCAAGTTGCGCTGTTTAAAAAATGTAATTTTAGGCAGTTTTTATTAAGGGTTTATAAACTCTATATTAAGCTGCTCATGTTGGACAGGTCAAATTCAGACAGAGCATTATGTTTGTTGGTGTGTGTTTAATTTCCTGGTTCCTTGCTTCTGCCTGCCCTCCCTGTGTTTTGACCTTTTTTTCTCTCTCTCTTATCTGGACTCAGGTTTCCTGCCTGTGCAGCCCCCAAAATTCATCATGAGCTATTTCAAGAAACAAGCTGAAGCTTTTGGAATGACCCACGGTCACCTGACTTGAACATCATTGTAAATCTGTGCTTACATCTTAAACATTTGTTTGCAAGCTGTAATACCTGCCAAAGTGGAGTTACTGAGCACTGACTTACTAACTCAACAAAATATATCATTTGATAAAAGAAACACTTAGATAACACAAAGATAACATTTTCTCAAAATGATCTTTATTAATTTACAATGAGATACATATTCCTGTCAATGATTTGAAAATCAATGTATTTTAAATAAATTAAAGAGTTATTGGTGCAAGTGCAAAGATTTCGGTTTAGAAGGTCATGATGCATCATCTTCATCCTGGTTGCTGAAGGCCTTTCACAGCAGTTTGCAGTGTATTCCTCTCTGTGGATAGAAACACTTAATTGAGTCAGGAACGTTTCCACTTTATAGGAATTTCATTTGTCAAACACTAAAATTCTTAAATCCATGTTAGAAAAAACAAAATATGCAAAAAAACATTAAAACTTTAAAGAACTGAGAGTTCCAAGTTCTTAAATCCCACCTCATAATGTTTTATCAAACAAACTACATTTACAGTTTTGAAAACAAACAAACAAACAAAAACAAACAAAAAACCCCATGAAATTTCAGCACTAAAGCATGTTGTCCAGACTTACTTTCTTTAACTTCTCGAGCCTTTCTGGGAGCCAGCTGGCAGTTGGGTCCACACAAAATTGTCGGTTGCTCTTAGTGACAAAACTATTGGTTTGAAAAGAAAGATCAAAGACCAAATAATGATTTTTTTTTCATAAAGACCAGTATCTCCTCCACCATAAAGACAGCTGCAGTAGCATTAAAAGAACAGTTAAGACATTTTAAGACTCACACAGCACCACACAAACACAGACAGCAAATGAAGCTTGTGTGTGACTGAATACTTTTACTTACATGTATGCATGTATTTTACAATTAGGAAAGAAGTCTTCCCTCTGTTCATAGCAGGCAATGACAATTTCCTTAATGCGGGCCGTTGAAGCTGCCATGCAGCAGGAGGGAATGAGTTGGTGCACATTCGGTTTTTTCATTGGGACGGGTTCAGGTTGCCCTACAATGAAAAAGATGGTTTTATTACTGCTCCTATCAACTGTGTATACTGCTGTTTGTTTTCAATTCAATTTGTTCCTTAATACAATCCTATTTTCTATGTTTCACTCAGTTTAGTGGCCTATCTTCAGTTATCCTTAAAAGACTAATATCCAAAGTCACACTCACCTTGTGAGGGAAAGAAAAGAAGCAAAGTTAAACACATAAACACCAGTTTACAGCCGATGGAGAAAGGCATCCTGGGAGCAAGACTGGCAGCGCGTCTCTGCAGCGTAGAGATCTGGTAATAGTAGTGACTGAAGTGACTGATTCTGAGGTCCTGTCACACAGGAGCGATGGGATAGCTCTGACTTCCCTCATGAAAAATCTTTTACCTTTTATACAAACCAACTAATATGAGGGAAACACCCCTCATTACTAATTCTACTCAGAATCTCTTCCGAGTAACACCAAATTTCTTTGTGACTGGTTGCTTAATGTTCTTTCCCAAAAAAAAACAAAAAACTGAATCACCGTGATGTGTTTGAATCACTGACGGAAGAAAATGAGTTTTCTTAAAGTTCAAACTGTGATATTTATTGTCAAGCATGCAAGCTGAATGACACACCAAGCCTGCAATACAAAATGAGACACACACACACATCATGCAGATTGCATCTATCCACCGCAGAGGAAGCAATTTTAACACAACTCTCACTCCCAATAGTAAAACCACAAACATCTGGATCAGTTGGTCATTTAAAAAACTGGTGAAAAACCGAACAGAAACTCCTGATGCTCCAGTGACTCAGGCAGTGACCTATTTGTAACGCCTCTGCCGGGTTTCAGCTTATTTTAAACATATATTGCTGACTGGTATTTTACAAAATATGATTCACATATTGAGTGACATAGCTGCCTTTATGATTTACTGTAAACTGTAATGTTGGTACATAAGTCACAAACAGCTGTTTCAATACAACCCCAACCTAAAAGTTAACAGAACGCCACCTGCTGCAGGGCAGCTGCACTATATGGTACTTCTGTTATTTGCATATAGGCAGATTAACTGTGTGACCCCTAACTGAGGAGCGTATATGCTGAGGAGCATATATAGTATATACTATTAATGTATGCTAGAAGTATGACAAGTATTACAATTTAAAATCTGAAATTTATTAAAATGACACTGTACAGCACTAAAATTGAACATCTTGGCCGTGTCAGAGGGATTTCAGAGAACATTAACTGACATATTATATAAAGACTGTTTTAAAGTTAACATAATGGTTCAGTGATGAGAGCAGAGAGACAAGGATCAATCCTAACACGGATTCAACATATGATGCTGGTTGAAAATAAAACATTCAGGGTTTTAATTCGTCCAAACAGAAATGCACCCAACTCCTAATATTCACGTAACAGTAGATAATGGAAATGTGCACTGATTTGTTTTCCTTTTCAACAGATTATCAGGAAATTAATTCAAAATTTGCACTCAATTTGTATGGACATGTGGCTGCTGTCTTCAAAGTTTATTAGATGGCTTTTGGATGAACACTTTTTTTAAATGAAATAACTCCTGTGTGTTTACAGCACAAGATACAGTGGTGGGTCTAACTCAACTGGTGCAAACAAGTTATATCAAAGCAGGACATTTTAACACTTATAACAGAAATATATATATTTTAATCGTCACCTGTACTGGTCATATACCTACAAGTAGAGCTAGAACAATATATTGGCTGATATTAGCTTTGCCGATATATCGGTATAGATATCAGCCCACTGGTAACAAAAAACAGTAGAGAGAAGCAAAACTAGATTTTTGGTAATTTACAGTAATGACAGTGATGACTTTGATGTCCATGCTCTCATCACTCAACCATAAAAACTTAATACATATTTTTATATTTCACAGCAGAGGAACAGATCCAGGGGGCAGTAGGAGGAGGGGTTTTCCTCGTCACTAGCGGGAGGAGTTGGAACTGGAGCGTGACCAGTGACGACGGCGTCCAGGGGATCGAGACCTGCGCCGTACTGGAGAGCGTCGTCGTGGAGAGCGAGACCTAGAAGGAAAGGGGCAGAAAAAGAATCAGAATGAAAGACAGAACATGAGAAAGAACAAGAGTACAAAGGAAAAGAACTCACTCATTTTATATATACAGTACTGTAGAGTTTGAATGCCTACTAACGACGCGCTGCTTACCTTCTCCTCATTCGAGGTGGAGTGCGTCGCCACATTGGTGCTGGAGGAGGCATCCTGCGAGGAGGGGACATCCTGCGAGGGGGAGGACGCACTGTGGGAGTCAACACAGCTGTGACTGTGATCTCCTGACCGTCAATTTGACCTGAAAGAAAAAAAAAATCCAGGGAAATCGACACATTTGTTTAAGTGCCACTCTGTTGTCAGCTACACTGCACTATACATGGCTTATAACACAGCTCTTATACAATCTGTTCAGTGTCTTCCACTATGTCTTCCTCTTACCTCCATCCATGTGTTTCAGGGCCTTCTCTGCCTCCTCAGGTGTCTCAAACTCCACGTATGCGTAACCTTTGGACAGGTGAGGGTGGATGCGGTTCATGGGCATGTCAATCATCTTGATCTTGCCATAAGTGGAGAAAATCTCCTGAATGTGTTCCTTCAAAGGCAAAAAAAGAAAAACAAAACAAAACAATTGAACATATGGCCCATCATCTACATCTAGATACATTTATATTTTCAAATAATCCCACTGAGAACTTTATCCAATGCTTTTTTTTTTCTGCTATGAGCAGCCAATTCAGAGAGATGTCCCTCAAGGTCAGTGGTGTGGTTAGGCATTCACCTTAATGACGTTTCTGGTCAGCCGCCCCAGGTAGACCTTGGTGGGTTTGGGTGTGGGGCTCCTACGCCGTCTGTCCCTGTCATCCTTCTTTGCTGATTTCGACCTACAGTGACATTTATAGTTCAGTGATTGTCAGCAGTGAAAAGTAGAAATACTAGAGTGTAGCAATACTGTGTTACAAGTAAAATACAGATTTTACTTGAGTAAAGGACAAAAAAAATTTCATAATGACCCGTTCCATACTTTGAGCGTGAGCGTCGTCTGTTGTTGTGGCGCTGGCGGCTGGGGCTTGGCGAGGAGGATGAGGAGGAGGAAGAAGATGAGCGGGAGCTGGATGAGCCTGAGTGGCTAGAGGAGCTGGAGCCGCTGGATGAGCCGGAGCTGGATCCTGAGCTGCTGCTGGAGCTGGACCTAAACAACAGCAGGTTTTAAGATGGGAGGAAGTGGCTGAACCAGCATGTAGTGTGACTTTAAGTGTCAGTCTTCAACTATCAAAAGGAATTACTAAAGATCAACACTACTGTGTCAGAGTCAACACTGACCAGCTCATTATTGACAGACAAAACACTGTTGAAATCAGACAACCTTTTATCTAATGTTTTATTCTTATGTAATAAAAGCTGAATGAATGCAGCAAAAGCACTCTGTTTAATGAGCCTCTGACCTGCTGCTCCCACTGGAAGCACTACGCCGTGTGCGGTTCTTCTCTCTGCCCCGGTCTTTTTCAGCCCCTTCTTTCGCGGCTCCTGACTTCTCTTTACCTCGCTGTTTACTCTTGTCATCCTCCTTCCTCTTTGTTGGGTAAGGTGCCCTGTTGGTGAAGAACAAAACAAACAAAAGTTAAGCTTTAAGGAAAAAGATTTCACTCAGCGGATATGAAATCAGACACTTTCACAAGAAGCAAAAATAATGTATATATATTTCACACTCAATTGTTCAACATGGCTTTGATTTCCAAAAAATGTACATAAGTAGTCATGTCAGTGTCCACTGGAATTAAAAACAGCCAATCTTTTATCATAAAACTGTATAATAATGTTGTCTCTTCACGTACAGAGACTTGTCAAATTGAAAACAGCATGCATGAAAATATACAGTGCATCTAATTTGCAAATAAAACAGACAATTCAAGGCCAGAATTAACTCCTCAGAATTTGACTCACGCCATGTCCCAAACATAAAGCCCCAAATTAGAGATTAATCAAAACAATAATCACTTTGTGCTGAAAATACACTCGTGTCTTCACTTATTTCGACTACACAGCTGTATATTTTGTTCAAGTGGTTTCTCTAAACCTACATGATGTACACACGGTCTGTTGGCTGTGATTTGCACACTCAGAAGTATATACACTCGTTTAAACATACGTTTAAAAGGTTTTCAGGTTGTAACACCTGTCTATGTTAGCATTAGCTAGTGAACTAATATTGGTTTGGTGCTGATATTCAGGTGTGCGTGTTTAAAACAAAAATAATGAACATATTCGACTCTGAGTTACTATTTACAGGTCAAACTTTATTATAAGACAGCAACAAATTAAAATGGAGACATTTACTTACATATTTTCCCCGGCTAGCGACAGTTATAGTCGCCGACAGATTACGTAACGCTCCAGCTTGGTGTAAACCAATCACAACCCTGTACGTACACAGACGGTGACATGCATTCGCCCATAGAGGTTTTTTCCCTCAACATTGACTGTCAGGGTATTTTCTACAATTTTTCCTTCGTTATGTAGCCCTTCTTATCCCTGGTCACACGTTTAACGGTAACAGTTGAACGCAAAAACATTGTTACAGCGTTACCGTTCCGACTTTTTCCATTGGCTTAGGACGACGATGTTAAACAGCTGGAGTAGATTCAGTGCAGCAAACTGGTGCATTTGATAGTCGGGAAGTTGCCTGACAGGGTACACTGAGGGCACATAAAAAGGTAAAATAAAATGAACCCCCTTTCAACAGTAAAATATGAGTTTGCCTGTCTCTCAAACCGATAGAGGAGAGCATTAGCTTGGTTACAGAAGACCAAAGACACTTCTTGTATGCCTTTTATTATTAAACAGTAAACATATCTATTAAGCTAAAGCTAGCATAAGCTAACTATAGTTCCTGTAAGGGTTCTTGTGCTGTAGGACACAGGGTGAAGGGCATACACGCTTATTTTCCTCTGGGAAAACCGGACTTCAGATGAACTCCACAGATGATACTGAGCCAAGAGAGACCAAAATACCACCAGGCAGTGCCAGGGTACTTGCTTTGACTGTGTGTTCTGCAGCCATTGGAGGCACCTTCCAGTATGGCTACAACATCTCAATCATCAACGCTCCAACTAGCTACATCCAGGGCTTCATCAATGATACCTACATGGAGCGCTGGGGAACAAGCTTGGACATCCCTCAGGTGACCCTAGTGTGGACTGTGATTGTATCAGCCTTCTCACTGGGAGGTTTGCTAGGTGCGCTGTTAGCAGGGCCTATGGCAGTCCACTTTGGGAGAAAGAAATCCCTGCTTCTGAACAATTCCTTCCTGTTTGTTGGCGCTGTGCTTGTGCTAATGTGCAGGATGGCGAAATCATTTGAGATGATCATCCTTGCTCGATTTTTGGTGGGGATGAACTCAGGTGTAAGTATGAACATTCAGCCTATGTATTTTGGGGAGAGTGCTCCCAAACATCTCAGAGGTGCTGTGGCTTTTTCCTCTGCTGTTTTCACTGCATTTGGGATTTTCTTGGGTCAGGTTGTGGGACTCACTGAACTGCTGGGCACAGAGCCTCTTTGGCCCTACTTACTAGCTAGTAACGCTTTGCCCGGCTTGATCCAGCTGCTTACCCTACCCTGGTTCCCTGAAAGCCCCAGATACCTACTCATTGACCGAGGAGACAGGGAAGCTTGTGTCCGGGCACTTGGGAGGCTCCGTGGCGGGGAGGTTCCTGCCTTGGAGATGGAGGAGATGCTTCAGGAGCAGCAGCAACAATCAACAGCCTTAAATCCTGGATCTGCACCTTCTGCCAAGACGCCTTGGTCCTTGTTTAAGGATCATGACCTGCGATCCCAGCTCAGAACAGCCATGGCTGCCAGTAGTGCCATGATGCTCTGCGGCAATGACTCCATTTACTTCTACGCTTCCTACATCTTTCTTGAAGCAGGAATCCCACCAGAGAAAATCCAGTATGTCACCATTGGCACGGGGGCATCTGAGTTCACTGCTTCTATATTAAGTAATCTCCTGATTGAACGTGTGGGCCGCAGGTACCTTCTTGTTGGAGGGTACAGTCTTATGTGTTGCTGGACTGTAGTCTTCACTGTAGCTCTTACCCTCCAGAGCCACGGGGTGGCTGGGATGCCCTACCTCAGCATGGCTTGTGTTTTCGCCTACATCCTTAGCTTTGGCTTGGGTCCTGCAGGAGTGACAGGGATCCTACCAGCTGAGATCTTTGACCAGGCGGCTCGCCCGGCGGCGTACATGGTTGCTGGTTCTCTTATGTGGATCAGCCTGTTCTTGGTGGGAATGTTGTTCCCCTTCATCGTCAACAGCTTGGGGAACTTCTGCTTCCTGCCTTTCTTGGCCGTATGTTTGGTGTCTGCTGTGTTTTTGGGGCTCACTTTACCAGAGACTAAAGGCAAGACACTGGCTGAGATTACTGCAGAGTTTGACAGAAAAAAAGAAACAAAGAAAGAGAGGCCAGACAGGCAGGTGGATGAGCCCATTATGAAGCACTACCAACTAGGTACAGCCTGCTCCTTTACTACCCAAATGCAAGATCCTGGTCCTAGCCATAAGAATGGGGACTGAAATTCAACATGATCCAGTAACAGAGGGAACAAACCAGGCCGTGCCTTTGTAATCACTTAATGCAGTGGTCAGTCAGACAGATTACTCCAGAGATGTAATGTGAAGTTTCCTACTTATAAAAGACAATCTCTGCATAATGACTGACAATTCAGTTTAATTTATGGTTTCATCTGCTGAGTCCTCTAAGATTCTGTATCTGTTAACTGGATGTGTAAAGTAGATGTGCTGTACTTAACATAGTACTCAAGCAAGAGGGTGTTAAATTGTGTTTAAAACAACAAAAGATGCTGTTTTCTCTCTTTCAGTAATTACATACAGTATGGTTACACAGAATAGGCATCCAGCAGTTCACTGAAGCTCTCAAAAGCAATGACATCATGATCTTTTCTCTATAAAACATGTCTCTCGTCACATAACAGTATAACTGTTATGTGACTGAATGTAGAATACGAGGAGGTTTGCTGTACTGAGTTTTCAAATCTGTCCTGGTCAGCACACCCTGCTTGATCAACTAAAAAGCAATGTGATGAGCATGAGAAACATTCTCAGATGTTCACATAACAGTTCACCATATACTACCTCAATCAGCCGTTTTTCCTCAGTTATGGTTCAGTTTTTTTCTCTCATAAACATGACTTTATGCCTGATCAGCATTTTGAATTACTGTACATTTATGAGTTTAAGATAAGAAGGAAATTCACGTAGCAACAAGAACTGCTGGTAAACAGGTAAAGAGCTTTTAAACCTGGTCTACTCTCCCTGCCTCTTCACTGTGAAGCATACACTAAGTAATCATCTTGTGTTGTAATGCTTGTTTCTAATATCAAGGAAGCAGTCGAGACAATAATATACCTCAAGTGTAGCCTCATTCAGAGCCACTCAAACTCTCTGAAGGACTTTACGGTAGAATGGGTAATCATTTGAATCGCATATATTAAAGGACTGCCCACTCTAATTCAACACCTCTGCACTGGGTAGATAATGGTGCTTGTTTATTGTGCCATTTGACTGTATTCTCTGTATTGTTGACATATCTGTCCAATTCAGTGATTCATGTTTGTGTACATTTTCCCATTCTGTGATCCAAGTGGGGATATTGACTCCAAACTCTGGCAGGTTCAGTGTCGTGTTCTGCTTGGTTCATTTCACAGGATATCAAGCACTATATTAGTTAGACTCACCTGTCATACATTTATCTGCATGATGCCCATCAGGACATTTATTTATTTACTGAAATGAATATCCCAAAAAAAAAAAAAACAAAACACCAAAAACCTATGGTACTGCTACTAACTGCATGTACAATTGGAATTTAACCACTGTCTGAAGCATGTTCTGTGTACGCGAGCAATTTATGAATGCAGCACTGTAACCCGTCCAGTAGGTGTCAGCAGTGTTTTGGCTTGGCTCCTTTATGCACTCAAATATAAAGCTGTATAATATCAAAGTGAATCACAGATGTAACATCCAAGTGAGGATGACACTTTTAAATTCAACAGCTGTCAGCTCACAACCCTTCCAGGCCTTCTGTTGGCCATCTGTCATTGCTTCTGTATCTCTCTTTATCAGTCTGTGTCACTTCATTCATGTCTTAGAATAGCAGATAATTATTATTTTACATTTAAGATGCTTTTAAGATTATAGAAGAAAAATGTAAATTTAGTGAAACATTTCACCACAAATCACCCTTTTACTTCCTGGAAACGTCTATTTTCATGCTGGATTTAAGGTAAAGAACCATTGTTGTAGCATGTCGAAGGTGCTGAATCAAACTACCATTATTGTATGACTTGTATGATGTGGCTATCCAAAGCATGTTATAAGAGTAAGGATATAGTAAAAAACACCCTGTGTAATTCTCAGGTTGTATTATATAGTCAATGAAAAAAATTATTTTTCTCTGGCTGCATTTGTTTATTCAATTCTAGTTATTCAATGGAAAAATATTACTCTATGTACAATGATAAAATATATGTGCAATACTAAAACATAAAGGTGCTGACCTACACTGTAATTATCTTTGGCTACTTTAAGTGATTCAGCCTGTCTGATCCAACTGATTCCTTAATTACATTTGATCACCTTGGCTGCCTTTGCTCCTCAGCACTTTAATCCAACAAGTGCTGTGTGAGAAGACTTCACTCCAAAGTGGTGAGATGGTCAAGTGTGCTATTTCACTGGACCCTGCTACAGCATTTCAGCATAACTGAGAAATGCCTCCTGGCTGTTAAAACAGGCGACAGAAAAAAAACAGCATTCATATTTAATTGTTTAGCCAGACAAGTGGGTTTTTCATGTGTAGGAAAGAATGGCTGTAAAATTACTAGAAATCTTAGCTGGAACTGTTTTTTTTTTTTTAATCACAACAGATTATTTCTGCTCTTGCAGGCCTTAAATTTGTCCTCTAAAATCCATTAGCCTTGGATGTATTATAACACAAATAAAAAGAAAAAGGATTCCTGTTAAAAGCGATTCTCTAGTAGCAAAACCAGTCCATGGCACACTTAAGAAAAGATCTAGTCCTGAGAGATGGACTAGACAAAGACAGGGGCATGTTAAAGCACGTTCATTAGTACAAGTTAAATTCTGGACACACACTGGTCCGTTCTGGGGGCTGGCTAATGTTCTCAGGGATTTTGTGTGTTTATCAGAGCTTATGGCTATAGTGAAAGTTTGGCGAAGCACATCTGGGATTTCATACAGTACACAGTGACTCATCAGACTAACAATGAATGACATTAACTATTTACACTCATTTTCTAATAATAATTACCCACCTCAACAGGATGGATGGTTTTGTTTTCACCTTGTGAAAACAACCTGTGGTCCTGGAGACACCCACTGGACCAGATTATGTCACTTCGATAGCGTCTAAACTGTGCACGATGCTCTCATGAAACTTTACAAGTGTGTAGTTGAGATCAAAATGAGTTCAAAGATGGGTGTGGTCCGACCCGTGTAATAATACTAATTCATTAATTATTATTGATGACAACAGTGAGTGCTTCTGTATCAGAACGTCAGCACGTTGATGGGCGTCACAGCCGGTGTGATCCTGTCGCAAGGTGGTCTCTACTTCTTTTGAGTCTGAGAAATTTCAGTGCCCAAGGAAAAATAACACTCAGACTTTGGAGCACCAGCTGGCCCACAGTACCAGACTAAAATGTTATCAGTCTACTGGGATTTGACACTTTCGATTAATATTCCAGTCCTGTCTGAGCCAATAGTTTCGTATAAAAAAACGTGCTTCTTTGAATGTCACTTCCTATCAGTGAATTTAAGAGAAAACTGATCTAGAACTCAGTATCCAGAAGTCCCTAAAACTGAAACACAGTGTTCAAGATGGCGTTTGAGGTTAAAATTTTGACATTTAAGTTGGACACTGGCCCGGTTTCTGGCATTTTTTAAATGGATGAATGGTTTTGTTATCAAATCTTTCATTTTTCATGTAGGAGGCATGTCACATTCATCTATTTTAATGTAGTCTTGACATATCCGTCCAAAGAGGTGCATTTCTTTCATTTCTCTCTCTCATTTTTTTCTGCTCTGAACGTTTCTGGTACCGAGTGGTGCTTCAGCGTATTTGGTCCTTTCTGGGTGAAAGCAGATTTGGAGAAGTGGTTGCTAAAAGGAACTGACAATGAAGGAAAGGTGGGTTTCAGCTCGCTGTGTTTGTTTGCTGTTTGCATCTTCCTTCCTTTACTGAAGAGTACAGCAGTTGAGTAGTTTTTTTTTTTGGCAACCAGAAGTGGAGTGCAGAAATACTGGGCTCTTACCTTTGATTACATTTCCTGTTGGTTTCTATGAAGATATGAGAAGATGTTTCCAGTCACCTGAGAGAACAAAATTCATGAAAACTGAGCTGGAACACAATTTCATAGGCTAATAAAATGCAGAAATACAGAAAACAATATCAGAGGCTATTGTCTTGACCTATACACGTATGCCATGGACAAGAATAGTTTGTATCATCAGAGCTGTCTAAGAGTTGCAGAGTCTCTGTGCCCCTTCACAACAAAACAGGCTGATGATGCTATTATGAAGCAGACAGTGGGTCACAGTGGACCTGCCAGAGAGCCTCATCATCATCATCACCACTGTACTCGACACAGGTCGACCTATACCTCCGATATGAGCAGGCAGCACGGAGAAATTGAGTCGTTATTACCGTTCGACTTTTTGTCCTGGGAAGGTGCAACAGGGAGAGAGACATGCCCTTTGGCATCATATTGACTGAACAGAGCTGGGAACACACAACACAGTAGTATTAAACCATCAGACATGGTTTGATCACTGTTGTCCAGCTCACATATGGTGGATGATCATACAGTTTCCATCTGTATGGCCACTAGATGTAATAAGTAAGGGCAAGAAAACTGAGACAGCTTGATGTGCACCAATGATGGAAAGTATAAAGGATGAAAATGGAAGGAGAGCAAGCAAAGGAGGAAGGATGAAATAGAGACAGTGACATTGAGAAACAGAAAAGGAACCCAGGGGAGGCCCAAAAAAGCAAAAGGAAGAGAAAAGTATCTCGTTGTCCTCATGTTGCACTTTATGGGAAGGTGAAATGTCACCAGGAAAAAGATTCACCAACAGTCTGAAAGGTTTCCTCACTTTCTGGAGGCTCAGTGGAAGGACAAAGGTGTTTGATTCTGTCTCTTTCAAGATGCACATACAAATGCATACTTCAGTTAAAAGAAGTTTGCAGTTAGTTTCACATTAAGTTTCTCTTCTCTATTTTATTGTGCAATATAACATAAAACTTTGATGATGAGAAACATGATTGTTCCTCTCGTTAACAGCAATGAGATCTGAATTTTACAATTAGTCACCACTGCGCCAGTGTCTCTTTAAAAATGGACAGAATCCCCTGGGCTGCAGTAGCTGTACCTTTTCTCTGAAAATATTTGAATAGGATGTGATTTACAAAGAAAATAAAACACTGCCAATATGGTTTCATCTATTTGCATACTTTAGCCTTATTCAAAAAGTGTGCCATCTAAAATGACTGCTAGTTAGTGACGAGAGAGGGGGGGGGCTTTCATCAACTCTTCCCTCATGATCTTGATCTGTGTGTCTGACAGTGACAGCGTCAGTAGGCATCGCTCAAAGGTAATCTTATTTAACCAGAGCATTGATTTCCTGATGGCCTTATTTACACTCTGATAAGAACAAGATGAAAACAGATAAAGAGAGGAAGAGAAAATGAAGATGAAGAAGGAAATGGAATTATATATGTAAAAAAAAAAAAACAAACGAAAAATGACTGCTATTCTTCTAAATGTCACCTGTGGCTGAATTTTGGACTGGTGTTGGGTAAATGGAGGCTTACTTGCACTCATAACATGACTGGCACCCAGTGGAAGCCCAGGGCTTTTCAAGGGACATGACTGATGCTGTGCATCCAGGGCGAGGGCTGTTACAGCAGGCATGGAGCTCTCATCCTGTGGATATCATGACAGGATGATGGAGAAAAATCGCCTCATCTCTCTCCTCATCACCCCACACTGGGAGAGGATGCATTTAGCAGTGAATGAGAGCCATTGCGAACATAATCAGGTACCTGGCAAGCACTCAAACAGCAGATTTTCATCTAAACTGGCAGTAGCTGTCATTTGATCAACATAATGGAGAGTCGGCCCGTCTGCACTGACTGGACTGCGCTGAAAGGTGTTTGTCTGTGCTTTGATACTGTAAAGGTGGAGAGGTGACATTTTGCATTTAGACATTTTTGTCATGTAGCTCATGTTCAAAGCCAGAGCTCTGAAGTTTTCTTTCTTTGATCACTAATGTTAAAATTAGTTAAACATTAAAAACGCAGCATAAATAATGTATCAGTGCAATTTTCCAGTATAGTTTATACCACTTTCAGACAGCAGACCCATGTGTGATGCGGACCAATTAAACCAATGTTTGATCCACACTGGATGCTGTCACCCTGCTTCTCACTGTCAGCAGTGTCATTTCAGACACTAATTAAATGGTAACCAACAACGTATGGTACCTTGACTTCCAAGGCCAAGGACCATTTGATGCTACATCAATGGGGTACAGGTTACATTAAAATGTATAAACTATATATATATATATATATATATATATCTATATATATATATATATATATATATATACAAAGA